>VZRE01012634.1:0-285078 GCA_013396775.1 Cephalopterus ornatus
CATAACTAGAGATTTAAACTTCAAAACCCAAACACGGTTTAAAACAGTTCATTAAACATAGAACAGTCCATAAACACGGGAATTTTCTTTCTTCTTTGTTTTTAGACTTCACTCTCTTCCGTCGAGTCTTCTAGTGCTTTTTTCCATTTCTCGTACAATTGTCACTCCCACTCCTGCTCATCCTCCACAAGATGACATGTCCACACTATGCAGTACTGTAGGGCAAGGTAGTGGCTCAGGCCTGAAACCTATTTACAACAAAATATGGCTACTGACAGCTCTGATGGTTTTTAGCTGGTGGAGATTTCAAGAAAATGATGTAGTAGTCATGAGTCTGTGTGCATGTGTATAACACAGTGTAGGATTAAGAGAATGGTAACATACAAAGAATAGTAAAATCACCCTTTGGAAAGATACAACTAACAAGTATTTATTTCTTACAGATTTGAAAGCTAAAATATGGCAATTATCTATAAAAGACCTTATAACTTCCTCCTTGTAAACTCCTTTTGTGCCCACCCCAGCTGGCAAAATCCTCTCTAAGGGTTATTGTGCTGGCACACGGACACACAATATCTCTGCAACATGTTAAAGCCTTCATTAAAGATATGTCACCATGTAGGTATATGAACATCTGTCACATATATCAAGCTGTTGTGTATCTTCACTTGGGGATTTTTCTGACTCCACCCAAGTTCACAGAAGATGGAAATGTGGCAAGAAATGAGCCCACGGAAGGGTCTGTAGGATGAAGCTGCAAAGTTCTCAACTTTTTAGTATTATCTTGATCATGAATGGCATCTGCTGTTGCTGTTTTATACAAAACTTTTCTTCTAAACCTTTTGCTGTGTTTTATCACTGCTTCTTGCCACTGCTAAGGCAGAAAACAAGGAAAGATTTTGTAAGGCTTATAAAGTTCCAGTGTGGTGAGCCCTGCTACCACTGAGGTCATAGCCACCCCTACATGTGACAACATGCTGAGATTAATAATTCTGGCTTTTGGTGGCTCACTGTGTGCTAAGGACATTACGTCATTGCACAACTGAGAACGTCAAAGTATGAGACAGGCTGCTCATGTTAGACCAGGCTATCTCGGGTCAGATTATGTAAAAAAGTATTCTGTCTCCAGCAAGAATCAGCAAGCGGATACAAAGGAAGGAGCAGAAGAAAAAAGCAGGCGTGCAGTGATTCCACTCTAGGGTGCTCTGCCAGTCTACTAATCACTTATGGCTCACAGACTTGTTGGAGAGCTGCCTTTGCTTTTGATAGCCTTCATTAGATCTGGACTCCATGAAATTGCCCAGTCACTGCATCTTAACTTCTAGCACCCATGGTATCCTAAGACAGGGAGTTCCGTGATCCCACAGGATCCCCCAGCAAAGAGCTTGCTGTCACAGCCCAAGCAGATCTTTTCCTTCACATTGTCATCTAGCAGCTCAAACTTCAAATAAGCTGCAACTCTAAAGAAAGGAAAACAAATTCCAGATGACCATCCTTTGAAAACCAGAGTGGTCAGAATTTTTTTCTGTCTCTATCTACACACAATCCATATTCATCCCGAGTTCACCCACACATCTCTGAGGGCTCTGAGACGTTTGAAATGTAATTTCCCCAAGGACAATGGACCTGTTTCCTAAAGTAGACTGCCAAAATCTGTCAACTCATTTGTCCTTCTGTCAAACCTCACCAACAGTAGGTTCCTTCTTGCTCTACCAGAAAGGAGCAACTCCATGCAGGAATGGTTCAGCCAAAACTGGGGTCACAGTTACCAGTGGGACTGGCTAGCTGCTCCCAGCTGCTCCATATGCAGGCAGCTGCCTTCTTCTGATGCCTGCAGCCAGTCATGTTTGCTGGTTGGTTTTTTTTCCCAGAAGAGCAAGGACCTCCGTCACAGATTGAACGCCAGCAGAGAGACTGATTTTAGAGATGTTTTTCCACCATTTTCTGCTTCTAAATTTGTAACGTAATAAATATTTAAGTACAGATTATTTTTTTTTCCTTTGATAAAAAGTAAACTGCAAACTTCCTGTGAATGAAAAACAATGTAGTGATTGAAAATAATTATAACAGATGACTCATGAGTCTACAGTGGATTTTGCATCAGCAAATAAAATTGGTCAGGATAGATGGGAAAAAGTGCATTGAAGTTTAACTACCAAATGCATCTTCCAAGTCCTCATTACCGAACCCTTTTCAAATGAAGTCTTTTTCATCGTAAATCACCCAGCTAAGTTTTGCATTTGCAAATTTTTTTTAATTAAAAAGCGAAAGAAGAAAAGTAGAATAAGCACTCATAGTGACACCTCTTGAGAACAAAGGGCTTTCCAAAATGCAAACAATTAGAGAAGTCTAAGATATGTACTCACTCACACAAAGGATAAAAAAAAAAGCAAAAACAGTGAAGGAGGAATTACTGTGCCAAGTGAAGGCCTTTCCAGTTTTTACTTATTTACTGTTTCTCCCTTACAGTCTTCTATTGAAACTCTTGCAATTCATCAACAGCTTTTTAGCTTCAGGACTCTTTTTCCCACAGGATTCTAGACTTTGCCAGATTGGACCAAAGCAGCCCATTAATATGGTAAGCTATTGTCTATGTTCTCCTGCTAAGAGTTGCCAGTACTAACTATTTGAGGTGAATATTGACTGGGTGATAAATCAAAGGTTGGCTACAATACCGGAGTATTGTCTGTTTTCTTTTTTAAGGACATTTTCTCCAATTCTCTAATATTTGGCAATGGGAAGAAAGTACTCCTTCCTTGAAACAGATACCTTTTCCTTAATACTCTTTCCTGGTCCTGTTTCTTCTCTTACCTGCTTTTCTGTTCTCCATTACAAAATTATTTGCATCCTAGTCAGTCCAGAGAAAAGCTGACATCCCATCTTTAACAAGTCCTTGAGAAGAAGGTCAAAGAATATGTAGGAAACACAAACATAAAAAATTTAAATTATTTGCTCAGGATTGTCTTAATAACAAATTCAAAAATATTTAATGAAGACCAAATCTTTAATTTCTTTTGCTGGGGAATCAAATGGTTTGAAATTATATCTAAAGAGCAGATAGTTTATCTCAACTGAATGAAGCAGCACAATGGAGTCAGGTATTTTACTCAGCTAACACAGGCCCCAAAGGGTGATCAAGGAGCCACCTAGACATGACTGAAAGGAAATGCAGCATATCACAAGGCAACACTAACCAAGGAAATCTGAACTTGCACCCTTCATGGAGCTTGTATGTTTACTTTTCTCCTGAGCCCAGATTACTGAGCAGGACTCACAGGCCCATCTCCCGAATACAGCTTGGTGCTTATGGCATTCACCCAGAGACTTCCCAGGTGAAGTCCCTCCTTAGCAAAGAGCATTCTTGGCCACATTTAGCACACATGTAACCACCAGGATGTATCAGGTGGCTAACCATACTGCCATGCCTCTCTTGAAGCTGGATCACTGCCAGACCACAGGAGGTGGATAACTCTACTCAGAGGGTGTTAGGGTCATGTCCCTCTTTCATAGACTATTCATGCACTTCACATTGGACAGCTGTTGGTTGTCTCCAACCACTGCTATTCTACAGCCTGCTGATCAGTGTATTTGCTCAGGGTCTGAATCCCTGACAATTGCATGCTAAAAACCTCCCAGTGAGATTTGGGGAGCCTTTCTTAGGAGTTAGGATTGCAATGAGTGCTCAGCTCACCTCTGTACTGACCACAGAGAGTACTGAACACCATCCCTCTGTGTTTTCTTTGCAATCAGTTATTCTTTGACATCTTACTGCACTGCCTTTTTGACAGTTTTTCTACTGGTGGGCTGACAAGGATCCATGACAGCTATCCTGCTTCTGACCTGCTACAGCATAGATATCTGGCTCTGTCCCTATAGGAGTGTGCTTCATCCAACAGATAAGGCTATGCCAGGGATCTCTGCATGACTATACCTCCTACTATATATGTATTTATGTATATATATATATAGTGTTGTCTGCATTCAGCCTGGAACCACTCTTCCCTGTCTCTGTCATACCTTAATGTTTCTAACACAGTTGTCAATGGGAACCTCCTAGACAATAGTCTCAAGATTTCTCTCTGCTTCTGGGCTGTCTCTATGTGTGAGTAGAATAGTTACCTCTACAGAAGGCACTGTAAAATGGTTGTCAAACTGCTCTTGCTTGGTGCCTGTCTCATCTCCAAAGTTCCCAGAGGTGACAAAAAATAAAAAAAATTAGACCTGGAAGGTGAAAGGATGGAGCCAGACTCAGAATGGGAGTTCAACAGAACTTGCAGGGTCGAGCTAGATGGGCCTCAGGAGATGAGACCAGGAAATTTATAGTCAGAATAGTTGTTGGCTCTGGGCATCAGGCCAATCTCATTATCTTCAACACAGAAGATGAACTCAGAGTACAAACCTTGCACTGCAAACTACTTATACAGCTCTGCTGTGCTAATTACGTTAGTACTGGTTTCCCTTTCAGCCTAAGCAATCGTTGCTTCTGCCTCACATGGCACCTGGAGTTCAAACTCCTCCTCACCTCCCACACAAGCCCTGCTGTTTAGTGCCCTGTGCTCTGTTAACAACCACTGTGCTTGTGCCAGCAAGGCAGGTGTTTTATTTTGGTTTGGATGAAGTTATTCCCATACACAATTGATAAAGGGCTCTGGGATGAATGACAAGACACTATCTTCAATTATTGAGGCCAATCTCTGAACTTTCTTCCCAGGTTCCATAACAGCTTCTTCTCATAAGGGACTTGAAAAACTTAATCAGTTGAATAAATAAATCCAGATTGAGAGTCCTCCACCAGTTCAGCCGAGTCTTGCTAACAAAGCCCTGGATCAGTACATGGGAAAAGTCTCATAAAATTTCTCTTCTCCCACCAGCTGCTGTCCTGACTTAAGAAAAAAAGCTCTTTTCAACTGCCTGCTACATCCTGTTTTCCTTTCCCTCAATAGCCCTGTTCAAGTTTCAAGTCATAATATGAGCAAACCAAGAAACTGCTTTCTTTGCTTTCCCCACAACCTCAGAAGTAGAGCCCACACAGAAAACAAATGCATGAGCACATAAATGTCTTTAAGCACACACATCTATTTAGACAAAGGCTCATGAAGGGCTCACACACAGTTAATTTTTTGTTGAACAGACTTGGTACCATGTCAATTAACTCATGGATTAGGATTTGGAAATCACCAAATTATTGTTTTCATTTTAATTACTGGCATATGTGTCTGGAATAACTTTTTTCAGAGTCACATAAGGCCATTTTAATGGTGGCTGGGCAGGAGAAACACAAAGCTTTCAAATGGTAGGTGAAGTGTCTTCCAACAGCGATGATATCTCTCCTAATCATGTAACATTCATGTTTCTTGGGTTCTCTGGCATCCAGCTTCTGGTGTTTGCTTAGGATAGGATGACATTGCTTCAAATCTCTGACATGCAGGTTACACACATCTGTCATGGGTTCAACACAGTGTGTTCACTCGTCTAAAGGCTTACACCAGGGATCAGGACTAAGTTAGAGGGTGGCAGCTGCTTTGCAATAAATTTGGAGTGCTCTGTCTCTGTAAGGCAGAGCTGTACTTATTCATTACAAATAACCATTGAAAATTATTTAAGGTAGGGATTAAAACTTTCCTGGAACTTAAAATGGGCATGCAGGATTTCTTTATGGTTTGTTCTTGTTCCACTGACATTTTTAGATCAAGGATTTCTGCCACTCTTCCAAGGACAGATAAGTATACACACAAGCTCTACCATCAAAGTGTCTCAGCTTTGTTTTGTAATAAATATTGTAATAAAAATTCTATTTCAGACTGGAGACATTTGCTAAACAAGGGTGAGGTACATTGATCTGAGCTACTTAGCTAATCAATAAGCTTTTGCATGCTTATCTGGAAACCTGTGATCTTCTCAACTGTAGCTCCATTTCACCAATCACAGTAGGAAAGGTTAAGCTTGGATTTATTTTTATAAGAAACTTGATTAAGAAAAAATACTTTTTCTGCCTCTTTTTCAGTAATTACAAAGTTCATAAAGCCACCATCTAAGTAATAGGCATCATATTTGCTTGAGAACTGCATCTCTTCTTGATGGCTCAGTAAAACAGTGTGCTTGAGTGCAGATAACACATTAATTACTTTAGAAACTGATAACATATTCCTGCATATTTTGCAAAACTGTGAAGTCTGTTCTGCTGAGTAGAAGGTTGTGGTGTTTCAGTGTATTTCTACTACACAATGCTGGATCAGGAAGAAGCAGAGGAGGCCTTCAAATGATGGGAAGAAAGAAAAAGTTCACGGGCCTT
Organism: Cephalopterus ornatus; assembly: GCA_013396775.1. Taxonomy (NCBI): domain Eukaryota; kingdom Metazoa; phylum Chordata; class Aves; order Passeriformes; family Cotingidae; genus Cephalopterus; species Cephalopterus ornatus. Next base: position 6,293 of record VZRE01012634.1, read on the forward strand.
ACTATTTTTGGGGTATTTAGTGACTCCAATAGCAATCTTCAAGGCAGCCACTCTGGTGTTGGCAGGATGGGCAATGGAGCACCCCAGAGTGATACACAGGAGATTCCCTGAACAGATAGAACCTGAAGGGAGGAGAGAGACTCAACAATGGCTCACAGCTCCTGCCACAGCATCAGGACACCTGAGTGGGGCCTGGAGCATCAGTGGTCAAACCCCTCTCCCCATAAAAGAATCCCTCAGGAAGCACTGACAAACAAGAGCACTGTGGCAGTTGTCAGGCAAGACGGGCACTGTAGCTCTGCCAGCTCAACCAGGGACAAGTGGTCTCCAGCTGCAGAAGGCTCTGGACTCTCAGCTCTGGACCCTCAGCTCTGGACCCACCACGACTGAGGCAGCTGCCCAGACAGAGCTCCAGTGGGAACACACTGCCACCCCAGTGCCAGCAGGAAGAGCCAGCAGATCAATGCCTGGCTCTGAGCCTTGTGTCACCGCTAGAATTTGGGGGGTTTTGGCACGAATTGGTCTACAGGAAACCAGGCCCATGGGCAACAGATGTGATACAACTTCCTCAAAGGGGAAAAAGGATCTTAGTGCAAAAGTGAGCAGTGCTGATCGAAGAAGTTTTAATCTGGATTTGAAGGGGGAAAGGGATAAAGCCAGGCTGGCTAGATATAAACCTGGGGGTGGTAGGTGAGTGCTTGAGGGATGATGTGATAGCAAGGTCCCTCAGGCTGCTCCATGCTGTCCTGAGCACACTGGAGCCCACCTGAAATGTCCCTGTTCTAATGTGCACAGCCCCTCAGCCACCTCCACAGGGCAGGGGATGGAGATCCACGTGGCAGCAAAGACATAAGGATGATTCGTGGTTTCAGTTCGGATTATTTGCAAGAAAGTAAAGACATTTTGATAAAGGCATCTCTGAGTTAGAACTTTGGATTTAGCTGTCATGAGTTTACCTCACATTTCCAGTTTTGGTGTCTCCCCCTAAAAATGTTCCACGCCACGGTGTTTACTGCGGACATCGCTCTGTCCTGCTGCACCGACACACAACCCACCCACCGCATTACTTTTGCTATTTCTCGGTGTCCTGATGCCCGCTCTTGTACACAGCGGTTGCGTGGCAAATCAGACCAACAGTAGAAATGGGAGCAATTACAGGATGAGGTTTGGAAGGGGGAGGAGAGTATGAGCCCTCAATCTTCACTTACATCAGTGGACTGCAGATAAAGCTTGTGAAATCACAATAAAGCGCTATCCTTGGCCAAATCCAACGGACAGGATAAAGTGTAGCAGACAGATTCTCTTTATTTTTCAAAGATATCCTTGAATCTCAAGCCTTTAAATTTTCCAGTTTTCATAAAACTGACTAGTTCAAGCTTTTGTTGGTAGATTATTTCTTTAAGTTGCTGTAGATGGCAATGTCTTTAATAAATTATTTTTTTTTCAAACTTCAGCCTAAGCTTTTTTGATTTCAAAGCTTCTTTCAGTACTATCAAGAAAGTAACAATAAATTTATAACAAAGACTTTCAAATAGAAAGAAGGTAAATGGCCACTTCTACTTTGCTCTTCCAAGTCAAAATGGACAGCCAAATAATACCACAGTGATCTTATGTTTGTAAACTTCAGATAAACTATAAAGAAGACTAATAAACGCATTATTAGCAAAAAAATAAAATGAAGAAAGGCATTTCTGAAAAGCTAAGAAGTAATAAGTTTGAAATTATATCTCATTATTATTTAAAAAATCCATCCTTGTTTGAATGGGAAGGAGAAAATATTAATAAGTTATGAGATAACTCTGTAAAAAGAAATTAAATATCCTGAATATTTTAATACTTCAAATAAAACTGCCTTTGCTCAAATATTTTACACTTTTCAGGGAACATACACCATGTCTAACTGTAAGTTTTATCATAAGCTATACTTGAGTGATATTATTATAAAGCCTACAATTTACCCTCTGAAAAAAAATTTTGCAGCTATAGACTGAACGTGGACAAACAACCACTGTTCAGTTCCTTTTATGCATATATACTTTCCAAAACCCAGAGCGATTCCCCAAATGTATATTCAAACAATGTCTAATTTCACTAAAACTCTAGGATCTTTTTTATTAAAATTTGAAGGAAGGTAGAAAGCCCATTCTACAGGATGTTGAATGATTCTGACATTTATTTTTCTTCTCAGGTAGAACTCAAAGCTGCTTCTTCTAAATGTTATATTTAAAACTAATAATAATGTTTATTTAAAAAAACAAACAAACAAATTAAAAAAAAAAAAGAAAACCCAACCACTTTGCTCCAAACACAATTTCTTCCATTTTAATTGATTACATATACATATTTGAAACCAGTTACTCATAGGTAAAAAAACCAAACAAAATAAACCAAACAAACAAACACAAACAAACAAACTAAACCAAAAAACCTATTCTATTCGTAAAGCATCAGCAAAGAACATTAAAGATTATGAAAATGCATTCATCTGGGAGTCAGGGAATTTCTCCACAAAAATATATTTTTCCAAAATACTACAACACAGACATTTTCTGATGGCAAATTGCTTCTGCTGATCATATCCAAACTGGCTGCAGTTCCTGTCTGTGATGAACTGCTTGGCCAGTTTGCTTATCTCCTTTGTTCTCTTTGCAACATGCAGCCTGTCAGAATGATTCAGTAAGTGTCTCCTTCTCACCTTATGCTTAAAAGCCCAGCATAAAAATACCCATTAAAACACAAATAATATTAATCTCTTGCTTCTGATCTAAATCCTAAAAGATGTAAAGAGGAAAGATATAATTTACCCATCGTCTTCCTTCAGTCTAGGGTTAATTATATGTAATTACATATAAATCAAGAAGCATTTGTCATTTTTTTCACAAAAACATCCAGTGATTGAGATACCGAACTCTTTAGACAGCCTGTTTTCTTTGTGATTCGGTTATTGCACTGTTATAAAGAGTGTCTAATCTTAAATATTGGAAATTTCTCTTTTTTTTTGAGTTTAAATCCAAAATGGTCTTCCTTCTGTTGATCCCAGTCATGTCAGCGAGTAGGTTGTTACCTATTCTTCAAGCTGGCCCGTTATACATTTGAAAACAGTTATAGAGTGTCCAGTCAGTCTTCCCCTTTCAAAGCCAAGTAGCTGTTATTTTTTTCAATTATTCCTTGTAAGTCATGGTTTCTAGACCTCTGATTATCATATATAGGTTGTCACCATCTAGTCCATGTTAGTCCGCTGCTTTCTTGATGCTGAAACCTGGACTTTGAACTCCTGAGTATATGTTCCAGGTAGTTTCTTTCAAGTGTCTAACACAATATCAGCACAATTTTTTTTTTCTTTTGTTTGGTTGTCTGTGTGTGTGTGTGTGTGTGTTTGGTTTTGGTTTTTTTGGCTGTTGAGGGATTTTGAGGGGGGAGGTTTTTTGGTTTGTGGGTTTTTTTGGTGGGAAGAGTGTTGGGGTTTTGTTTTGTTGGGGTTTGTTTTGGTTTGGTTTTCTTAACAGCATGATACTGTTGGATCTTATGACTGCCATCAAAGTAGTGAAGGGTTTTTTTCTCCACCGTCAAATTATCTGAATGTCTCTGAAGTTTGTACATTGTTCTGAAAGAGATGTGTGCTTCAAAATCATATCACATGACCTGGTATAACATAGTGTCTAAAATCAAAGCTTTCTACCTACAGCATTCCAATTTTTACTCCTCCAAGTGCATTTGTATTTGCAGTTTTTCTGCTTTGAGAGAAGAATATAATATATTGAGAATGAAACTGCACTAAAACCTTAGTAGAAATGCCCAAAGCTGCAAACAGATCTGGAAGCAAAGCAAGCAAAGAAAGAATAGACAAGAAGTAATTATATCAAACACTTTTAATAAAGGATGGACTTACTTGTGTGAAGAAAAAAAAAATCAAGCTCCATTAGGTTGCTATTAGAAACCTCACTCTAAATACTAAAAAGATAAAATTTCAGAACAATTTATTAAAGTTATTAACATCTATTCCGACAGAGGCATTTATAGAGATCTGAATATTGAGAAATTTTTGTTGTGAAGCAAATAATGGTGACAATGGCATTTTCTCCAAACTTTCTGAAATGAGCTCTAGGCAAATTATAAACAGAATTTTTTCCTGCATGGGGACTTCTTGAACATCAATTACCTGGACAGTGTTAAAATATGTTGGGGAGGCTGATGGCACTGATGCCAACATCCCTTTGTGCTTAGGAAATCAGACTTTCCTGGTGTTTCAACAGCTTGGGTGATTAACCATTGGAACAACCTGGTAATAATCACGGAGGTCTCCTTTCTGGCCTTTTTTTCTACCATGGACAANAAATAATGTGATATTTGGTTTTGTCTTTCTCATTAAAATTATGCAGGTATTTTAAAAAATTAATAATAATTGTGGCGATCCTCTGGCCAGCAGTGGGCTGCAGCTAGGCCGAGGTTACTGCAATCTCCTTTCTGGCCTTTTTTTCTACCATGGACAAAACACTAGAGAAGTCCCACTCTTTGTTGGAGCTACTTTGAGGAACTGGGATCAGAATCCAGTGATTAACTTAATTTACAAATACCTCACCTTCAATGAAAAGGCAGGCTGAGCTAATGGGAAAGAAAAAACATTTCATTTCTCAGCTCAGCCTGGATTACCACTGTCACCTTTACCTGCCTTTTAAAGGAAGCAATTAACGTAGGGAAGGAAGGTCATCTGTGTCTGTCTGTGTAGGGATGAGGAAATTAAAGCTTTGGTCTTGCTAGGACATGACTTTGTTAATGTGATGTCATGACTGTAACACAGGCAGGGACACAGCCCTGTGTTAACCCCCCCGAAAACATCACGGATAACACCAGAATGAAACTCTCCCAGCAGCTGCCTTGTAACACCCTGCCTGTAACATGAGCACTGCCTAAACCTCTGCAGGTTTGGAGACGGGAATAAAGTACAGCAAATAATTCAGCCCCAAACTTGGAAAACTCCACTTCCCAACATGTACCAAGAATAAATGAGCAGTGTTTTAGAGAGGCTTCTCAGTTCAGATTTTTCTGTTTCAGCTGTGGTTTGATATTATACGGTTCATTTCATCGGCACATCAACAGAAAAACACAATTCCTCAGAGAGAAAGGTTTCGCAGCTCTCTTGGGGCAGGTATGGCCCTCGTCTCACCAGGGGACAGCATCACCATCTGCTCAGCAGTGCCAGGTCTCTGCCTAACTCATTCATTCACAAACAGAACATTAATGTTGCCAATACCTATATGTAAAAGACTGGGAAAAAATAGAAGGGAGGCTGCCCTACACAACCGTAAATCAATCCCCACCCTGCTGACACATTCTAGATAGGCTCTAATGCAGGGATTGTCTCTCTGCAGCACCCTGGTCTCACAGACAGAGTGTGCAGGAGTGATTTGTTGTCAGCATCCCCTCCTTTGATGGAAGGCAGGATGGGGAGAAGAGGCTGAAGGTTTATAGACAAGGCAAGAGTGATGAGGAAGACAAAAACCTGCTCCGGTGAGTAGGATTTGACCTCCATGACTCTACAGTGGCGCAGAAACAAGTAAGTATTTCACTGAGACAACGCTTTGGGAGACAGTAGATGAACTGCAGCTTACCTGAAAACTCAGAGCAGACTTTGTGTCAGTGGGAAATGTGCTGCTGGGAGACAGAGACAGGCAAAGGCAAAAGCTCTGAAAAATAAAGGATCAGCCATGTCACACTGAGTATCCCAAAATTATCCTGTATCTGCAGTTCTCTGTGCTTTTCCATTGTCAAAGGGAATTGTGTTTTAACATCTCAGAAAGGTCTACAAAGACTAAGTCATTAATATTTGTGAAATACTCATGTAATCTACACAAAGAGCAACAGAAATATCCTGAAGAAAACTAAGTAGGGGCCAGGTTTTGACTGACATTCTTTCCACAAGGCTGACACCAGACATTTAGGAATTTTTGAAACAGGTGCATGGATGATGCCAATTTACATCAGTGACAGAACAGAATAATCTCTTTTACAGGATTCTGGCTGAGAGATGAGTTTTACATCAGGGGAGAAATGAATATGCACAAAACTGCTGACCACATAAAGTACAAGCTGGCACCTCTGGAAGTAAATTTGTAGGGATTGGTTGTCTTGCAGGCAGATACTGCCTCTGCTGCTGCTCATCCTTTTGCCATGCAGTGGGAGATGATTAAAAAAAGTTTCAGAGCTCCAAGTAAAGAATTGTCAGCCAGCTCAACAGCAGGACAAGGGGAAACTGCTAACCCTCTCAAAGATCTCTGAGCATTTGAAGATAGTAGAGTCTCTGATGTGGAAGGGAGCATTTGTACTCTGGCTGTACCCAGATGAGCAGCACAGGGCAGGGTGTCAGTCAATCACAGCTCCTGAGCATCTTGCCCACTCCATGGTGACATTACCATTCCTGTCAGCATCTTTGCAGCTGCACAGGGAGGAGAACTGTCAAGAATGTCCATTTTTAAGTGCAGCTGCAAGGAAAAGCTTTTGTTTTGCAAACACAATAATCAGGTGTGTCAGATGTGAGATTTTTCTTGGAATTTCCAGTTCACAGAAAATTCTGAATATTTCTGTCCATTCCAGCCTAATTCAGACTGAATACATTTCTTAGGTGAAATTTCCAAAGAACTGTGCATGCTGCTTGTCCATCAGTTCTGCCAGACAGTATCAGGGAAATTTAAAAACAAATAAAACAGACAAAAACACAAACAACCCCCACAAACAAACAAACAAACTAAATAAAAATAAAAAAGAGTAATTTTCTTCTTTTAAAGCAACACATCAGGGAAGCCTAAGGAAATCTCACCACTCACATTCTGCTACATGAAAAAGATCATCACAAGGGATCAAAATGTCAGTGGAAGACAGACATCTGCAACAACTCCAGCACTCTTAACCCTCTTGAAAGAACTGTGAAAGCTGGGGTGCCACAGGAATGGAAGGTGCATGTACAGAGAATGTCCTTTGCAGGGACCTTGAGCAGTGAAACACAGGGGAAGAAATAAGGAAGAGGCAAGACAGAACGTCCCTGACCTCCAGCCATTATAGGGACGAGAGTGTCAAATTGATTAGACGTGAAGTATAAGTGGCAACTCTGTTTTACATTTTCTAAGAGTCAGGTCCAGAAATGTCATGCAGGTGCATTCACAATTTGCTTACCATTCCCCCAGTCTGCAGAGGCTGCTTTCAAATATGCCAGCCTTGCTGGACATTTTCCTGAATAATGCTCTGGGTTAGTAGCTGTCAGAGTTGGAAAATTAACTGGAATCCATTAATTTTTCAGCTCTGCCTATGGCTGTTAATTTTTGTCCTCTAGAAAGAAAATGCCTTGTTACTTTATCGAACTGTTATGGTTCTTGACAGCTTAAATGTATACACAATACATATCCAAGCAATGAGCCAGATAACATGCACAAAGAAGCAAGTACAGTCTACTAAAACAGCTGAAAAAAACAGGTGTTGAAAAATGCCATGCCTCAGACTAACCGGTCTATGTTTATTAATTAATATGAAATAAATTAGCAATTACATAGAATGTAGAATCTCTTTCTGTTTTGCTTCTTAATTAGTACAATAAAATGTTAACTATGAAAGAAATTTACGTTCTAGCCTTATTACACTGGAATTTTCCACTGCCGTGTGGAACACTGAGAAAGAAAAAACTATGTTGTAATTCTGCAATGATCTACATCTTAAATAATTCAAAAGGGAAGTTCACTGTATGCCTGCAACTCTGATTACAGTGAAAGACAGTGGCTCTAGACTGCCCACTGATTAAAAGCATTTGCAGCACCCTATTTATAATTAGGGACCTGAAAAAAACAGTGCAGGAAACTGTGTAAGTGTTCCTCAAATATCATGGAAAATACTGAGGCTGTAGAGTGATAAATTACCAGACCTGTAATTCAATCTCAGCTTTCTAATGACCTCATCGATCAATCATACTTCATGGCTGCAATTCCTGATATCATCTGCACCCCCTCTATTGAGTTATGGCTTTGTTATAAATCCCACATTATCCATTATCCTTACATTCAATATACTCTACCTTATTACAGTAGCACTCAACTGCACCGCCAGACTTAAGGGGCTATCGGTTTTCCAATTAGAAATTCTGGCTTTCAAAGGATCAGCCAGGAGAATATACTCTGAATTGAGCATCTCTGCAGGACCTTAGGAAGGGGAGGATGGGATTGTGATTTGACTGTTAGCCTTGGCCCAGCAAAGAGCTTGTGCAAATCCTTGCTCACACAGGCTACACACACAACCTTGCCTAAGTCATTTGTGCAACTGAAGTGCTGAAGGCTGTGGCTGTATCACTTGGCAGGTTAGAGAGCAGAGGGGCCTGAACCTGCTCCTGGCACAAGTGAGAAACATCCATGCAGGGCTGAGTGAATTATCTGGGGTGAACGTCCTCTAATCTGATGGGAAAGGGGTTTGGCAAAGGCAACCCTGCTGCAGAAGCACCTTCAGTGTGCCTATCTTTATATGGGGAAGGTGGGATTGATCAGACTCTTTATTTCTTGGGGAAAAAATGTATGCTGATATTAACAATCCTTTTGCAGAGGGTGAGTTAGAAAAACACGGCGGTATTCACAGTGCAGTGGAGCCACTTGCACGCACTTCACCACTGTGCTGCATTTGACAGGTGAAATACAATTAGTTTAGGAGTAAAAAAAGTGTTTCTTGGTGCTATGGGGTTCACCTACATGATGCCAAAAATGGGTCTGTGTAGTCTGTGTACTCCAAATGGGGCTAAACTGGGTCATAGCTAAGCAGGGCTCTGTATGTCTGAGGGACAGCTGGAGAGGTGCCCAGGGAAGGGGCTCATGAATTTCATTGCCTCCTCTCTGCCAAAAGGCAGCTGTGGCTGCACTCCAAAGCATCCTGTTTCTTGCCAACGCTGAGGGCAGGGGTGGGTGACCTCTTGACTCCTCAGGTATCCACAGTGCTAAATGAGAGATGTGTTGACATTACCTAATGACAGGGAGCAGCAGGAGTGGGCCTGCTCCCAGAGGGACACAAGCCAGGAGACCATGCACAGGCAGAGACTGTGCCTTCAGCAGCAGGGCACATATGGCCAGCTTCACAGTGGGGCTGGGCTAGTGACCCCAACCCTAACCAGCAGCCCCAGACAAGACGAGGTGATGATTCAGTTCCAGGGTCCATCAGAGTGCAGTCAGGAATAGCAGGACAGGTGACTGGTGACAAACTACTTTGTCCCTTGTTCCCTTCTGCCTCATGAATGTCACCAGTCTCACCTTCTCACCAACTAAAACACAGTAACTTGGCCACAGGACCTCCTTCTTTGCCTCCTGTCCCAGGTTCAGTTCTTGTCTGTGGTCCCACAGTTGAAGGAGTGTGTGTGTATGAACAAGTCAAGGATATGCTAGAGTATGGATTCAATCCACTGAGGTGTTTGCTGTTAGTGGATTTGGACGAGGCCCCAGGTTCAAACAAGAAGGCTGAGATCACATTGGCTGTATTGAAATGGCTTGTCATTGTTTCCAGAAGCAGGAGCTGGGAAGAGCAGGACTCTTGCTTAGCACACTGATGTCTTCTGATAATGCCTCTGTGCAACCCAGTCTCTGTCTGAATTGTCTCTGCATTTCAACAGAAAAGCATGTTACTTTTTTCCCAAAGCATAGTGATTAATTAAACTTGTCTAAGTCAGTTTAGTTACTCTTTAAGCCATTTCTCAATTTTTAGAGCCTATAATTCTGGTATTGTGACATTTCAAAGTTCAGTGACAGTTTTGGGGTAGTCTGCTCTGAAGTGTCAAGGTGAATTTTCAGCAAGCAATTCAATGACTTTTCAAAAAATTCTCACCAAGATACTTAAAAAATCCTAGCCAAAAATAAATTTTAAATTGGCGTCCTTGTTCCAGCCATAAAAAGTTTAGCCTCATTTGCGGGTTGGCCTTGGTGCCAACCTCTGTACAACAGATGAATAAAAAAACATGTAGAAAGAAATTCATAATGACCTGTTCGAGTTTTTTCATAGAACAATGTGTGGATGCTAAACAGGTACAATGGATGTATTTTTTTTTCTCCATAGCTGTAGTCATTCATTTCTTTTCAATCTTGAAGTGCTCATTTAATTAAAAAAGTAATCTTTTGCTATTTAAAAAAAATCATTATTTCTATTAAAAATTCAGCATCTTATCCTAGTTTTTGAGTCTTCATAAATGTATATCCATCCCAGCAGACAGGGCAATGAGTGAGTTACCTGCTCACCTTTACTGATCAGCTGGGTCATCCTTCCTAGAGACAGACCAGTTTTTGTCCCTGAAGGCATCATTAGTAAAATTCTCAGAACTTTGCTATGCGTTGAGGTCAGACTGGATGGTTCTGTGTATCTTGTTTCCAGTCACTTTCACCAAATCAATCTACTTTTAGTAAAGAAGAAGCCCAACACACTGTGTACTCATTTGTATGTGTTGTATCTAGTGGAAAAATGTGATAAGGCGGGAAGGAAAGAACAAAGTATGATTCCCAGAGTCAGTTGATATCACTGCTAATTAAAAGAAACATCATTAGTTTCTCTCCCCTGTAAGCTAGGTACATTTGACAATGTGGCAAAAAACCAAAACCACACACACACCAAAAAACTAAAGCTATTTGCATGAATCACACCTTAAGACATAACTTTTCTTTAAGAACACATTCCAGAAGACATTAATGAACCTGCATCAACTTCTGCAAACTTTGGTGCAAACCTGAGAAGTTTCTGGTTTTCTTCCAGCAACCGGTGTGAATGGTGGTCATTAATGTTCCTGGGAAAGGGATTCAGCTCCAACACTTTACACATCTTAATTTAGGTGTCCACCTCTAGAGATGTGATTCAGTGGCTACAGCAGAGGCTAGGGACATTTGAAATGCCCCAGTAGATCCCACCTGGACTCCAAGTGTTGGTCCAGAAAGGCATAGGTCACCCATAGATCTACCAGCTCCATATGATTACCTGCCATGCAGTAGTTTAGATAGCTGGATAAAGCCTTAGGTCTCCAGTGACTGTAATGGGACCTGAAATGTCTGACTCACCTGGACATGTGAATTTAGGCATCTAAATTCATTAGCCATGAGCTGAAGCCCTTCCCAAGTTTCTAACTGAGCTCTGGAGAAACCAGCCCTGATGCAGAGTGCACAGTTCTCTTCAGTCAGTCTTAGGAACAGATAAGATAATCCTCATTTGCAGTCTCCAGTGATGGAAGCAGGATGTCATAAGCAGTCTGGTGCTGCCTCCAGGGAAGTAAAAATGTTAAAAGGTGAAGGCTGGGCAGGGTTAGAGCCTGGGAGGCATTTCTTTCTCACAGACGACATTGCTGAGCTAGTTCAGCACATTGCAAAGAAACAGAAAGTTCTTTCAATACTTCTGATTACAAATTCATTTGAAGGCAGGAAAACACTCAGAATATACAAGGCATGATGTTAGCAACAAACAAGCTTTGCAACCTGACATAGGGCAGGAATAGTTTTACTGACCTTCTAAATTGCACTTCCTCTCTGACAAAGCCATTACAAAGAAAAGCTTCTTAGTGATTTATACAATACAGGAAAAAACTGAAATGTATATTTTACCAATCAGGCCCAGTGGCACTTGAGTTGAACTGCCTCTAAGGACAAACAGAGATGCTACACTCTTTTCTGAACCTGTGTAGTCACACACCAACCAATGCAAATGTACTGTGACAGCCAGACATCCTTAATCACCATCACAAAAAGCTGTCACTGCCACATATTTATCCCTGCTGACAAGACAGATTCAGGTCCTCTGATTACTGAATCCATTGCATAGCCTGCTTCAGCAAGATAACAAAAACGCCAGCAGGAAGTGTGAGAGGCACTGCCCCAGTTATCCATCCACTGTCACGCACTGGATAATTGTTGCTCCTCTGAGACTCGGGGCTTGCTAGGAAGGGGAGAAGGGACAACCAGGAAGCTTCCTTTTGGGTCTGTTCTGAAACTCAAATTAATGGCCATACCAAGGAAAAATATGTGTGAAGCACTCAGTGTGTCTGTTTTGTTACTCTTGAATATAAATTAAAGAGTTTAAGTGGCCCTTAAATAGATATTTGTACTAATACTTCACTTCTTGTCATAATAAATTACATAACTTGATGCTAGGAAGCCAAACTGTAAAGATTATTAAAAGCCTGAAAGCAGTCAGGTCCACCTCTAGCATTTTTTGTCAATTGTATAAGTGCTTATCAAAGCTGGAATACCATGAAGGCATCCCCAAAGACAGATATTTGGCAACCATTAGACAGCATATAAAGCAAAGATCCATGACTCCTCCTCTAGCAGTGAGATCAGGTAGAAAATTATGTCAGAAAGCTGCATTTTCTGATTACAGCACCTTTACTTTTGGGATTCCTGGTGATACAAACCATGGAATTATGCTTTGGTCTGTATCAAATGAGCCTAAACTAAGCTGTACCACTAGGCCTATCAGGGAGGTTATCTCACCTTACTTTCATTCTCTACGAGTCGAGACACCAGTGTTGCTTCCTTGTTTAGGCTTCTCCTAGCAATGATGGAGAGAACTCTGTGGAAACAATTACTTCTTTCTCGTTTAGAATGGGTTATCACGTATCTGTATTTACCTCAGTGCACCTTAGAGCAGCAATTGCGACCCTTTCCCAGCCAAGTTAGTAGTTTACCCTTCTCTTCAAAGAACAGCCTCTATAACATAAGTTTAGAAGGCAAATGCAAAAGTTTGTCCAGTTGTAAGATGAATGTCTAGGAATGGGCACAGTTGTTTCATAATTTGTTTAAGTGCCTGGCCTGGCAAATTTAATTGGGAACTGGGTATTTAAAGATGATCATCCTGGTGAAGTTTTAGAAGCATGAAGACACTCTAGAGGAAAACTTTGACTTTGGAATATGCAACAACACAGTTATTGGTATATTTGATGCCAAACTGTGTGTAAAAAACTTGCCTAGAACGCAACAAGCAGAAAAACCTGGCATGTGCCTTGCTCTCAGTCTCTCTTCACCCAAACAGAGCTCAACAATTGGGCAACCCTGAGTATGTGGAGGATGGTTTGACCTACTTAGCTCAAGAGATTGACTGAAACGTACACAAATGAAATAAAAGAGAAACAATAGCTCTTGCAAATGTAACTGAAATCGTAGGATTTGTAGCTCTGTGGCATCCATGGGTTGCCATGGTGATTCTACAGGGAACTGCAATAGTTATAGGTGTAGATAAGGTTACAGATTTCATTCCATACCTTTGGATTCTCATACCTTTGCCCTACAAATACTTCCACTGAATCAGATACGTACAGTTCATTGTGAAGACATTACTCCAAATCTGTTTGCTACTCTGTTCCATTTGCACAGTACTTGAAAATAAAGCAAAGCTCACCTGCAGGATGAAGGTTTTATGATTGTGTAAAACCAGCTGGTTATTTCAGTTGTTTTTAAAGTTGAACAAGATTTGCTTGAGCCATTTTCCAGCTGGATTAAAGGAGCTGGAAAATACAGTTTTGCTTTAAAAAAAAAAAAAAGGTCATGTGAACCTATAAACAACTTGAAGAAACACCTGCCTTTAAAAGGCACAATTATAATATTGTGTAAGTATAGGATTGCAAATTTAACTTGTGCATGTATTTGCTAAATTGGGTGTCAGAGCCTGTAAATGTCACTTACGTATTCAGTTATGAGTCCTGAATACTCCCATCTCATTGAATTCACAGCTGCACACCTTTGCCCCAATGTGCATAAGAAGCATTCCAAAAACCGCAGAATACCTGACGAAAACAAAGAACCAGAGGCCAAGCAATGTAGCAGTTACATGTACTTGGGAGCACAAAAAGGTCCCTCTGTGTACATCTATTCCATTGTTTCCACAGTCACAGTACCTGCCAGCTTGGTTATAGACAAAATAAAAAACTAATCCATCAACAGCCTACACCTATAGCATTAAAGCTGGGACTGAAGCAGGGGTGTTTAGCTAACAGAGCTTCCCTGCTCTGTCTTTGGCAACCTCCTTATTACACATCCCAGTGGGCGACAGGGCACACCCGTACCCCTGCTATCGCTTGGTCTTTGAGGGACCTGCCATCACATCATTCACTTATTAGCAAATCCGGACATGTGCCGTCACTTGACTGGAGGGAAACCACTCTCTCATGGTCCTGGGAAAACTGTCTCATTACAGTGACAACAGAAATCTGCTCAAGGAGAGGAACTAACCAAGAGTGGACTGTTTTCTTTAGTGCTTTGAATGCAATTTGAAGGAAAGTGAAAAGGAAAAAAACCTGAGAGATGACAGCAGATGCAGTTAAAAGAGTCCAGGACAGCCACCACAAAAATACAGAGCACTAAGTGCTGAAAATACCCAGGGGTGGTTTGATAACCTGATATGCTTAGAATCATTTGAAGTTGCGTTTCATCAAAATGTGGGCTAAAAGTCACAACACCGTACCAGTACAGGCTATTGGGAACCCCAAGTATTGATCAAGCAGCTCCTCAGAGTGCTCATCTTCTTCCACCCACCCTCAGGCAGTCCATCTATGGATCCAGAGCCTGCCTCTCTCTCCCCATGGACAGCTCTGTGCTCTGTAGTCTTCCTGATGATTGGACCAACTAATCAGAACTAAACCAACATGCTAACAGATTATACTTAGAAAATTTGGAGAGAGGCAAATATGAAGTAACACGTAAGTAAGACAATTTACTACTCTATATTTGTAGTAACTTGAGCTCAGCATAATAACTCCATCTATGGACACAAAAAACCAAAACAAAAAACAAACAAACAAACAAAACCAAAACCAAACCAAAACAAACAAAATGCCAACCCAAAATGTCCTGTTGGATTTACAACGGCATCAGTGGGAATTAGCATAGGGCTCAGTCCCACATCCTGGATGCTTTTGTTGTGGACACCCACGAAGTGCATACTCATGCCTCTCCTGTAGTTTCAGTTTACTATCTCTATACCACAGTTTGACACCTGTTATTTGTAATAACTTTTCAGCAGGGCACCACAGTGCTTTTCTCCCGGCTCTGCTCCAGTCTTCTTGCAGCAGAGGAAAGGGGACAATAGGAGATACTTCCATCCTGCCAGAACTATCCTTTTCTTATTGAGATGCAGGCGCCAGGCATGCACTCAGCTCTGAATACACCTGCCTGTGAGAAAGCCAAGAGCCTCGTTCATTGGCTTTCAGATCTAAATACAGTATGGATATCACAGACTAGAATTTTGATCCTTTTCCTGATGTGGATGCTATGATATACCAGTACCTGCGACATTTAAGAACTATTTTAAAGCTATTAAATCAAGTTTTTTTTCCTGAAAGTGAATTTTGCATCATGCATTTTTTAATTCGTGAAATTAATTTTCAGAAATTTACATGTCCAGTAGAGAATTAAACTGAGTTCTAAGAAAGAGAAGAGCTTTACTGAGCTGTTCATCACATGGTGTCAGCATCAGCCACCGTATTACATTTTCATGGAACATGAAAATAGAAAGCTTAAGGCATTAGTGTACACTGTATGATTGTGGTATCCTGGACTGACAGAGATCCTTACGGACAGAGACCTGACTGCATGATCTGTGCATCTAATTGATTCCATGGAAGTTTACAGTTGTTTGTATCAGAAATTGAAATTATATTGAACTTTTTAGCTTGTTTTTGCAAGTGCCTTGGAGGAAACTCATTCTGGTTTTTGACAGACCCTTATGTGTACAGGTTTTCTAAGATGCAGGACATTCACATTAATACCATGTACAATGCTTGGCAACAGATAACCATTCTTTGCCATCAATTTCCAACCTCTTCTTTCCTAACTTGCCCACCTCCAGCTGGGCCCAAGCTCAGCTCTTGCCAGAGCTGACTTAGCCTTAAATACACCTCTACACTTCTCTGTTTGGCTGCCAGCCAAGCTCAGCTTATATAAGGAGAGATTCTACTGTTGTATGTGGTTCTTTGTAGACAGATGAGTCAGTGAGTCCCCTTCTTTTGTGGTTCACTTGTACAAGTTTTGTATAAAAGGAAGTTTATCCTCATTACTTCTGCAAAAGGACATCAAACTGACTCTTAATTTCTCTTCAGCTGATTGACCATGACTGCTCTTGCCTCAAATGAAAATTGGGAGTGCGTGCTACATTCAGTGGTTTCAGGCACCTCATTTCTTTTCCTGGAGCTCCAACCCAGTGAAGCAATCAAATGGATATCTGGATTTGATTTAGGGTTCACTCCAGGCACACAAACTGGCAGGAGGTCCACGCTGAGGCTGTAGAGAGAGTAACTGTAACAGGGGATGAAATAGAGACAGATTCCTCAGCCCTAGGAGCCAAGGCCCCTGGCTTGGAACTAATCCATGACATGCCAAACCACAAATGAACCTCTGTTAATCTCATCCATCACAGTGACCCTTTCCTCCACAAGAACCCAGAAAACTGGAGCTGAGGGATTTCTGCATAGGAAGACTGTGGCAGCAGAGCATTAGGGAAACATTAGAGAGGTTATTTGGTGACACACACAAATTGGTTCTTTAGAAGCTGGAGACAAATTCACCGCCTTGGTGATCCCTCAAATCCCATATGATTATGATTTCTTTACTGCCAAAAAAAAAAAGGTCATATTTGTTCTTGGTATAATTCTTGTGGTTAACCACATGCAATTCAAGAATGACTTTGGCCCTAATCCTTTGTCAGTGGTTAATGTTTTACACCAAAGGCAATGATGTTATTTGCATTTCCAGGAATCAAAGAATGGATTTACTAGAGTCCAATTCAAATGTGCCTATTTGAAGTACCCAAAATGCTTATTCATGTGGGACTAGGCTTTGGACACTTCTCTAACACCCAGGATAGAAACCAGCTCTGTAGATTTCCCAGCAGTTCTCACAGTAAATGGTTTGTCTATGATATAATGAATTTGGTTATCTCTGTACTTTTCCAAAGGAACTATTATAGCTCACAATCCAATCTATAGCTAATGTCCATGCAGACAAATATTGTTTTCTTTGTTTTCACCATTTAAAATATTTCTTCCTCCCTCTGTCTTATCCTATTCTCCTTTTTGTGGTGAATTGTTCTGCCCTTTCAGTAGAAGCATGCAAAGAATTGATCCAGCATTCAGCACAACTAAGAGCATGAAAACCTTCAGGAGGAGACTGAAAGACCAAAAACCTGTTCCCCTGGTTGCTCCTAGATCTGTTATGTTCAATATTACAGACATAATAAATAATTTTTATCTATACATTTCTAGGAAGAAAAAATGTGCAAACTGCAGGGTAAAACATCTTGTATGGAAGGAACATTAGGAGCAGAGAGAACTGACAACTCATGTCAGTTTACAAATATCAATAATAAAAATATTTATTCACCCATCTGCTATATTGCTTAGGCTGGAATGAATTTGCTTTGTGTATATCCCAAGCTTTGCTCTTTCTAATCTTTGGTTAGAGCATGGTGTTGATAAGACCAAGGTTGTGGGTTCAAACCCTGTAGGGGCCACTTACTTAAGAACTGGACTTGATGATCCTTGTGGATCACTTCCAGCTCAGAATGTTCTGTGATATATTCTGTGATACTCCCTGGTGCTGGCTGTATACCTCTGAAAAAGAAAGGCATTAATTTCCCTTGGAAGAGCTGTTAACTTTGCCTCATTTTTAGCTTTTCTTGGCTAAGGCGAGTCACCTACTGATTATATGTTTTTGGGCAGTAAAGAAAAGTGGACCTGAATGAATCATGGAGTTAAAACTCTTCCATGAATCATAGTGTTTTAACTAAGAGTGAGTCATGCCAGGATGGAAACAACTGTACTGAGTCCCACCAGTTTCTTTGTCAGAAGAGCTCCCAGGAAGAGCACATCATCATGCTGTTCTCTCTTGGCAGGGGCTTGGAGCTTTGGGCAGCAGGGCCATGGCTTGTCCTGCCAGTGCTGCACAGGAGGAGCAGCACAATGGGGAATTTTTGTCTCTGACATTGGAAAACCACTGGAAGGAGCTATGAAGAATATTTATTGGACGCAGCTACTTGTATGGCATCTAAGAAGGAAACCTGAGAGCTGCAATTTCCTGAAGCCCATCTCATCTCAGTTTCTTGCACCAGCCTCAACTCCTATGAACACTCCTGGAATGCTGGACATCACTATTTGACCTTAACAAGAGACACCCTGTACGCTGGATTGTTTTCTCTGACAGCTTTGCATGATTCAGGCAGTGAAAAGGAGACTGAAAGCCTTCTGATAAGGTCTGCTAGGGATTAACTTTCCCTCAACCCTTCTCCGTCAGCATAAGCAAGGCACGTTGCAGATGGATCCCATCTAGCTGCAGTTATCCACTCTGTCTTCCTGGACATGGGCAACCTACAATGTAGACCAAAGAAAGGCACACTGGCTTCTCATCCCTCTTGTGCCTTCTCTTCCAATATGAAAAGACCCCAACAGAGCCCAGCAAGTCCTATGGGCTTTGCCATAATATGGCTGTAGACCCCATCAAACCTCTGGAGGCAATCTGTAGTCTTTAAACACACTTGCCCTGACCCCAACTCCAGGGTTTGCTAAAGGGTCAAAGCTCATCATGTGACTGTAATTGGAAATACCCTTCTAATCACATAGTGATTTTCAGAGATTATTTCAGATTTTTCATTTCTGTAGAATGAGTCTGGAGTGCTGCTTATGCAACCGATATAATGCCAATGTCCAATCTGTCTGGCCTAGGGACCAGCTATGTTCCGAGCAAACTCTATGAACATATCTTTTTTGACATGGAAGAGGCTGCCCTCTCCTATGTTTCCCCTGACTTGCCCAGACAGTATGAATAGAGGTGCTTTCCATGCCAGTAATTGGAATGGGATAACCAAATACTCAAAGGAAAAGAAAATAGCTCACTAGATGTTTTTTTAGTATATCCTGATAGTCATGGCATTATGACAATCAACCAGTTAGAAGTGGATCTCTCTCTATTCGCAAGCTTGGTAACAATTAATTTTTTTTTAGTTATAGTTTATTGAACATTGCTATCTCAAAATCTTCTAGTATGGCATCTCCTTTCATTCTAAAATATGACATTATCATATTGCTGTGAGTAGTCTCTGGCTTTTGACTGTATCAGCCCATACCAATCAAAAGAATCAGCCTCTTCCCAAGGAATATGTAACACTTCATACCCTTGCGTAGACTCATCAAGCAGAAACATTCAGAGAGGGCCATATAATATGCTGGCCACTCTCATTTTGTCCTATCATGGGCCCAGAACCACCAAGATTTCAGGTCTAAGCCTTCCTGTAAACCATTGCTGAAATATGTATATCTTCTCTCTGCCTTCCTGGGCTTTTACCTCTGACATGCTGATAAACAACCTACTTCAGTAAGAACTCCTTTCTGAGTCTGCTAGAGATGGATCCACAATTAATTCTTCCCGTTTCTGTCCCTGCAGCTCATCCTTGCATCTTGTAGGCTTCTGATAATCATCCCTGTCATTCCCTACTGACCTCAGTCCAGAATCAGATGTGATTAAAGGGACGTTTGCCAAGGAGCTTCTGTTTTAAGTCTGTGAAAAGAGCAATGTCTCTAAGCTGTTTTTTGCAAATTGTATCCATTCTACTTGTTGGCCTTTGCATCCTGTGAGCAGCTTGATCCAAAGCTTGTTTTAGCCATATTACCAGCTGCTCTCTGACATTGCTCTGCTCTCTGCTACTGATTTATGTCAGTGGCAATCAAGTTTCTTCAATTTCTGCAAGCAGCAAGTCTTAAAACAAATTATCAAAGGAAGCCAGTGCTATATCTTAGTACTGGAGGTGGTTATAAGAAAAGTTTAAAAAGCATTGTTTTAACATTCTTCTGCCTTTCCAAATCACTCTGCTTTCCATGCAAGTACGGTAGTTTGAATGCCTGTTTTGATCTTTCAATAACGGCGCTGCTTTTTGTGTAAGTCACACTGTTCTTGATTCTAATTTTGTAAAGCAGTGTTCAGAGTAATAACTCCAGCATGAGGGCTGAACAAAACTTGCTAATGCCATCTTCATCCACAGGAAAATCACTGAACAAATGGTCTAAAAGCAACCTGAAGAATCATAGAACCATAGAGTCATAGAAGTCAAGAAGAAATTAAGAAGCCATGTAGTCCCCTGCCATGTAGCTGGCAGTCTCATAATGCTGACATCATTTGTGACAGATGGAAGAGATTTATCTCATCCTAAAACCTTTTGGTGAGTTTAACTATCCTACTCAATATTTCTCCTAAAGTCCCTTACTATAATGTAGAATAATCTTTCTTGCCTCTTCCCAGGCAATACGTTCTGTATCTCAGTGAATCTGGAACACCTAGATGCTTTCATGTGTCTCACAGACACTTCCAGAATTTCTCTCTCTCTAACATTAGTCTTCTCTGAAACAGAATGAGAATGAATGTACAGAGTGTATCTGTTCATCCCTGCTCTCCCCCAGCACCTCTTGAGGAAATCTTATCTGGATATTAGCTATTCCTTGTAATCTGAACAGTTGATTTGTGCAGTTAATTGTACATCTTCACTCTCTTAGTTATTTCTGCCCGATCAACTTAGCGTTGGACATATTTGCTCATAGGATAAACCATACCAACAGACTTACATGAGGTGTGGGAGCTGCTGTGCAGCTGAGTTTTGGGAGGCTTGTGCGTCCCTTTCCCAGGCTGCAGCAATGAATCAAGGATGTGACATTGCTATCAGACAATTTCTATGCTGTAACAACACAGATTATGGTGTAGGTATCTTCGTATGTAAATTACAAGAAATTACACGTACTTTCTTGACATTCCTTGCACAGTTCTGTGTTCATCTACAATTGACCCTAAAATCCCTATTTTTACACCTTCAGTGGTTCAGGGTAGCCTCAAAGCTGGTTTCAATGGTCTTCATGGATTCATCCAGCAGAAAGGAGCAGGCAATGAAATCCTGCTTTTACAGCACTATCTTTCAGAAGTAGTGTAACTGAATTGAGGACTTTCTCCATTTCTAATCTAGTTAGGCACAAAGTAGATCCCAGTTCGTACATAGGTAGTAATAAGTAAAACGGGCCAATGATCATTCATTTGACGCTAAGGCCAAGCAGCACAGCACTGCTCTCATCCATATGGATAAACTCCATCAGCACCACCAGAAGAAAAAGAGGGTGGCATCAGGCAGTGCTTATGAGAGGTGGTTGGTACCATTACTTCAGGTAATCCCAGCCTCTGAACAACACATTTGCTTAGATGTAAACAGTAAGATATTCAGGTCCAGCCCATTCGGGCTATCAAGGAATGCTGCATCATGTTTGTTGATGTGCAGCAATTTTCAATCAGTGAAAACATCTTACAGCACTTGAGCATAAATATCCCCTTCTATAATTTGAAGAAAGGGAAAGAAGGTAAAAGAAAAAACATCTATAAAAGCATTCTGGATGAACAAGAAGGTCAAAATTGTTTGTTAATGAGAAAAAAGACTGGCAATATACACCAACTAAATCAATTTTTCAAGCCTACTCACTCTCCTCATCCCCTGAAGAAGTTTGTAGATAGTTAAATTTAGCTGCAAGAAATTCTCTTGCAGACTAGTCTTCATGATTAAATGAAGTTATTCTTTGATTAGGAGTGCAGAAAAAAATAGGATGAGTATCGCCAGAGTAAAAATGGAAACACAAGTTAGATTGTGAAATGAGTCATCTGGCAGAAGTATGTAAACTAAAAGCAACAGGAAACCCAGAATAGCTCTTTGTGAGAGAAAACATCATAGTGACTGAAATCTATCTATACAACTATCAGAGTAATCTACAGGAGATTTGACACACTTTGGCTCATATTTGTACCAGTTTTTGCAAGCTTTACAAACATTTTGAAAAAAATTAACCAAAATTTCCAGATTTACTGAAAAAGTATAACAATATTCAAAGACTACAAAATAAACTAAGGAAACTTTCATCATTTAATTATAACAAAGATGCTACAGATCAGAGCACAGCCAAGATTTTGTTGTGATTTAGCAAGTTATTTCCTCTTCAGATAAAAACCCCTGTATGAAATGATAACAGATGTGATTTTTACAGTGGTTAAAAACCCTTTAGCTATTCACCTTCATGCAGTGAGCTTCTTCACTGCTTGACTGCTTGACAGGTATGGGCAATTGATGGATCATTCAGGAAATTCCACCCAGGCAGACACCATATGTCAGAAGATGCACTAATTTCTACTCTCACTGCTTGGCTTATCTTGCCTGTCACATGCCAAACATTGGCAATCCTCAGTGGAAATTGTTTATCTTCAGAATATTATGTAACTTTCTATAAATTTAGCATTTGCAACACATAAACAAGAGTCCAAGCTAGTGCATGGCTAACGCAACCCCACCATATGCTCTCTTTTAAAGGCAAGTTGTACAGCCCTAGATGCTTGTGTAACACCAAGCACAACATCCACACTGCTTTGTCACAAAGCCTTTATTCTACATTTTTGGAAAGGTACAGATTCCAGGTTACTCGAGAGCCCTCCTTTTGCCACTGCTTTGGATCATTCCTGGTCCATTAAATCACTACAAATTGCAAATGGACAGTATAAACATCAGGTGGGTCTGCTCCCAATTTAAAATTTAAAAAAAAAACAACCAAACAAAACAAAACAATAAAAAAAATTAGCCTCCCAGTTGTGTGTACCTAAATTTTCCCACTAAACTGGTACACTATAATAATTTTCCAGCATTTAAGGCAAGCAATTTCTATATCTATTTGGGAACTCCAGAGATTTTTGTTCATGCAGTTTCAAAGATCGACATTCCATAGTATGGGATTGTGCTTTTTCTTTGCTTTTCAGTCCACAACATTTCATCCTCCATAAGAAAGAAAATTTTCTTCTATCTGACATGTATCAGATCTTATAAAAAATATAGCCTACAATCTGCTAGGAGAGAGAAATCGTCAACCAAATCAGTTCTGAGCGTTGTCATTTTTATCAGAGCAAAAGTTGATACTTTTTATTTTCCCTCTGGAGGCTGGTACACATGAAAGATGAATTAGTTCAATAAAAACTTCAGTGGAGAAAACTTGTTCTTTAGCTCAAATGCAAGATCTTTGGGTTTCAAAAGCCCTAAATAAAATTCTGGAGATAGCTTAAGTGAGAACAGTTATCAAAGAATAACCCAAATTCAGAAAATGTGCTTTTAACTAATTTACAAGTCTTTTCTAGGAATGTAATTTATGAACTTTGGGTTTTTTTTTTTTAATATGTCTGAAGCAGCAGGAAAAGAGCAGCTCCCCACTCCCTGGCTGGCAGCAACGTTCATCTGGGGCTATCTCTTGGTCATCTTCACTTTGCAGCATGTCTCTATGATCTAGCTTGTACAGATAAAATTAAATCCTTCAGAGCATGTGCTGCCAAGGGCCTGAATGAGTCTAAAACTCGATAATCTGATAGTGCACATTCATCTCTGACCTGCGGCTGATATCAGCAGATCTAGTTCTGATTCCTGTGCCTGAAGGTTAGGCTATTAATCATAGCTATTTTATTATTGGTACCCCTGCTTAATAACAGAAGTTATCAACCTGTCTGTGTGTGCCTGTGAAAAATTAGGGTCTGCTTTGGAAAACTTGGTGCCCTGCAAGGCCTGTGTGTGACATGACTTCAGGCTGCAGGCAGCTCCATGTGCAGAGATCATGGGACACCACTGAACCCCTGGGATGTGCAAAGGAGGAAAGGGAAGAAGATTATAATTAACCTTCAACAACAGGCAAGGATTCAGGTTTTGTGAAGGGTTTTATAATTTTTGAAATTCAGCTTCCCTCCTAGGGAGAACCTTAACTCCACCTTCTGAAATGCTCTGTGACTGGGATCTGTGGGGAGGGAAAGGGGTGTGAAAAGTCAAGGCATTCATCATTCAGCAATCTAAATGTTGATTTAAAAATGGGTTCATCACAGTTTTCCTCTTCTGATATCAGCGAACCTACACTTTACACTTGCCCGGGCTAAAGTTTATGAAGATAACACAAAATAATCTTGATTCACTGGAAAACACAAAAACATAGAGGTCTTTTGCATCTTGTGGTTCTATCAAATAGCAAAGATTCCCAGAAAGATCTGCTGATGTTGACATGTAGGACCAAAATCGGAATAAAGCCTGCATATAACACAGCCCTGTGATATGGGCCTTCCTTGGTGAAACCATGATGAGTAAATCGGTGCTGGAGTTAGTTCTCACTTCTTTGTGCTTCTTGACAGCTTCAGTGAAGACACATTCCCAGGGAAGACTTAGAGGAAGATTTAGGGTTCTAAACAATAGTAAATGTTGTATGTGGCATTTATGTTGAGATACATGAGGCATGGGGTATGCCTGGAGATGACAGAGTATTGCCTTGAATTTCTCACACATTCTTCCGAGTCCAGCCCAGCATCTCCACCCAGAGCCTGATGTAGGGCTCCCAGCGGGGTGAATGTGGTTTTCAAGACCCAAAGTGTTGTGTCAAAGATTTCATTTTATCCCACCTAAGAGCCCATAATTACCATCCCTTGCTAACTTTGCTGACAAGGTGCTTTGAATACTGCAATCCCAGGGTGTCCACTGGAAAGTGCTTTCTCCCACCTAATGGTAAACATTATCTTCATCTCTACGTCACCAACTTTGTATCTCTTACTCTTCTATTCATGTACTTTCAGATGTTGTTTCAGTAGCAATTACAAGATGGTGCTGATACTTGTTTTCGTAGTGCAGGATTAAGACTTTGAAGAAACAGTGCACTGTGTGATACAAAATATTTTCACAAATTTTGGCAGACAGCAAAGGAATTTTTTCACTACTTTCATGTGCTTTGTGACAACTCCTGAGACACCAATGGTTCTGGAAGCTGAGAACTGACATGTTGTCTTCAAGCCTTGAAAGAAGTCTCATTTCAGGGGCAAAAGGAAATGCAAATATTTTTAAAAAGTACATAACATATATATATAATAGAGGAACCTGATCTGTGACATTTAGATATTTGTTACTTGTGATTAGAAAATCAGAGAATTTATAAGAAGTCTCAGAGATCTGAAGACTCTTCTAGAAAGAAAAATATTTGTTACTGCTCTCAAGAAAAGTTGAAATACTGAACTCTTAGACAATTTAATATCAATTAACTTACAAGCAATCTGGTATTTTAAATCTATGGGAATATTTTTAAGGGTAATATCTCACCTTAACCAGCTGGGATTCTTTAAAAGGAAGCTGTTTTAGCCACACCCCTTGATTATCCTTCTCATTAAAAAGTATCTCTCAATGTGTATCCTAAATCTCTCCATTCATAGTTTCAGACCACTGCTTCTTATCATATCATCCTCTGAGAATTATCTTCTTTATATTTATTGTTACTCTGAAGCTATATATGAACTATCTTTCCTGACTCTTCATTGTAATAGATGATATAAATTCAGCTCCCTCCATGTCCCCACTTATAATTTTTTCTCTAATACTTTTATCTCTTTTGTCACCATTTCTATTTCTTTGCTTCTCTGTTGCCTTCCTAAATGCTGCCATTCTTTTGCTGACAAAACCTATTTTTTACCAATGACAGAAGAAAATGAAGAAGAAAAGGCATTTTTTTAAACTCTCACTTTTTACTTTACAAAGTCAGAAAGATTAAAGGTAGAATTCTCTAGTTCCATTTTCTACCTGTGGCTGTTCCTATCTTTTGAGCACCAGGAAATATCATAAATTGCCCAAGAGTTATGGAGCTTATAACACTAGTTGCTCTCTATAGTGGCTCTGTTTCATACTCATTAAGTTTTCCTTTCCAGAACATTTCTTTGGGGACAATGGTACAAAATTTAACAAAGATAAAAACCTCTGTGGGAAAAATTGAATAGTCCAGGGACACTCTTTTCAGCGTATCCCTCAGAGATATGTCCAGCAAAGGTCTGTAGTAGCTCAACATCGCTGTCAGCAAAGATGAAAGTGTGTCTGAACATAAAAAATCTGCAAAGCCACTCTTTCCCACATGCAAATATGCAAATGTGTAGAATGAGATGCAGATCGATAACGTTTTCTAACATTTCCCATGGAAGTTTAGTTCCTAAGGACCCTTGGATAAATTCATAAATTTTCTAATTTTTTGGTATGTATTTTCATTGTTCTGCTTGACAGAATGAGTATCTTTGAGTCTTTTCCTCTTATACTTTGCATTTTGATGTGAACTTGTTCACTAGCTTTGCCAGTATTTTTGTGTCCTAGTACAGTTAAGTGTCCTCATGAAAACACCGATATCTGTCATCTCTGTTCTTACTAAACAGCTGCTTTTCCTTGGCAATATGACAAATATCAAAGGTACCTGGTTTCCATTACTATTTCCTTTGCAGTCTAGATTACTACAGTATTGAGTTTGCATATTTTTATGGGGGTTTTGTGCACTGGATATTCTTTTGGAGAACTTCTACTGCTTCTGAGATTCCTTTGTCTGCTGGGGACAGGAATCTGCTATTATGCCAGAATTTGGGGGTTTAATTCTCTTCTGTTGTTAGAGGGGAATATGTGG
This sequence comes from Cephalopterus ornatus, assembly GCA_013396775.1. Taxonomy (NCBI): domain Eukaryota; kingdom Metazoa; phylum Chordata; class Aves; order Passeriformes; family Cotingidae; genus Cephalopterus; species Cephalopterus ornatus. The sequence continues at coordinate 32,772 of VZRE01012634.1, forward strand.
ATGTGAAACAGGAGGCGAAACAAGAAGCACCAGATAATTTATCTATAAATCCTGTGCTATTCTTGGCTTCTGATTCTTCAAATCCATAAGAATAATCAATTTCTTATGGTTTATTCATATTCATGCTAAGTTCAGAAAGAAAGAGAAAGTCAGGACTGAAAATGACTTGTTTCTTCTTCACAATCCATATTCCTTTCTCTCCCCTGAGTACTCACCAGGCTCCACAATGTATAACATTATGCTGTGTACTTTATTTACTGTATTCTCTTTGGCAACTATTGATTCATCTGCAGAATTCACTAATGGGCGGCACATAATATTGTCACATTGATAAATAAATAATGAATAATCATGAGGTGAGTTGGAAATATGTATCCCTTGACTAGGAAGCCTGTGTACAATACCAAAATTGAGGAAGGGTTTCAGGCTTGGAGAAAACTGACTTTGATTTTGCGGTATTATGTACTACCTTGTCCCATTACCACAAGTACAAGCCTCATAGCACTGAATCATGGAATCAGAGAATAGTTGAAAGGGTTGAAAGGGACCTTAAAGATCAGCTAGTTCCAAACCCCCTACCATGGGCAGGGACACCTTCCACTAGACCAGGTTGCTCAGAGTTACATCCAGCTCAGCCTTGAACAGTTTCAGGGATGTGGCAGCCACAGCTTCTCTGGTCAACTTGTTCCAGTGAATCTTTTCACGATGCCTGTGTGATATAGTAAAATAGTATGAAAAATGTGTAGCAGCAGGGAGATAAATGAGAGTAAAACAGCTGCAGGCAGACCTTGGTTCAGCACTGCCAAAAGTAACCCTTTGACTGCTTTTAGTAGGGTGCTTAGGTCTTCAAACATATTAAAATTGTCTAGTACTGTGCTTTATCTGTTGCTAATACTGATCCAGAATGTATATTTGACTGATTGTCTCTTAATTGCATGTCATTAATATATCTTTAATCAGCCTTGATTCTGATTTGAAATAAACCACATGAATTGAGTAGTGTTCCCCTACAGCAGTCACCATCATTCGTTATATCTTTCCAGGAAAAAATACTAATTACTATGAAGTAAGTTAATAAAGTAGTTTGATCTTTAGTATGGTTATGTTGTGGTTAACTCTAGGAGAAGGTAGAGGAAATTTTGTCTAACAAGAGGGGAACAGAACTTCTTTACTGTGTGTGTGACCAAGCACTGGAACAGATTGCCCAGAGAGAATGTGGAGTCTCTGTCATTGGAGATATTCCAGAACCGTCTGGACACAACCCTGTGCCATGTGCTCTGGGATGACCCTGCCTGAGCAGGGAGGTTGGACTAGATGACCAACTGTGGTCCTTTCCAACCTGACCCATTCTGTGATTCTGTGGTTCTGGAAATACATTCAAGGTGAGGAAATATGCTTTACTATGTATTGTGCAACATCTTACTTGGTGAGGCCCATGGTGGTTTTGAGGATGTCCAGATGAACTGAAACAAAAAACATTGAAATTGTATCATTTACTGTCTACCTGAAATCCACCCATCAATATAGCAGAATGATAGAGAGCACAGAGGAGTTACCTTTGTCTTTTCTCTCTCTGACTTTCTTCAATGTGCACTAGTTCAGGACACGCCAATTTGTACATATTTATATTCTCATAGATAATAGAAATCTTCTCCTTAATCTTGGTACTATCTGTTGTCCTGGAGATCTTGGTTGACATAAAATGTTTCATTAACTTTCCCCATATGTACAGAGACATTGAACTTCCCAGAAGCATTTTGGTTTTAGCTTTTAAGGCATTTTGCGAAGCGTTTCACAGCAGGCAAGAATAAAACAAAACCAAGAACTCCATTTTTGTTCAAACTATGGCTGCGGGAAAGTAACAAGTTTGCTACTTTAATTTTGTTTACAGTGCTCACTAAAGGGTTTGTTCAGATCAATTGTCAGGAAGATGCTGTAGAAATGAGCATTGCCTGTGTGGCCTCATGAAAGTAAATGCCTTCATGCTTCGTTCTGAGAAATGCTGTCATTTGGATTCGAAACCAAATGGCTTCACAGGGAAAACACTGCTGCCTTCTGCCAGGGAAGGCTGCAAACAAACACTGTGGTTGAAATTCATCTGAGTAGCGAGAAAGCTAATCTGCATGACTGCGCTCTCCTGAAAGCCTTATACACAATACAGAGTAACAATTGCACTCTTCTCTCTCATTTAGTTCTGAATGTCTTTCTTAGTTCTTGGAAATATTGATTACGAGGATAGATTGGACTGTGCCCCTAAGTGCATTCCAGATCCTTACTGATAATTTTTGATTTTTGACTTGAAGGACATGAAGTCTGTATGACGTCGCAGTGGATTGTGACCCTTGCTGCCTATACAACTACAGCCACAACAAACAGGCCACCAGATGGGAATAAAAACCCTGTCAGCTGGATGATTACTGCTTTGCACTGCATGAAGGTAAAGGGTGGGAGGGTGACCCCACTGACCCCACACATCTCCACGACCACTTGGCCTGGATGGATGCGACTATCCCAGTAATTAGCTAATGGCTGGTAGGAGCTCAGAGATGTGAACTGTCACAACATTTAACTTTGTAAGCACCGTTCACTTTTTCCAAAGGCATGATTCTTATCTGGCTCTCAGTAGTCCCACATCAAAACAGAGGTCCAGAATTACACCAATGTTCAAGACCTAAAAATCCACCTTCTACCATATGTTCTGTTGAGTGACAAAACAGGCTGATCGGCATTTTTATTACTACATTCTCCACACCTTGATGAATAAATCCAACACAAGTGTCATTCACAGGACAGCAAGATGGCAAAACACGGTGGAGTTTCTCCATGACCACTCTTCCTGAAAGAGAAAATGGGGATGGAAAGCAAAAAAAAACCTTCAGTTTTGCAGAATGCCATTTTCAGTTCGCTCCCGAATGTCATTACTATATAACAAATGTGAGCTGGCAAACATCTGCTTCTTAGCAGAAAATTGAAGTATTTTGCTGGGGCTGTGGATAGTTTAATATCTGTGTGAAATCAGCTGCAGGAGGTAGGGAAGAAGGAAAAAATTGCTATGGAGCTCATGCAGAGAAGCAGGATTGGCTGTGCCTGCTTAGAATTCAGAGCAGAACTTCTGCATTCGTACTAACACCAGGAGCTTTGAGACATCACACCTCAGCAGTCAAATTTTGTTCCACATCATAGGAATTTAGCCATCTAAAAATTAAGCTAAATTTGGTCCACCATTGTGAAATTTCACTCTCTACTTCACCTTTTTTTCTTCCTTTGAGAAGAACAAAATACAACCAATTAACCTCCTGCTAAAGGGATCATGTGGATGTCTCTGGATCAAAGAACATGGGTCAACACTAAAAAGCTAAATTGAGGCAACTGTGGCAACAAGTCCAATGAATAGAATAGAGTTTGACATCCTGAACCGACAAAAGGCAGCTAATGCTAGCACAGGAGAGTTATTCTGCTTTGCCATACTCTTAGATTATGTAATAAGAAAGCATAAATAGAAAGACAAGCAAAGGTAACCACAGAACCAGAATAAATATGAGATCAATGAACCATTTCACACTTAAAAGATCTCACCCAAACGACTTTAGCACATTAAAAGCCAGCAGTCTATGCCTTGTGTTAATCTGTAATAAAAATAACTACAAAGAGCAGAATCTGATTTGGGAACAAAACTGTCCTTTACCTTATATTTATGTCCTTTACCCATGCTTAGTATCCAGACCACAGATATAGTGTGACCTTTGTACTGCAGAGTTGGAAGACTGCTAGAAGGTCTCCCCAGAGCCTTCTTTTCTCCAGGCTGAACAGCCCCCAACTCTGTCAGCCTGTCTTCATAGGAGAACTGCTTCAGCCCTCTGATCATCTTCATGGGCTCACTCCCAACAGGTCCACATCCTTCTTATGGGCAGATGGAGTCAATTCTCAAGCGTGTTGAGACCCCTCTGAATGACATCCCTTCCCTTCAGCATGTCAAACAGACCACACAACTTGGTGTAGTTGGCAAACCTGCTGAGGGTGCACTTAATCACTTAATCCCACTGTCCATGTTGCCAACAAAGATATTAAACAGCACTGGTCCCATAAATGCAAAATATGTGCACAGTTACTTGTAGCTATTACTGAATTCTGACCTTCCTTTTACTGCAAATTGGTTTTGGTTTTTTTAATTACTATTTTCTGTGTAGTTCACATTTTGAAAATAGCCACCACTTTTTTTTTTTTAACTGTCAGACTGACAATGGGAACAAAAATGTGAATGTTCACAGTCTTACTGAATTGATGTGTATCAGTATTCTCTTGCTTCAGTCAAATTATAACTGAAGTAAGAGATTGGTAAATACTAGAGCATTTGGGACTGGGATTTGCTGTTTTATATAGTACCTAGAGAATTGCCTATCTATGCCTCTAGAAAATATCCTTTCTTTTTGGAAGAAAAGTCCTTTTAACAGAGGAAACATGCAAATAAATGAGTCTGGGGAGGTCACTGGTGCTACTCTGTTCCTGTACATTTAGCTGATGATAAAAGCCAACAAGAATGAATTGTTTGTACATAAACTTTTGCTGCTGACCAGAAGCTAATGCCTGTTTAACCTCTTGGGCATCAGATTCCTTTGCAGTTTCAACCTTCCTGGTATAGCAGTTTCTCACTAAAGGAGGAAGGAAACAACTGGGAATTTTCCAGTGATGGAGAAAAGCAGGTATGTGATTATACCCTGGACTTTGAGATATTTCACAGAAAATAGGAGCTTGCTGCTTATCTTTGGCAAGAACTGTGGGCTTGTGGGGGAGGGGGGGGCAGGCACCTGATTCCCAGCACAATTTCAAAAGATTTCTAAGTCAGACCAAGCCCATGAGAATATATGCAGATTGCTCCCATTTTACAGTGCCAGGCAGAGCTGCAGATTACTGCAGGCATGCCCTGTTTAGGAGCTTTGAAGTGGATTGCCCCTCTGAGGGTCCAGGGTCATGGACACGCTCTGTCTTGTCACTAGTGGTGGGTAGCCAGGATGTCTTCAGAATGACCAACTGAGCTCTGGAAAGGCCACTGACTCAGTGGGGCTCCACAAAACAGTCTGGGCCCTGGCCTCAAATGTCCAGACCAGACAGCATCAAAATTGTGCTCTGGCTTTTTCAGCCCTGGTTTCCAGGCTCCCTTCCCACAGAAACAGAGAATATGTGTGTGGGGACTGAGTGTGGACTGTCCCTGACCTTGTCAGCAGTAGACCAATAAATTGATTTTCCTCAAGTCTGGTTTGTCTGCAATGGTAATTGGCAAGTGATCTCCCTGTCTTCATCTTGATCCATAAACTTTTTTATCCTAATTTTTCTCATCAATTTGAATTGAGGAGTGAGCAATTGTAGGGGTGTTTGACTGTTACCAGGGCTAACCCACCACAACACTCAGGGAAGTGAGGGAAGGAACTATCCTACTCTGTCCTTACGTGAAACTGGGGTGTGGCCAGAAAATTAATTGGGGGTGAAGAGACCAAAAATACAAGTTGTCTCCACACTTTTAAAATCCATCAGTAGAAGAGAGACAGTTCAAGCAGTCCATAAAAATAATAAGCATTCACTTTGAGAAGTTTCCTGATGATCATCCTTCATATAGGAGTACTTTCATCAAGAGCACACTCCTCCTAAGTCCTTCTGTTCCCAGGGCTAGCAGGGTGATTCATTTTTTATACGAGATCTTCATTCAGAAGGTACCAATTAAATGTCTAAAAAGCTGTATCAAGAACCTCACGGAGTTCCTCCTGTCCAAGCTTCCAATGGGGATATCAGAGCATTAAAGGATCTTGCTCCATGTTTTCAAGGTCCAAGTCACCAGATGCAGGGACTTCTGTGCCACGTTTTGGGATTAAGTAGGAAATTGTCTGAAGAGAAGAAGACATGGAGATATTTCTAAGGTAAGAAATGAGATAAACTTCCCCTGTGCCTTTGGAAATTACTCCACCTGGGCCTTTCAAGCTTTTGCCACATGTTTTATTAATGGATTTGATTTCAAAAGCTGTTATTTCTCCTCAGTAGTTTCCTAATGCACTCTCCACTGCTCTCCCCTCGTTCTCAAATGCATTTCACCTTTTGGGCATCTTGGGCAGAAGATTATTCCATTAAGGGCTGGCAACTTGGAGCGCTCCCAGGATGGCATCGTTCTTGCCCACGCCTGGCACATCGCTTAGCAACACCAAAGAACATTCACTGCACATCCTGCTATTTATGTTTCATGCTTCACATGTTGACTTTATCTCCTGTCTCCAGGTTCTTCAGATGGAATTGCTGAATGTCAGATGACCCAATAGTGATGGACAAACATAAGGCCACGTTCAGTCTCTGCAAACTGCGCAGGTAAATGATTTCATCTGCAAGAGCCTGTCAGCTTTTCCTGCTCATTGATATGGAAAGTTGCAGCACCTGATTAATATCAAATTGCAGTAAGGATGCTCCCAACCTTTAAAGTTGATAATGATTGACATAGAGGGGTTTTTAACACAGTAAGGCATCCTATTTTGTACAAGGTCATGCCTTCATTGCCCTCTTGGCACACCTCAAAATATCTCCTTGTCCCTTGGTGTCCCTCTCTTTCATTGGTACAACTGTACCTCCATAGTGGCATTAATCATATGCACTTCTTTCAAGGAGGCTAGCTGACTGGGAAAGACTGGGAATGACTGGTAAGAAGGGGGTGCAAGTGGTGAAAGGTGACCAAAACCATCAGAAAAGCAACTGCTGTCAAGGTTTTTTTCATATTTTTGTTTTTCTAAGTTTTCTAAATCAGAAAGCACAGACTGGCACCAGAATGTGCTGAGCACAGTGCAGAAGGTACACAAAAATAATAAGATGCAGGATTTTCTCTCTGAGGGGCTTCATGTTCTAAATATGTGACTGTTTACAGCTGCCTAGAGATGAGCTCAAGAGCTCAATATAGATTCAGAACACAAATTTGCCCTGCTACCCCCAAATAAATGGGTTCTGGGGAGAAGAGAGAAAGGAAATGCTCTTTAACATCCCGCTGAATTTCTTCTCAGTGAATTCAGATGTCTAGCAAGGTATAAAAGCTATATGATAGAATATAAAAAAGATATGAAAACATAGGGGAAAATATCAATGAGTGTTTTCTGAAGTGAGATGGGCTAGATTCACAGAGGTGTGAGAAAACCTCTTTTTCGTCTCACATTGTTTATCATCTCTCAGATTTCACTTTGGGATTTGAGGTTTCATTGTGATTTTACAGACCTATTTCTGGAAGCAGCTGAGCTACATTCCGGAAATCAATCCCAGCAACTGAGCATGAAAAATAAACTATGACCATATACCTGATAAACTGTTTCCATTTTCCTTATGCATTTGACTGGAAGAAGATGAAAAAGAACACCTTATGAAAATTTTACATGAATTTAAGTAAACCATCTGTAGAATAAATATACAAAATTGGACACTGTGACTTTAACATAACAAATCAATATTAACCTTGATATAAGTAGAAATTATTTCTGTATGAAGTCATAGCCCATTTCTGGGTAGAATGACACACTTTGTGGGAGAAGAAGTAAGCATATTACTTTAAAAGAAGAATATTAAGTACAGTCGGGAATATAGAAAAATTCAGATTAAAATCATATAAATTACTCATACATAAAATCTGCTCATATAAAAATGTGTCAGTTACCGCCATTACAAAATAAATTAAAGCACAACAGTGGCAAAAAAACTATCATGAGCCTAAGGAAGCTCAATTTCTCACAGTGTTAAGTGCCGTGAAACAGCCTTTATGCATACAAGGTATTTCAGATTTTCTAAAGGAATTGCAGTCAATTTTGTCAATGCTTCTTTCTAAGTTGTCATGGCACATCTAACTGAAATGGCTTTAGGATGTAGATAAAGTTTCCAGTAGCTTGGGTGACTTCTTGAAAGAATCAACGAATTTGAAAGCTAACGATTGCTGAAAGAAAAATAAGTGCAAGAGAGATGTTGCCCTGTATCTAACTCTTCATTACTGAATATCGTAAGCCATACAGCAAACCTCCTCAACAAAAATCTAAACTAACAGTAACATCCTACTCGGGATATGAAGTAAATGTGGAGAAAACAACAATATGTACAGGTTGAGCAGAGAAATGTTTGAGAGCAGCCCTGTGGAGAAGGACTCGGGGGTGATGGTTGACGAAAAACTCAACATGTCCTTGCAATGAGTGCTCACAGCCCAGAAAACCAAATGTGTCCTGGGCTGCATTGAAATCAGTGCAGGCAGCAGGTGGAGGGAGGGGATTCTGCCCATCTCCTCCGCCTGGCGAGACCTCACCTGGAGTGCTGTATCCAGCTCCGAGGCCCCCATCATAAGAAGCACATGGAACTGTTGCAGTAAATTCCAAGGAGGGCCACAAAGTTGATAAGAGGGTTGGAGAACCTCCTCTTTGAAGACAGGCTGAGAAAGTTGGGGCTGTTCAGCCTGGAGAAGAGAAGGTCCCTTCCAACCCAGGCCATTCTATGATTCTGTGGTTCTATGTATCAGTTCATGTCACTGTTTTCCTTTCTGTCAGTGTCTTTCTGTCAGTATGTGCAGGTAGGAATGAGTGGACCAAAGAGGATGATCGTGTTCAAAACACATTTGCTCAGGGAAAGCGGCAGCTCACTCACTCTCATGTGAAGCTGAGGGGTGAGGATCAACCCCTAGTGCTGAAGTATGGGCTTGAGAGACAGGCCAGACTCCCTGTCTATAGCAGTAGCCCCCTGAGTGACAGTGGCTCTGTTTTGTCAAAGTGCTGCCCACTGGTGGGATGGGGAGGTCTAAGCGTGTTTGAGCAGCACCATCTCCAGTCTGAGATTTTTTTTTTCCTGAATAAGGGAGCGCGTTCAGCAGCTCCCCCCTAAGATACAGCTGCCTTTTTGCAAAACTCATGGCAAAGCCTTAACAGAACCTCAGGGTGAGTAATCCATACAGGCAAATGTTATGTGGAGCAGGTTGTGTAGTTCCCTGCACAATTACAAGAGGAGCTACCCAACTATTTAAGCATGTTGGGACCACTACCTCCTTTGGAAACCAAAGCCTTTACTCTCAGTTGTACTTTGATGTGTGAGTATCTCTCTTGAAATCACAGTCAGTCATTCACACCATATAGGAAACCAGGGCACATGCTGGCATTTTTACTCTAACAACTGAGTCAGAAGTCCCATAGTAGTCAGAGAGTTCATAAATGTTGCATACTAATCATGAAGTACCAGCCACACACCAGCTGTGACCAGGAGCAGCTCTCATCAAGAAAAGATGATAAGAACAGGACACATTCCAAATTCCTGGTGCAAGCTCAGTGAGCCTGAAAAGCTCAGTCCCTGACGTGTCTGGCCACTGCCACCGCCACCCCATTATCTTTCAGGACAGAAGCTTCCCAAGGCCAAAGGCACCCAAAGACTCAAAATTCACACATAGCTTGGGCTGCTGGAGACTACCACTGATAGTGGTAGATGGAATAGAGACATGGATAGATGTGTCACTAAACTGAGTGCACAAGGATTTGAAGTCAAGTGGGGACCACTGCTGGTCAGAAAGTGCAGGTCCAGGTGGCACAAGCCTCCATGAAACATTCTGTTCCTTCAGTTCTCCCAGCCAAATATTTTAAAGCAGCTGATAAACACTTGCTGGTGCAGAAATGTTCTTTCCTTCAGAAGACTGCAGAAAGTGCAGATGGTTTTTAAGAAAGACTCACTGCCTCTTTTTTTGTTTTTTTTTCCAGGAGAATTTCAAATATCTGCTGACACCCTCAGGCAGAAAGGCAGATTTTCTTTTAGTTTAAAAAGCATATGCTTCTCTATCTCTCTCTTTCAAAATACCCTAAGCCAAAAAAAAACCCCTCATCCAAAGCAACTCACATGGGGTGTTTTCTCATTTTACTCAACTCACTTGTAAAAAAAAATCCAAAAGTATCTCATCTGTAATATCTGGTGCTCGGAGCTGTAGATAAAAGGCCACAGTTCCTGTTCTGAGAAACCTATAACAGAAGTCTGAAATATGATTTATTTGCTTTTTACTTAGTTCTCCATTACTTTTCACCTCCCTCCAACTTCTTCTTTCACTAGATAGTAAATATCCCCAAGGTGAGAAGAGCTCAGGAGGCCCAGATAGGCTTCTGGGACTACTGAAAGCCAAGCAGTAGGTGCCATCTTCTACAGGAGTAAGAAAAAAAACAAGAAGCAAAGAGGCAGAATGGCTCCATGTTCAAACAGCAGCAATAGGGAATCACAATGGTGTAACCATACTGTGGCGATGACACCCAGAGTCCTATCCTCAGCCTCCTGCTACTTACATCATTCTTCCTGAAGTGCCAGCTTTGTGTGATTAGGTGGGAATTTATGTACACGCTTAAAAATAAGTTTCTTCTCTTGCTAAATAAAAAAGAAAAACATGGGGGGGAAAAAAAGCTATTTATTCTGTTCTCATTATCTTAAATTGGTTTCCTCCTTCTTGGGTGAGAAATTTTGCACTTCTGAGGCTTGTTTGAACCTTCAGCATCTTCATTTCCATGTTCTTCATTGATAAAAGGAAACAACAGGGACACTGCTCAGTTCTGATACAGATCTCCCATGCCGTGCCATTTTCTGGTGGAGGAGATTTTCCAGATAAGGAAACTATCTGTTACTGTACACCAAAAAGTTCTCAATTTTGCTGTTATCCTGCATTAAGCAGGAATTAATCATTTGAAAAAAACACAAAACCACAGAGTAACATTTATCTGTTTAATATATATCTCTTAACACTTGCCTTGGCTTGGAATTTTACTCCAGGGCTAGCATCTTGCTCTAAGGAGTAAGTGCCAAGTTGCCATGTGCAAGTATCTCCCATTGACGAAATAATACAGTAGCACAAATACAGACTTCAACAGCAAAGGGCACACAGGAGGTGATAAGAGGACTGTTGCAGGACAGCAGGAAAAAGACCATCTTTTTTTTCTGGAAGAGACATGATTTATTCAAAGGGAAGGAAAAGTGAAATGTGAGCTCAGGAGAATCAAGAAAGGGTTTCTGCAATGGAGACAGACCACTGTAGGCCAGACAGCACCAGACAGAGGGAAATTCCAGTGCAGAAATTACAAATGGAGTATGAAAGTGTTTCTACTGATTGAAAACTTGCAAACAGTCTGCTTGATCTTCACATCTCCTCCTTCAGGTTTCCAAAGGTTCTTTGTGGGGTTTTGTTGTTCATGGATTTATTTCTTTTTTTTAAGTGAGAACTAGATTTTAACAGATATCCTCTCATAACCATTCTTCTTCTCCTTTCTTGCCCACACAAGCCCTCCTCTACCCCATCTGTAAGGAATAGCCAAGAGACATCACAGGCGTCAATACCCACTCTCAGCACCTTGACCTCATGCACCAGGGGACACAGGAAAACAACACAAAACAGAAGGAGAAAGCTCAGACATTTGGAGAACAGAGGACTGAGGTGATTTGCTCAATGGAGTTACTCACCTGGAGATAGACCATGGCTCTTCCTCATGGGAAGAGGTGCTTTTAGGGGAGAGGTGCCCTGAACTAGCTCAGTTGCCAGAACTGGTGGAACTACTCCATGTGTTACCTGTTATCAGCTGTGAGACAGATCTGTTGTAAATGCATGAGTCAGGACTCCTCTGCTGAGCTGAGATGTGTATCAAGTCCTCTGTCAGTATAGCAGCTACAACAAAGATGATTGAGATTTCATCTCAACGTAAGTGAGAAGCGATTCAGAAAGAAGGACACCCGAATGTGTGAATGGGAAGAGGGGGGTGACTGGGGGGACTAGGATCTTGGGCATCATTAAGTATCTGCATGAAGCCCAAATGCAGTCTTCCCTATTGCCAGTGAAGCATTCAAAGCCAGACAGGATGACAAGGACAATTACTACCCTGAAGCTCTCCATGAAGTGAGCCATTCAACTTCAAGAACAGATAGAGCTGATAGCAACCACTGGAGGAGGAAACGTGATTTAAAGACTATGTCTGAGCTACACTTAGAGGTATCGATTTGCATTGGTCTGAGGAACTCTGAAGTGGTATAAAATTCAGGCTATTCTGGAGCCAAATCAGCAGGAAAAGAGAAATATAGGAGCATTGTAAGTGGAAACCCTGAGAGAAGGTTCAACAGTGCAAAGTATTGCTTGACAACATCCAAGAAATAAATGTACTGAAAAACAGTAGTAGGTTTGTCTGAAGGGTTCATTTACACAGAGAATCACTTTTTAAAACTTGTGCTCCTCTTAGCCAAAGTATTTCTCTGATTATCTTCAATTCAGGACAAGGGGTGGGGGGTGAGGAAAGGAATCTTGCTCAGAGTGAGAAAAGAAAGAGTAAAACCAATGCTGTAAAGTCAAACCAAAATCCACAGTGCAGGTTGAAAGGTTAATGAATGCAAATAGCTCAACTGGGGTGCTGCATATTGAAAACTAGAAATCACTTTGAACAAGGGAATAATCAAGAAAGGATGAAAGAGAAACATTCTGGGCCATGGTAAAGGCACAATTAAACTCCCTTGATAGAAGTCCAATGTTTTTCATGGAGACCCATCCAGTGCAAATGTGGTACATAATTGGAAAATATGATTTGCCACCTTTTTCTTTTTTCTACTGAAAACATTTCTGCTGTTCTCATTTTTGTATAAACAGCTGTTTGCACTAATATTTCTAGTTTTATATAGCCAGATTTAATCCATTAGCTTCCCTCCAAGTACTCCCAGAGCCCAAGGTGAACACAGCAATGCTGCAAAGTACCACTCCTAATTACCTCAGCCCAAGTGCTCAGGGTGTCAGTGGACACAGGACCAAGCAGCAGCGGTCACAGGCGGGTTTGCGAATGGACACCAACAGAAGTGAGAGCCTATAAACCAACCTTCAAACGGGTACAGGAAAAAACAGTGAGAAGTTTGCTGTGTTTGAACAGTTTGGACAGCAGGTCTGTGCATAACTGTTCTGCAGAGAGAGAACTTGAGAGCAGGAGAAGTTTTGAATTTATGTAAAACATTTATGTAAAAATATGTTGTACCTGATCTGTCTGTGACATTCTGTGGTGAACATGAGCTGCATTTGGTTTCTAAGTGAAGTTTCATTTGCTCTAACCCGTGAAACCTTGAAGAGAATGGGTTGACAGAAGGGTGTTAGGAAGTTGTAGCCTTCCCCATTAACATCACCTGGGGCACATGTTCTATACCACATTAATGGAGAGGACACACTGCTATGGAGACAAAGACTTCCTTCTTCCCAGCTCTGGTTAAAATGCTTTAGACATTTCCAGCCTGAGAAATTGCCTCTGTACTTTCCTTGGACACTTCAGCATGACATTGAAGGAATGTGAAGCTATTTTTTTTCTTTAGCAATCATGCTAAAAGCACCTACGTGTAGGTCAAGACAAGGTAAACAGACAGAATGGTTCTATGAAATAAGGATAATTTATTTCAGTAACAGTTATACAGTATCCCAAAAATCTTTCTTTTCACTGTTTCTTTCATTCTGCTTTTTAACAGTATAAAAAAACTGCAAACAAATAGAGAACAAAACCACACCTGCTATAACTGGAGATTCCTGAAGCTATTATGATCAGGGGTTTTGTTTGTTTGCCCCATGGAGCCTGGTTGTTTTTTAGTTGTGGATTATGGTCTGTCATAGCAGAAGCACCTTTTAAGCAGTTTTGAAATGAAGGCAGCTTCTCAGGTGAGTATTTTTTACCTGAAAAAAAAAAAAATGGAAACCAGTAAAAATGTTTGGCTTGAAGGAGATGAGATGGGATGTATTTTGGTGCAAGAGACAATTGGAGACCTTATTAAAGGCTCTGGGAGACAAAAACTGCCAGAGCTAACATGTTCTGCAAGAGGTCTGGGTTTTATCAGACTACATGCTGTGGACCTGCCATATTCAATAAAATGAGACTTTGGTTTCTATTTTTTTCCTAATTAAAGTGTTTCTTAGGAAAATCTGCCCCCTAAAAGAAGATACCTAGTAAAAAAGAAAAGACTATCTAATCATAAAATCTCAGTGCAAAATGACTTATTTCATGAAATAGCAAATTACAGGAAAAAAAACGCATTTCATTCCTTCAGAGCTCAATACTAGTGGGATTTTTTTTTTTAAATCTGTCCTGTTCTGGTACATTTTAAAACCCATTTCTGACCTCGGGTACTGCTCAGGGTCTCAATGAATGATACCATATAGTGATAGATGAAGATACCATATAGTGATACAGGACAAAGGAAAGTGAAGAAACATGTAACTTGTTTCCTTTTCTTTTTATCTGAAAAAAGGAGGCAAGAGAGGTATCTGACGGCTCTGCATGAATTTAAAAAAATTCCAGTAAAAGGAAAGAGAAAGGTCACCCTCAGAGCTCAAGGTGTGCTTTGTAGTAAGGGGTTTTGCCTGGGATTTTATTTCTAAGAGAGAGTCAAATAAAACAAAGGAAAACAAGCTTCAGTCTGATGCTGGTAAACAGATCCATAAATGTGCACACTGCTTCCAAAGCAATGTGGATGAGGTAAAAAAATATCGGGATCATTGAAAACAGATTAGAGGCTTCCCTAGGGGAAATGGAGTACAAGGGCTGGACAAACCTTGATGGGCTGAGGAACCTTTATTCAGTCCCAGAATGACTATACAGTTTTTCCTGTAATAAGACATTAAGTTACACTGCTGAAATTATGTGGTTTCAAGGTCTGAAAGGTGCTATTAGTCTTTTCTCAGTAAACCCCACAGTAAGTAGATAGACACCTGCCTGAAACAAAGTGTTCTTTAGCACATTACACAGAGCACCTTTGAAGAGTTTACTTTTTAAAATGGGGAGAAGGTGGTAGAATCACCGTCCACATAAACAAAAAAAAAACCCCAGCATGATGTGCAAAGTCTCCAAGAATAAACAGCAAAACAAGCATTTTTTTCTTTTTTCTTTTTCCTTTTTTTCTAGTTTATTCTTTCTTGTATAACTCCCACACTACTAAAACAGACTTGAAAATGAATCAGCAGTATTGACTCCCTTAGCAAGGGAGTGCTGGGCGGGAGGGACAGGTTCCCATTTCTTGTCTATAGTTAAAAAGTGCATTTGTTTTCCTTTCTTTTATACTAAACATGCTGCTCTCTGTCCTTACCAGGAGGAAAATAAACAAACAAAAAAAACCCAACCCAAAAAAAACCCACCAAACCAAAACAAACCAAAACCAAAAAAAAAAAAAACCAAAAACAAACTGAGAGACCCAGTGAAGTCAGAATTTGATTCTCTATTAAGAAATGAGGGCATCCCAGTCCTCAAGAGAAGAGGCTGGGAGATGTTTATGGAGAAAAAGTCTCTTAAGTGCCAACCTAAAAATTTCATAGAGCCTTTTTTTATCCAGGTTCTGGAAAGAATGATTTACTTCCATCTTAGACACAGCACTGGTTGGAAGCAGCCTGCAGCCTACTGCTAAAAACACAGCCTTGTGTCAAAGCAGGAGTGCAGGAAGAAGAGATGAGCAGACCCAGTTTTGTCTGTGCATGTGGAGGTGGTTTACTTTGTTCAGAATGGGCTTCCAGCAGCAATGCATTAGTGCAAACACTGCACCGGGCAGGACACCCTCAGGTTTGGTGGCAGCGATGAGAAGAACTCCGTGAGTGGGAAGCTGTGTTTGGCTGACAATTTGCTGTGGACCTGCTCCTTTTTGTCCAGACCTGGTGATATTTCCAATATTGTCTAAAGCAAAACTAATGCTGCAACTGCCATCCCAACTTGTTAATCTGGATCTGAAAATTCCTCACACATCCTCCTTCCCTAGACTATAAGCCAGTTTATCTTCATAATCTTCAAAGATCTCCAGTTACTCCTGCCCTACCTGTCCTTCTTATTGGTTAGCAGCAAGGTTGGCTCCTTCCTTTGCTCTTTAGGTGGCTGTACTGTTTATTTAAATACTCTTTCCTGCTCCAAATTCCTTTCTGATACCTTTTTTTTGTGAGTGTTAGATAATTTGAAAAGTTTTAAGCCTATCAACCTGTCTGCACCTCAGCCTCACCTCAAAACCCACTTTAGCTTAAGACAGAAGCTGCCATGAGAAATCAGCTGAACAGCTGGTGCATTGCCACCAAACCTCTCGACTGGGAATTAAGAGCACAGTAATTTGTGATTAAGCTTCCCACTACTTTCCTCACCCCAGACCTTTCCATAACTGCTTATTATTCTTTTCCTTCTTCTATTATAATTCCTCTGAAAACTGAGGCAAGTTCTTGATGCCTGAAGCTAAAGCCCACTGTGCAGTAGGATGAGACCTGGCCAACAGTCGGTCAGTCTGCATGGCATGCAAAGAAGGCAAGTGATTTTTATGTTTAGGGATGTTAGTCTAAAGTTGTGGACTCTGGCAATGAAAAACTTAGCTGTTCTTAGCTGTCACATTCTTGCAGTCTGCAGCCTTTGCCCTGCTAGGTATAGAATTTTGAATATGGATATACTAACATATCAGCGTGTTTGTAGCCTAGCCATGTGGAGGGGGTGTTTGTTTTTTGCCTCACAGCCTGATCCTCCACAGCCTCTCCACTGTAGAGCTTGCCTGAAAACAAAAGGCAGCTTAGTCAGTTTTCCCATATAAGCAGCTCCTCTTTGAAGACATGCAAAGAGGCTTTCACAGCTGTTAAAAAAGCAATGCCAGGATATTTAATATACCTTCCTTCTAAATTATCTCTGGGCTGCAGAAGGGCTGGAGTATTTGTACAAGATTATGGTGTGCTGCATCTGCCTGGGAAACTATGATTTTTTAGGTTCCTTGTGTGAACTGTACTTTAAAATATCAAAGACCTCACACTTTCTCTTACTGTTCCTAAACCTCAGCTTGCTATTTCTTAATCTTCCCCCTAGCTACCACCCACCTTCCTGCCTGCTGTTCTCAAACTGGTCTGTATTAATAGGGGCAGAGGCTGAGCAGAGCCTGTGGAGGCAGGGGCTGAATGAGATCACTCCTGCGGCACTCTGGTGCAGGGTCAGTCTCATGCTGAAGGGAAGAAACATCCGTGGATGGTCTGCAACAACCTCCTCCTGCAGCCCTCCCCCTTTTGTACCCGATGCACACGGGCTGGGGAGCTGCAGGGCACAGAGCAAATCCTCCACGCCAGTCTGAGGCAGAGGACTTGGTGACAGTGAGTGTTCCTGAAGAGCAGCCAGCAAGGGCAATCCACCCCTTTCTCGAAGGCATGGATGGCTACACTGGGAGTTTCTCCTCACCACTGCTGCCTGGCTGCAAGATGGATCTGTTCCAAATGATCACACTGTGTACCAGGTGGAGGTGTCTGGAGGAGTGCCCCTCACACAGTGCCCCTCATTCTCTGAGGAGGAATCAGGAAACCTGAGATGAGGAAGAGCTGTGGAAATGGCAGGTCCCCTGGGCTAAGGAAAGCTGAGGATTTGGAGAAACTATGAGGCTTGGGAGATGGCCTCACAAAGGCCGCTGAGGGAAGAGCTTGGGTAGGTAATGGCTGATCTTAAAATGTTTTGTACTGTGATGCTGCTTGAAGGAGGAATAATTACTAACTTTCTTGACAAACATTCATATCTTTCTCAATCCACACACCCTGCAGAGTGCCCACCCAAGCTAGAGTGCATAGTTCTGTCTGTTGAGGCAGATGTCTCTTTGGACAGTAATCACATGGAGTGGGGAGAAGTTGCATTTCTGCCAGGCAATAGAACAATCCCAACATAAAGATGTCACCAGCTCTTCAAAACAGCCTGAGCCTCTCGTAATCTATTCTTATTCCCTGGTTTTAGGGAGATTCACAATGCCATCTTTATATATCCCATTTTTACCTATATAAAAAGCAAGAAAAATTATTTCTTCTTTCCTTCCTTCCTTGCGAAGATCAACTTTATAAAGTCTAAGTTGCTGGGGTCTACATTACTACAGTCATATAGGTATTAGAAAACAGATAGACATAGGTCCATCATATGTGCTTGGGTTAATAGGGATTTTATTTTGCCTTTCAGCTATCAATGATGCTATTGACTACAGGTGCACTAGGAACCCTTAGAAAATCTCACTGGTCTCCTTGATACCATGTTTTGTCCATTCTTTTCCCACCATCTCAGAAGCTGAGTGGTATAGCTAAAGAAAGAAGACAAAGAGCTGTGTTTCATTAGAGATGCATGCTTAGAGCCTCAGAGAAGCTTTAGAGACAGGATAGCACCGACTCTTACTAGAAAGGTTCATTTTACCTGCCCAACACTAATAACTAACCTCCCTCTACACAAATGTCAGCATCTCCCTCAGCTGCAACCACCCAGTCTACTTTTTTCAGGCCCTAGAACAGGCACCAGGTAGCACCAGGTGTATCTTTCCTGCCAATGCTAATGTTTCAAATATTTGTGCTGTCCTTCATGCAGTTTTAATATCACTCATTGTGGTAATCTCATTGCTAATGAAATAAAAAGCTGCATGACTCAGAAGCCTCTTCTGCAATGACCTTTAATAAAGTGTAAAAATATGCAATTTCTGCATCTGAAAGACAGACACTTTTTCTTTCCAACAAAAGTTGCAAACTGCACATCTTGTTAATGCAAGTAACCAGACTCCTGAGAGTTGTCTTGTTAATGTGAAGGGAACAGCTCGTGGAAGTACATTTGTTCATATTTTATTTGCTCTGTTTCACACTGTTCAGGAGTTGTTATTGCCTAGTTCTTCAGAATTACATGTTTTAAACTGAAGCTATGGCACAGATTTTAGCTGTGCAAGTCCCAGTTCAATCTGCATTTGTTATAATTTAACTGGGGACTTGCAAGTATTTCCTGGTAGGAGATTCAAAAACTACTCATAGATTTCTGCTTACCGAGCCCCTTGGCAAGGCTGTGCTCTGAAACTCCTTTGCCTCAACACTTACCTCTTACTATAAACCTAAATTGAGTTCAGTTTGTGGCAGCTGTTAAATTTCGCTCTGGATATTCAGTGATTGCTGACAAGATGCAACCATCATGTAATAATTTCAACATCTGCAGAACTGGGACATTAGACATTTCACTGATAAATAATGCTGCTGGCTGTCAGGGTCCAGCAGAATGACTGGAATCTGAAAACCTAAGAACATGTTCATTTGTTTTGAGATGTATTTGAAAATACAATTTCGCATGTGCTAAATTAATGATCACAGGCATGGATCAGATGGTTGGTAGAGGAAAAAGAATCCACACTCCATGTGCCTGTTTCTGCTGTGATGTGTTGGTAATTAGTTTAAATATATCTGTTACATCTGTTGATTTTTTGTTTCTACTTTTGAATAATAATCCAATATGCATCATTATTAAAAAAATAATTTAGCTCCATACTGCAGCAAAATTTATTATAAAACTGTAAATAAACCAAAATGAAGATTGTCCAAGTCCCAGGACTGTAACAATATAAATGAACAGGGATGGATAACTCGTTTTAACACACACATGAAATATTATTTAAGCTGGCAACCTGCTGGGTTTCTTCACTATATCAAAAGCAACTTTTAGGGTTATGTAACAGCTGTAAATATAGCACTGAAGCAATTCATGGTTAAAAGAATCTTGACGGAAGCACTGTCTTTCTTAATTATTCAGCTATCAAACTTAGGGAGGCTTTGTTATCCAGCAGCAGCAGACTTCTGCCCTCCAGTGTAATTCTCACTTGTGCTGAGAATCCAGTAAAGCTGAAGAAGGGTCTGAAAAAGAAGGGAATTTATCGCCTTTTTCACTATAAACATAATTTGTTACTCTGTGTCATACCTGACTGCTTTTTTGTTCATAAACACTGAACTAAGTGCTGTGTCAGAGCCCAGTTGCCCATAGAGACCTTAGATCTTCAGCTTTGTCCTTATTTAGGGTCACTCTGAAGCACCTGCTACTGTGTAATCACACACACAGGTGCTTTCCTGAGCTGGCAATTGCTAAATATGTCCATACGCAAGTGATCTTCACCTTTTTTGGCCAGATCAGCTTTGAAAAGGTTCCCTTTCATTCTATCCTAGTGGGAGAATTGTTTTTCTGCAGTACTAAAACACCTCACAGGCTCAGGCTAATTTCAGACTGTTTTTAGTTAAACCCTTTGTGCCCTAGTGAAGGACAGGGGTTTCCATTCTCTTTCTCTGTGCATCTCACATGTTATTAGAGCTACACCAAAAACTGAAAGCTTGGTAAAGAGTCTACTCAAAAACCATACCAAGCCATGGTTCTGTGACCTGACTGCCAGGGATTTGCAGGCTGGGGGATGAGGTGTTGGATTTGATGTTCCCCCAAGCTATTCAGACACACCATCTACGAGGACTCCTTTCCCCTGCATGCCCTCCTGCCTGAGGTGGGACCCTCAGGTGTACAGATGCTGGGCTCCTATGGAAGCAGTCAGAGGACACTGCTCTCCCTTGGGGACTGGTTGTCGTCAGAATCCTCTCTCCAGGTGTGTCTCCAATAGTCCAAATATTTTGCCTTTAAACATCAAATTATGTTCTTTTTTTTTTTTTTTGCAGGTAGTCAAAATTGGTGGAGTAGTCATAACAAGGATCATTGAAGTGGAATGAGGTTGGAGCACAAGCTTAACACCTTAAGTGGAACTGGACCATACATTACACCATTAGGTTTCTGAGCTGTAGTATCTATTTCAAAACCACAGCAAAATTCTGGATGATCTCAGTAGTTTGGGATTTAACCTATAAAATCAAAATCGATTCAAAATGTTTCATTTTAGAAATGGAAGAACTGTAGCAATTCATATCATAATATAACCAAGATTTGTCTAGGGAAGAAGGGGAGAAACAAGAGAAGCATTCAGAACATAGGGCAGTACTGAGAATCAAGTATGTTTAAGAACAGTCTTAAGGTTGCCA
Source organism: Cephalopterus ornatus (assembly GCA_013396775.1). NCBI lineage: Eukaryota > Metazoa > Chordata > Aves > Passeriformes > Cotingidae > Cephalopterus > Cephalopterus ornatus. Next base: position 53,566 of record VZRE01012634.1, read on the forward strand.
TATCCATGAGGACTGCTGGGGAACTGGCCTCATGTAATTGAGTGGAAATGCCATCTTTCCTGAAATAGATAGTCTTAAAAAAATATTTGTTTTGAAAAATCCATTTTCTGGGAAGGAAGTGGAGCAGAAGAAGATTTTCACCTTAAATCTTTGTAAACAGCTGTACTTTAAGAACTGAGTCTAGATATAAAAACACATTAAAGATAGTGTGAGCATAGGTGAATATTTTTTTTACCTTCCCAATAATAGACTAGACTTTCCAATAAGTATGGCCAAAAATTTTGCTTCTAAAACTATTGAAAATTGTATACGAGTTTGATACTAGAGTGATTCATATTTCTATTAACTTCTCAGGAAGATTTTTTTTTTTTTTTTATTTTCCCAATAGATGCTTGATGTTCTTGTCTTGGCTGCTTTAAAGGAAATATTTTCCTCCAGTGTTTAAGAATGTAGACCAGGGAAGAACTGTTTTTTTGAGGCTGGAAAGAAGCTTTTGTTTGGCTTCTATAAACGTAGGACAAAACCAGCAAGCAATCCAAGTTACTGCAATCTCAACTGCATACTATTTAGATTGTCAGATTCACAAAACAATAAATGAAACTCTGGCTGATGGATCTATCTTTTCTATAGATGTGAATAATTTAAACAGAATTATCAGGATGCAGTTATTCCATGTAATTTTCAAAATTTCATAGTGTGGAAATACCCCATTTGATGGGAGATGGATTGCTAGCTTATTACTCAGGAACAGATCTAGAATACTTTGACCCTTGGCAAAATTGCATTGTCACTTTTGGGTGTATCAAAGATGGATCTAACTATGTTATTCTCTCAGTTATGGTACTGCTGCTTCCCACTGCTTCATGAAAGCAGAAACAATCTACCTAAAATATTCTCCTCTGTCAAAGTTTTAATTTTGTTTCTATGTAAATAATGCATGCGCACAGGCACCAGCGCTACTGTCATTAACTGGGAATAAACCCGGAGCTTTCAGCTCTGAGAGCAGAGATCCACACAATTTGAGCAAAAGAAGCAGTTCTGTCACAAACTATCAAATAACAGGCTGTTACTCACCATTGGGAAGGCGAATCTGCATGCATTAAACACTGTTTATAATATTAAACGTGGAGGTTCCAGCAGAAAATGTGGAGCCCTCATTTGATCAGTTTTAAAGGGTAGAAATCAAGCATGGCATTCAGACAGGTTGCATGTAGTTTTGCTTGCAAGCATGTCTACCTAACCGTTGCTTTCTCTGGGTGTGCTACAGTCATCAACTACCACAGCTGCATGATTCCAAACAAACCACACTGGAAGGAGCAATTGCAAATCAAATAATTAAAGTTATCTGTGCTTTACTGAATGTTAAGAGGCTAATTGTTCTACAGACACCTAACGAAAGCCTCTACCTTTTCCCTCTGTGAAGTAGTGAGAGCTTACTTAAATGCTGAAGGTGTGCCTCAAATGATCCAGCTAGAGACACTACGTGCTGCACAGGGAAAAGCAAAAAAAATACTTTTTTCTCAAGTCTCAAAGTGATGAAATCTCGATTGCGGGGTAAGGCTGTCTTGAAATGCCTAAGAAATAACCCATTGCATTGATATTCTGTCAGAGCCTTTCACTGCTGAAGATACTGAAGTAAAACAAATAAATTCCTTCACTAAGGAGCAAGCACACATCAACACAGTACACAATATTTGCAAGGTCACTCTGTGCTCTTTATAGGCCCGTCTGTTTATAACTGCTGTGCTCAAAACCAAAGCCCACGGTTGATCCCCGTGTGCTGACAGCAGCTACTATCACACTGAAACCAAGATATCAAATTGCACCAGTTGCACCATTCTTTAAAAAGAGACCTGTATTCTTCAGGGCTAACTCTGCAGAAGAGCAAAGTGATAGCAGCATGGGGGCAAACATTAAAATACATTCTTGGGAAAGATTTGAAGATCACTTGGACTCTGGGAGGGGAAGAGTCCAGAAATCACACTGATTTTTCCATCACCCTTCTCTTTCCAATCTCCATTTCTGTAGTTGTCATTCATGTTTTCTGTATGTTTCATTGTATTCTTCTGTTCCTAAACTTGAAGAACCCTTTACCTTAATTTTTAAGATCTCTTTACTCAGCTCTTCCCCTTTCAAGCTACATGAAATGGGCATAATTGAAGTGTTGTGCTGCTCGAGCTCCTGCTGATCTGATCCTCTATCATGGTCTGCATAACTGTATCACACCCACAGAGCATGGTCACTCAGTGAACATACAGATCAAAACGTGTGTGGCTCTTTATAGCTGACCACACCCTCGCTATTACCTTCCTCGTCATCCTCATCAGGAGGCTGAATGAAGTTCCCCTCTAAGAGGTGTCCATTCCAAGGGAAGGGAACAAAACTGTGGGTTTTAGGGTCCCCAACGACTCGAGAAGGCAGCCAATCCTTCTGCTAGAACACCAATAAGCAGGTCATAGGAATCAGCCATCAGCCCTGAACCTCCTGTGCACACTTTCAAATCAAGGAGAGAATAAATGATTCAGGTAGAGAACAGATGTTTAGGCTGTGACTGCTCATAGTTTAAAAGGCAGAAAGATTGTTTTCCTGTGTTGATGGCAATAAGGTTGAGTTACTTTATCCTTTTATTTGAGGGAAAATAAAAGCTGTTTCGAAATGCTACCCCTAACTTGGGGTTGTATCTGCTGAGGAGCACTCACGACCAGCCAACTGCAACACATTAATTGGGAAGGGTAAAATGGGCAAAACTATCAACCTCTGCTGTACAGAAGAACTCTGTGTACACCTGACCACTCCTCCTGTCTCATTAAATTAAACTAAATCAAATCAAATCACTTCTGAGGTTTAGATGGTAGAAATGTGCACAACAGAGGTCTGTCTGTGCTTTAAATTCTGCATGAAGTGCGCATAAGAGGAATGTGCCTTTGCAGCTCAGTTTCATTGATGTGAGAGCTAGTATTCATGTCAGGTTTTCTTTTAAAGATACTTGAATGACTCTATTTTTAGATTTTACTGTGATGTTACTTCATCAGCTATTGCATGCATAATGCATCATCAGCAACAAAAATTTTAATCATAGCATAAATCAGCCAAAAGCTGCTACAAGAAATCAAAGTCGAAATTGCTCTGCTTTGGGACTTGAGTAAATGGATTTTGATTTTTAATTTCTAAATTCAAAGAGGCTCTGGGGGGTGCTCCCCAGATGTGTAGCTGATTGGGGAATGTGTGTTGCAAGGCCCCTCAGTTTCAGTCCTAAATCCTACAACATCTTATTTCAATCTGAAAGCAGCTTTTACCTTTACAGTTTTCTTAAGAGAAATCAAGATCAGAATTTGGTTCTCTCATTTAAATAATTCAGTTAAAGTAGAGCTCCTGAATGATGGCAGAAAACCACTTGCTGATCATTCACAAATTCCAAACCAAGGAAGAATCTGCAAAGTAATTTCAGTGCGGTCCCCCATGACCCAGCAAGCAAACCCTTCACCGGCACAGGAGGCTCAAATTCTTCCTGTTTAATTTCCAGAAGCAAAGAAAGAGTAATTACCTGAGGCTGTGCCCTGTTATTAATGTGTTAAGGAAATAGAATTTAAATCAGACACCTTACGTAACAGCAAAGAGCACTGAAACAGGATTAACAGACCTTTTTTTCAGCTAGGAAAGCTTTTTACTCATTGTTGCTAGTTGTGTTATGGACCATCCATTTAATGTAGCTCAACAGCTTTGAAAAGGGAGTCAAATATGTTATTTGTGGGGTCAGATTTGTGGGGGAGGGCATATTCCTTTTCCTTGCAGGTGACATGGATGTGACAGCACCAGCCATTTCAGCTAGACAAGGCTCGACTGTTTGTGCAAGCAGGTGTCTGCTCCTTGTTTCCCACTCTCTGGGAAGCAGAGGCAGGACCAGCTCATGGCTTAAAAGGAAGTGCTCAGGGATTATGGCAGCTCTAGGTTGGATAGATGAGCCAAATCTGGGGAGCAGGTCAGCAGCTGGACCTCTCCAATCCCAATAGGACAAAATGTTGAGTAAAGGTATCATTTAATTGGAGGGCCATAACCATGACCACAGGATTACTTTTTCCTGACCATCAGTGACTCTCCTTCACACAGTGTTTTATCTTGTACAGGGAAAAGCTTTCTCCTCCACGCCTCTGCAATCTGGAGAAGCCTTTTGTAATTCTCTGTTTCACGGTTCCTTCACATTTATCTTCAAGTTATCTCTTTCCTTTGATTAGGCCTTTTATTTCTCTTTCCCCTGGGTTATCCACCTCTATTTCCATAGTATATAATTGAGCTTCTGAATATTCATTATTAGTCCCTGGAGTCACATAAAGATCTCCAGAGCATGATAAAAGCCTCCTTGGGTGTGTTTTGGTTTGATTAGAGCCAAAATACTAAATGTAACTGGGAGATGCAGTATCTCCCCTTAGTTTAGAAAGAAATGGAGAGGGAACAATTATCCTTTCATGAGGGAAAGGAGGGAAAGACAGAAAGCAGGGGAGTGAGAGGGAAGGAGGAAGGAGGAAGAAAGAATCCAGGCAGCGAGCAAGAAGGGGAAAGGCTACAGTCCAGACACCATGGTTTAAAATCCTCTCTGTCCTGACACCATCGTGTTCACTGAGGGTATTGCATCACTGCTCGGTGATGATGTCACAACATACAGATTTTCAAAGCAGCAGGGATAAAAAGTTCAAGCAACTAACTTTTTCCTCAGCCAAGCATACCTGCCAGAAACCAGCCCCACGGTGCAAGCAGAGGGGTAACAGTGCCAGCAGTGTTTCAGATGGTCCAACTGTCAATGGGAGAGGAGATTACGTCTGCCTGAGCACAGCACTGAGACATTGCTTCTCTAGTTAGAGGCATGGTTTCATGCCCTGGGGATCCCAGTCCCACTAGGGCATGAACCTGCAGCAAGGGAAGGCTGTATGCAGTTTGCTACCCTGCCTGCTTTGAGCCCTGCACCAGCAGGCTGATTTCCCCAGGCTGGGTATGGAGGCAGCAGGGAAAGTGACGTTCCCAGAGGGCAGTTCAGAGCATCTGGAGGTCTCGTCCTCAGCACCAACTGTTTGCTTCATCCTTGATGATTTCCCCATCTGATATTGCAGGTTATAAGCTGAGCAAACAGATCAGGAAAACATGCCAATTTGGAAAAGCAAACCAATATATTTTTTCCTTAATAGAATGATCTGCGTGACAGAGGGATTTGAACAGTTTTGGATTTGTCAGGCAAATGCTATGTTTGGCTGTAGCAAATACTCATAATATTCTCATTTAGTAGGAATTCAGTTTGACCTTTTTACACTTTATGACTAAAACTATATGAACTATTCCCCCATGACTGTGCTGGGACACTAACCTAGATCTGTGTCCAGGTTTATAATGAGTATTTACAACTAAGAGTGGGAGAGAATGAAAGGCTCTAGCCTTTCTAAGAAGGTAGAAGGACATATTCCTGAATGGGATAAAGCTGGACCACAGTCTCCTCAAGCACCAGGTAAAATTAAACCTGGTATTTCTCTCCACTCTGTATTGCTGTTGCTTACACCACTGCAACACTCTGATGTCTTTACCCAGGCCCTCTCCCTCAGTACAGGCCATTTATCCACCAAGGATCTGTGCAGCCAGCCAGTGTGTTACATATGCTACACTTATGTTAAATCCACCATGAGGGCTTGCAAGCAGTTTCTTACATTTGTATGCACAAATTCCCATGTTGGATTTTCATGCTGACAAGGGCAGACATGCAGCATTCACATCCCGAGAGGCAAGACGAGATGTATCCCCATGATCATCCCTCTCTACATACCCAAAGGGACTCCCAGCACTCCAAAATTGCCTGTAATGCTGAAAAAAAAAAAAAAAGGTCAGTACACATTTTAAATTAAAACCCCCCCCCGNNCCCCCCCCCCGAGATCTGCATTACAAAAGTCATAGAAATTGCAAAGCATCTGCCTTACAGACGATGATCCATCTGAATGACACTTCCTTTGCTGCCTTTGGGAGTTTTCAGAAACAATATATTTTAATGAGTCACTGTAATAACTTCAAATCAAATCAGAAAGAAAAACTATCTGTAAGGGGCTACTTTTAATTGGGAACATGAGATATTCTTCAGGAAGTATATATTTGCTGCTCATGTAAAGATTCTTTACAAACCTAGTGCAAAACTTTTCCTTGGTAACTGCTGTGTTAATGGAAAATACAAAGATAATCAATGTTATTCTTATATTTGGAATTGCAAAGGAAAAAATTTTCACTCAGAATAATTTTCACTTCTTTACCATGTGTGTTTATAATCTTTCTTTCAAAACAAACAAAATTAAAATCACTAAGTGTCCAGAACAAGTTTTCTGAAAGCTGGAGGGCTTGTGTTGCTTGACTTAAACACCTTTCCTTCGTTTCATCACTGGTTTTACTCTGGCTGGTCTCAATATGAAGCTCATGAGAAAATGAATGTCATTAATTTAACAAGGTTATTATAAAATGATTTATTTCAGTTATAAGTTTTATACAAAGTAAGCATATGTACTGCTGAGCTTTCAAAAGACTGTAAGGGCAAAAACCAAGCAGGCAGGAAAAGAGCAACATAATGGACCATAAGAAGGACTGAGGAGAAGGAAAGGAAAGGATACAACAACCTGCTTTACTGGGAGACATCCCAGTAAGCAACTACTGAGACCGAGGGACAGGTTTTTTCACTACAGGGACCTTCTCCAGGCTGACATAGCAGGGGTAGTCAGTAAGCATGAAGAGGATATCCCAAATTTAAGTCACATAAAAATTGATGTAGTTTCCACGTTCTAAGGCGCCCTTTTAGATGTAACTGTGTGCCTCCAAGTCTTCTGTAGCAACCCTAATGAAAGAAGCTTCTTAGCTTAAGGATATAAATTTTAAATACCTAAAACTTCATGATCCAAAAATCCATCATGACTATCCTACAACTCATTTAGCCTTTCCTCTGTAATTTTGCTGGTCAGAAGTGGAGGTTCCCAGAGCCAGACATGGAACCATAGAATCATAGGATAGCTAGGGTTGGAAGAGACCTTAAAGATCCTCTAGGCAGTCCGTAAGGAAACAAAGCACAGAATTCCCCAAATGGTTGTATTTTTCTCTCTCTGTCCTGGACCAGGCATCACTATTTCCTGAAATTAAAACTAAATGGGAAAAAAACACTTTTATTAAAATTTTCATTATTAACCTTTCTGCAGAGATCAAATAAGAGGACACAGATGTTACATAAGGAAGCAAGGAAAGCATTTGACTTAATTGTGTACAAAAGGACTGGGATGGAGAACACAAATCAGAATTGCCTCTTAACTAAGCAAGAAACTTTTTCACTTTGAAACATTTACCAGTGATTCTAAATTGACTTTAATTCACTTATTTTAATGAAAAAATAGATCAGTTTTGTCTTTATTTCCAAATAATTCATGTTAAATTTAAGTTAGCAGAGTAAAAGATTATTGATTTAAAAGTAAAAAAAAAATTGAGACATCTAGGGAAAATTAAACATTACATGAAATATATCTTTGTTTTTTTCAAGAGATAATGAAAGCCAGGATATTTTTTTCAATCTATGCCCTAGCAATCACAAGAAAGAGACCATTATGAAAAGTATTGAAGGTGTTAAGGAAGTAAACAATAAAAAGACCAAAACAGCAACTCCTGAAACTTAAAAATTGGAATTACTCACAGCCATCAAATCTCTGAATAAGTTATAATTAGCTCCATTTTTTACCCATGTGAAAATAAACAAAGGATATGCTGAACTACTTTACAGAACAAATTATATTCAAATGTATCATGAGAATGTAATGTAAAATGTTGAAGTATTGTTATAAATACAAAAAAATAAAAAAGACAGGAAAGATACAGATTCCCCCAAACACTTTGGTCAGGAAAGGATGGTCCTCTCACTCCATCTGATAACACAGGTGGACCCGGTGAATATTTATTTGGCCATGACAAACACCCAAACACACAGCACTCAGTGTTTCAGAAGGTGTCACTGCGGAGCTGGATCAGATCTGCCCCAGGGGGGCGGAGGAGAAACAGCAATCTGCAACTCTGACAGGACTTCCAAATTTTCTGAGCCATAAAATATGGTGCTCCATGTCTGCCCCTGGAGAAGGTCAGGAAGGTATGCAAAAATTTAGCAAAAGCATAGAAACTCAAGCTCCAGTGACTTCTCATCGTTAAAAGCTGTGTAATCACTAATTTATTAGCTGAGCATAGCAGTTGAAGTTGCAATGTCTCAGTCATGTTGCAGTTTGGATAATTACAGTCTGCATAGCTAAAACCTCTCTCCTGGTCATGTGGACATCATTCACGTGCCACCGTTCCCCCAGCCTTCCTTAGCACACTTGCTTTTCAGCTTTCCTCTATTTTTCCATCTCTTTGTTTTGACTTTCTTTCCCCACACATGGGTTAGTTTGAGCCTTTTTCCATGCTGAGTTTCATCTTGTTATTTTCAGCTCAGCTCTGAATGAGTTCGATGATGCTCATGCTGCAAGAGCATTGCCAATCTTATCATACCATCTGTTTCAAAATTAGAGAAGAAGCTGAATCCCATAATGGGATGAAATAACTGTACTTTGCTCTGGGAGTTTTCTTCGTGGGTTATGTTTTTTGTTCACTTGTTGATAGTTATGTCTTTTATGGCCCAGTAATTTGAATACCATCATGTTCTCTGCCATTATGTCTTCCCAAAAGCTTCATTTTGCCTAAGACTGCTGACACTCTATACAATTCAATTTATTTTTCTCTTCCAAACAGAAGTCTCTACAGGTTTTCTAAAAACTCAAGCAGTAATGAAGAACAACATGTTTTATGAGACCATAACTGAGTGGCCCTTCTACCAATATTTAAGGCCATATAGATTTCTGCATTGTCACTTAAAATAATAAAATGAAATAATTTTAGTATTCCCCTTTAAAAATGCTTGTGATTTTTGCTTAAGCTGAACTTTACCCAGGTTCTTTTGTGCATCCAGTTGATCCTGCCTTAGTTCTGGAGGATTTCTGAAGAGTCAGTGAGCATGTGCTCATCTGCCCCCATGGCAAACAAATGGAAAGCAACCTGAAAAAGGTCCACGGGAAAGATACAGCTATGGGAGTGAGTAAGCATTGTTTCTCCTGTGTGCACAGCTGAGCATAAGCTTGTTACACACCAATCACACTCCATCTTCCTGCTGCTCTCAGCAAGCTGTCAGTAAAGGTGAGCATGTGGGTCGGCAATAACTAGACATGTTGAGGAATTTTTTTTATTTTGCAAAGGCAATGACCACATATAATTAAAACATATAGTTTCTCCTCATACAGTCCTATGGATGTATGAGAGTGGGGTTTTTTTCAAAATTAATTCATTCATTTCTTTGTTTTCTAGTGACTGATTTGACCTGGTTCCTCCAGAGGATGGTATTTTTCTCACCTGAGGGACAACAAGGGACAGAGCAGAGCTGACAGAATCCTTCATGACACAGGTTTTTTAGCAAGAAGGCCAACAGAAAATTTTCAAGTCCATAAATAAGCAGGAAAACAACTGAGAAAGAATGCAGCAGTGGAAGAGGATTCAAGAGGAGTTGAACACTTCAACAGTTGTATGAAGCTCATGTAGTAGCTGTTGACAGATTTCTCTGTTTCAAGCCTAGCTGCAAGCTGCTATTGATGGGGAGTATCACAGTCCTGTAGTCCCTCTTCTCTGCTAACCAGGTTTATCTTCAGCATTTCAGGCTTTCTTCCTTCAACTGAACTTTTTCTTCTGCTGGGCTTGCTGGAGCTGTTCTGGGAAAATGGAAGACAGCAGTAATTTAAGTGTAGAAGTATGTACCAGAACACAAAGCACAGCTGGAAATAAGTCAGTAGTAGGGGTCTGTGGTGCCTCCCAAGCACCTAAACAACCCACAGTTACCTGCCCTGCAAACACCCACTGTGAGCAGTGCCTTAGCCCATCCCCTTTGCACTGATGCGAATCTCTCTCTTCCCTGGAGCTGGGGAGTGGCCAAAAAGTCACTAAACAGTTCTTACTTCCCTCCTTTCTCTTTACTTCATGCAAACCAAACAAAGATTATAAAGTTGTGGGCATGGATCCGTTTTAAAGGAGACAAGCAAACTTACACAGGTTAGAATGTCAAGCTTTCATGGCACCTTCTTCCTTTGTAAAGCATCGTTACTGTTTCAAAGAATAAGGTGCAAAAAACAGGGTTAAAAAATATTATTGTCTATTAGGAAGGATTAGACTACAGCTTCAACTTAAGAAATGGCTTTTCAGATTGGATAATTTTTAATAAAACGCTCATTCTTCCCTCACCTGATCTCATCTCCTAAGCCTTGAAGTCTTTCCTTTCATAGGCAAACTTCTTGTTTCTGTGGGACTTTTGATTGCATAAGGACCTCAAATGCTCACAAGATTCGAATTACTTTTAATTTTTTATAATCTTTGAGATTAATTATTTATGTGCACTTTTTAGAAACTTTCAAGTTTGGTGTTACTAATTTAACACATCTTTTCTTCTCCAGATCCTTTTGATAGTGCATTTGTATGCAGCTCAATTCAATCAATAAGGAAACTTCATTTTTTCAGTCTAATTAGCCATCACATTTTTTAATAGCCTACAAAATAAAAATGACAAAGTGATTTATTTTTCTGAGACGATGACCAAAAGTTTGGTACATATACCATTCTTTACCTCTAATGTGTAAATCAGTTTGTGGCACTTCAGCATGTTATCTGCACAAGATTGCAATGTGATGGATAACATGAAAAGAATTTTGAATTCCTGCAGATGTTTTGGTAGCAGAATAAAATTGTGATTATACCATAGATATCATGTTACCTAGGAGCACTGATTTGCTGTTTCCCACAGCAGGATCTGTACAGAGAGAAAATACTCTTTTATTCTGTTCCTTCAGTGAACGTCAGCATAGAGTTCAGGGTTCTAAAAAATCTGCTGCCACGAGGACTTTCTCAAAAAAATAATGTTATTATGAAGATCTAGTCTGCCAGGATGCTGATTAGTTTAAACATCCAGTCCTCAAAGTTCTGAGCTCATGTTTCTTTCTGAAAGAAATGAGCCATACAGAAAATCAATTTTCCTCTGTATCTGCACATACTGGATTATTTACAGTTACTGCCTCATCATTGAGGGCTTTTTTTTTATTATTTGGTCCAAGATGACTAATTTGAAAGTGTGTGAGAGCAGAAATAGCCTGAAAATACCAGTTTATGCCAGTCAGTCTGAGATGGTACCTGTTAACCTTTGTTGCTAAAAGAGAACTAGTTCTTGATAATATTACACAAAAATAGGCAATAGGTACAAGAGATTCTCACATAGTCTCCGGAAACGTCTGAATTCATCCAGGCTTTTTTGATTATTTATATTTATAGGTACCTGAATTACCATGGATCCATGTTGGATTTTTTTCTACTTTTTAGATGCTAACAGGCTTTAAGTGTTTTATAATAAAGGCTTCTATTTATTGGAAGGAGCTTTTATTCCTTTAATTTCTGGTAGCAAAAAGTCCAGTCCAAACAAGGATCAAAATTTTTATACCAAAACAGTGAAATTCGAGGGGGGGGGGGAAAGTCATATAACATTAAAATAAGTTAACATCATCAGGATGGCTGAATTGTATAAAAAATACAATTACATAAAAAGCCATGCCACTTTTTTGATGACAGCAGGTCAAATTCAAGAGATTCCTACCCCTGCTACATCTACCACCTTGACAAAGCACCCAATTTTGGGTTCTTACCTCTCAATCGAGGAAAGGCCTCAGTTGCCCAGTCTTCGTTCCATTTCAGATGTTGTACTGGTTTGACTGGAATAAAAGTTACAGCTTATCTGGGGCTGTGTTTTGGATTTCTGCTGGAAACAGTTTTGATAACACAGGGATGTTTTAGTTATTGCTGAGCAGGGCTTACACAGCGCTAAGACTTTTTCTGTTCCTCACAGAAACAAGTGCACAAGGAGCTGGGAGGGAACACAGCTGGGAGAGGTGACCCCAACTGACCACAGGTGTATTCCAAACCGTACGGTGTTGTACTCAGCATATAAAGCTGGGGAAGAAGAAGGAAGGAGGAGGACATTCAGAGTGATGCTATTTATTTTCCCAAGTCACTGTTACATGTGATGGAGCCCTGCTGTCCTGGAGGTGGCTGAACACCTGCCTGCCCAGGGGAAGTGGTGAATGAATTCCCCGGTTTGCTTTGCTTGTGTGTGCAGCTTTTGCTTTACTTACTGAACTGTTTTACCTCAACTCACAAGTCTTCTCACTTCTACTCTTCTGATTCTCTCCCTCAACCAGCTGATGGGGAGAACAGGCAGCTGTGTGGGGCTTAGTTGCTGGCCAGGGTTAAACCATGGCAGAAGTCTTGACATATCTGGGGTACTCCTGGGATGCCAACATGCAGAGGTTTCCAGCAGGCAGTTTGACCAGAGCGGACAGATCTAACCTGAGGGATGTAAATGGCAGCACTTCACAGGACTGCCCATGTGCGAGCACATTGATCCTGCAGCCTTCAGAGATGGCAGAATAATTGTAATTTTACAGATTCATAATAGCAAAATATTGAGCTACTTGTCCCAGTTTCTTATTGCCTCTATCAAGAGGGTAGGGAGGAGGGCGCTGAGCAACTTTGGAAGGATCACGTTGCAAAAAACAATCCCATCGAGAGGTGGTGCTGTACATTCATTTTAGAGTGAAGTTTTATCTGCTGTTCAGTGCTGGTTAGGAGGGAGGAGTGGGAGGCAAGTGCTATCCATCTACAACAGGGTTGTTACAATCAAGCCATTGACTCCTTTACAAGAGCAGCAGTGCAGTACTTTTTTCTCTATTCCAGCCAACAGGATTTATATCCACTCCCAGAGAGATCTGTGCAGCTGATTTTTGCTTGTACTTCACACCAGTTGTGGTTATAAATTCAAGGTGACCTCGGAACCCTTCTTTTCAATTGAAGTGTTCTACAGCTTCAGTGGCAGATGTTTTTACTGTCAGTGATGCAAATTTGAGCCTCTGATATTGAAATGGTACTCCATAAGCATCTTGGCTCAGTTAATCATTATAGATAGCTCTTTGATTAAAAACCTTATAGATAGAAGGTTGAGTTTTAGGCATTTGTCACAATTTGTCACATGAAAACTGTAAGTTATACTTAAAAGATAGTGGATCCCATAAGGAATGGTGTGCTGCCTGACCTCATACTAACAAAACAGGAAAGGCCTTGCTGGAGATGTGAAGGCTGGGGGCAGGCTTGGCTGCAGTGATCATGAGATTGTGGAATTCAATATCAGGTGAAGAAGAAGCAGGACAGAAAGTAACCTACAACTCTGGACTTCAGGAGAGCTAACTTGCTGGTCAAGGTGGACCTGGAGGTGAAGCTCAAGGTTGACTCCTTCAGGGAATGGATCATGACTGAGGCTGAAGACCTCATAGCAAAGTTTTTCCCAAAAAAGCTGTTAGAACTCAATGTTTTCTTTAAGGAGCTTATCCTGAATATTCATGATCTCACTCAGATCCATTTGAACATGGACCTCCCAGTGCCTGACTCAATTCTTCTCACAAAAGCCATGGTGGACTACATAGGCCAATTATGAAAAAGAGGAAGCTGGAAGACTGTGAAGAGACCTTTTAGAGTACCAAAGTGTTTGTGATGCCCACTGGGATGCTGAAGAGCAACCAGCAGCTAATGGACATCATCAAGAAAGTGGAGCAGCCAGAAATAAGGCTGCTGAATCCTGAGGGACTTGGCTGATGTAGTTGCCAAGCCGCTCTTCATGATGTCTGAAAAGTCATGGCAGTCAGGGAAAGTCCCAGGTGACTGGAAAAAGGGAAACATTATACCCATCTTTAAAAAGGGTCGAAAGGAGGACCCTGGGAACCACTGACCTGTCAGCCACAGCTCTGTTCCTGGGAAGATCATGGAACAATCCCCCTAGAAGCTCTGCCAAGGTACATAGAGGACAGGGAAGTGATTTGAGACAGCCAGCACAGCTTCCCCAAGGGAAAGTCCTGCCTGACCAACTGAGGGGCCTTCTATGATGGAGCAACTACATCAGTGGACAAGGCTATGGAAGTAATTTATCTGGAGTCCTGTAAAGCCTTTGACAGGGATCCCACAACATCCCTCTCTCTATATTGGAGATGGATTTGATGAGTGAACTGTTGGATGGTTAAGAAACTGGTTGAATGGCCACATCCAGAGGATTGTGGTCAATGGCTCAGAGTCCCAATGGACGTCAGTGATAACTGGTGTCCCTCAGGGGTCTGTACTGGGACCAGTGTTATTTAACACCTTCATTAATAATGTAAATGAAGGGATCGAGTTCACCTTCAGCAAATTTGCAGATGACACCAAGCTGGGTGGTACAATTGACACTCCTGGAGGATCAGATGCCACCCAGAAGGACCTAGACAAGCTTGAGAAGTGGACCAATGTGAATGTCATGAGGATTAATAAGTAAGACAAAGTGCTGGTGCTGCACCTGGTCCAGGGCAACCCCTTGGTATCAATCCAGGCTGTGGGATGAAGAGATTGAGAGCAGACCTGATAAGAAGGACTTGGGGGTGCTGGTGGAGCAGAGGCTGGGCGTGAGCCAGCAACGCACACTTGCAGCCCAGAAAGCCAAACGTGTCCTGGGCCGAATCCAAGGCAGTTTGGGCAGCAGGTCGAGGGGGGATTCTGCCTCTCTACTCTGCTCTGGTGAGATCCCACCTGGAGTGCTGCATCCAGCTCAGGGGTCCCCAGCACAGGAAGGACATCGATCTGCTCGAGTGAGTCTAGAGGAGGCCACCAAGATGATTAAAGGGGTGGAGCACCTCTCCTATGAGGAAAGACTGGGAGAACTGGAATTATTCAGCCTGGAAAAGAGAAGGCTTAGAGGGCGATCTCATTGTGGCCTTCCAGTACCTGAAGGATCATAACAGCCAAGATAGGAGGTGGGAGGATTGGCCAGTTTGCTATATTATCAGAACATCTGGCTCCCACAGAAGTGTTTTGCATCAGTGGAAGTGAATGTTCTTTGTATAGGATGTAGCAATTACTGGTCTCATTTCAAATATGAGAAGTGGGAAAACACCCCTGAGTAAATAGTAGAGCAAGGGCAGAATCTGAGTCCTGAGTCCCTGCTCATGGAGACCACATTTATTTATTACAGAAATATTTTATACAAACTATATTTTTCAGCCAGCCAACAAGCTGAACAGGAAAGGTAAATTTGCAACAAAATGTTCTGATATAAATTTTATTTCCTGCAGATATATTTATTAATCTAGAGAATGTATAAAAATGTTTCTGCAATCTGTGCAAGATACATCCTAAAGTAATGTAGGAACTAGGCATCAGTGTTTCAGCATATCCCTAAAGATCCTGAAATTAATAGCTATATTTATAATTGAATTATATTCTGAATCCTAGCAATGGCAAGGGACACTGTATATGAACTGAGCCATGTTGTTATTCTAGTGAGATACTGTCTCGCTAAAGGAGGAACAGAACTGGGTCAGCCTGAGCAAAGGCAGAATCTATGCCAGAGAGAGGACTAGTGTTATCCCTTAAGCATTTTTGAAATTTCAGTTTTCTTCCTTGTGGGCAAAACACTGAGGAGTCATTCTGTGAAATGCAAATATTGCAAGCCCCGTGATGCTTTTCATCTCCCAGTTCTAAATGTACCTCACAGCTTGCGGGCACAGTCTCCTGTCTGTCCCCTTCCCTTACTCCCACCAAACAGCAGTCCCTGAAGGGTGGAAGTAATACCGTGGAGAGTGGCCCTGCAGCCTCCCTGGCGCTTGAGACCTGCTGATGGAGCCAAAGACAGGCTTTTGCAGGATCAGTGGAAGTGGGTGATAAGAGAATGGTATTAATGTTCCCTTCATCCTCTATGTTCCTCTCACCCCAGCTTCATCTTACTTGGATTCTCTCCAGAGACAGAAGTTATCAGAATAATCTGCAGTGCTACAGCACCTACAGTAACCATGAAGGGTGAGTCAGTGTATTACAGATGAGGAATTGTGTACCTTTTGTAGTCAGTGTACAGATGACCCATTCACTTCTGCAGGTGTAGCAATGCATTTATAACTATTTATCTTATAAACATATAAGTATATAATGCAAGATTTGTTAGCACATCCCTCACTATGCTGAATCAGCTTGAAACTTAAGGAGACTTTACGCGTTAGGGGAAAGCTGCATAATGAGAGGCCAGGTTTTGGCTGCTTATCATTTTGAATTCAAAGGCACAGTAGAGCACTGGGTGACATCAGTTAGTGCCCTCAATCCTTCTCTCACTGGACTTATCACCACTGGAAGTCAACCACCACATCATCTAAACAGCATGAGTGTTCAGCTGAGATTTTCATTTCTTATGGGAGTCTCCTGATCTGTTGGGCATTATTCCTCAGCAAGTCATGGGACAGGAATGTAAGTAGGTTACCAGACAGGCATCACAGCTGGAGACACATCTGGGAAGAGATGCTGTGGCTGAGATAACATTCAGGGAGTAACACAGAGGAATTGTTCCTAGTTCTGAAGCTCTCCACCAACCTTT
The DNA here is from genome assembly GCA_013396775.1 of Cephalopterus ornatus. Lineage (NCBI taxonomy): Eukaryota > Metazoa > Chordata > Aves > Passeriformes > Cotingidae > Cephalopterus > Cephalopterus ornatus. Next base: position 70,106 of record VZRE01012634.1, read on the forward strand.
ACCTCATCTCCTGTGCCCTACCTTGTCCCTATCATAATTTCACCCCCCTGGAGTTTAGTTAATGGTATCACAGTAATCTATTATCAGAACTAAAGAAAGGGCCTTTTCAAGCTATGCTGATTAGAATTGTTATCTGTTGAGCATTTCAAATACACAGAGATTTGTGGGAAAATACTCTTCAAGTTGGACAGGCAATCAGACAAATCCATTCCTAATGAATACTATGGGAGAAAAAAGCAACCTCATATGAAGAAACCACAAAGTCCAAGCATTTCCATCTGATTTGAACAGCCATTTTAAAATTCCTTAACACAAGCCCAAAAGGCTAAAGGTGAGAAGCTGCTGGAGTCTTTCAGTCTCTCAGTCTTCTTTGAGAAGTAAAATTGAGGTTGAAGTCAAGGAGAACTGTCAAACAACGATTAGGGGTTTTTTCAGTTGTAACTTGCTTCAGTTGCAGGTTACTGCCTCTCATGGCAGGGGTGTTGGAACAACATGATTCTTGAATTTCATTCCAACCCAAACCATGTGATTCTATGATTCTTCTGGCTTGTAAGCGAAGTTGCTTCTTGTCACTACACAGAGTTCCCTAAAAAACCTGTTCCTTCCTTTATTTTTATTCCTCCTTTTGCTTTACGAAGTTTTGCTCTATGCAAGGGAGCAAAAAGTTAGTCTGTTGCCAGCCAAGTGGAAAGGTGTAATTTTATGGAACACTACTCTCTGGAATGGGACTGATGAGGTAGGAAACAGTAAGTCAGGTCCAGCACCAGAGCTGGGAGGGAGGAGAGGTTTATGCAAGCCTGTTCCTCTAAAAAGGTCAAATAAGGAGACAAAATCTTCCCTTCAAGAAGTCTTTGCTTGTGTGACAGCAATGCTTTCTACCTACCCTTTGAAAGAGTGTGCAAGAGTACAGGGAATATAGAAGTATCTTTTCAGCCAATAATAAGTAGTAACATGAACATGACTGAGTAATCACATCAGAAGTTTGCAATCAATGATAAATATCTGTTTAAAGACAGTAGAAGAAGATATAGGACAAGTTAATCTTCTGTATTTTGTACAATATCAGAAAACAAAAAATGTCCATAGTTTGCCTTTAATCTTGCCATTAAACATTTTATTGTTAATACAATAAAAATTTGTTTCACTCACCTTTCACTTAAGAATCAAGTGCACAAACACCAATTGTAAACTGAGGCCTGTAGCTTTTGTAAATACAAAGAGAGCAACACCAAGGCTGTAGAAAGATGATGCCTGAGACCACAGCCTGCTTGCGCGGGATCAGAAAATGTTTAGATTCCCTGACAGAAGTCAGATCAGACATTCAAAGAAGTTAATTCTTTGTACACTATCCAAAATGAGCTCCTGCATTTGGAATTGCCAGTGTAAATCATACTGAAGATGGGATAAACTGCAAATGCTATGTTAATAAATCTGGTGGGTGACACACATCAACTATGAGCAGTGACAAGCAAACACTTTGTCCTAAGTTTTAGAGGCTAAACCTGGAGTGATTTATTTGCAAGTGTATCTGTAGTTGCAAAACATCTGAAAATGGTCAGAAAATGACAAAAACAGGTGTGAATTACACCATTGCACAGTATTTTTTGATTGTAGCCATGGGTTTCTCTTCAGTACATATGTTGATAGTTGTGGCTTATTTTAAATAACTGGAGGGTTTTTTAATAGTTTGCAAACAACAAGCAAAGCAAATTTCAGATAAGGCCTAAGTGAGAAATATTTCCTATTCTCCTTTTACACGAGAATATAGATAACAAGATCCATTAACCATAACATGAAAGGCCAGATGACTGCAAGACAGAACTTCTATTCTGTCAAGCCTTATTCCTTGTGAAATCAGCTTTACTGTTTTCAAAAACCATAAGATAGTACTGTCATCCATGATTAGGCATACTGATGCAACATATGATGGAATTATTTTCCAATTGCAGAGTGAATGTCATCACAGCTTCTGGAGACGTTATCCTGATACACAGAAAAGGGAAGGAGGGAAGGAATGAGGGAGGGAAACTGGCAAATCTGACAGAACTCTCTACAGAACTGATTTGAAGTTCTGAAGATTTGATTGTTTGTAAAAGGCAAACAAACAAAAAATCAGATGCATCTCACTTAGGCTTTATTACACACAACCACCAAGGGAGTGATTACTTGATAAATTAGAATCCCACTCCTGTGTCTTGGCCACAGAGGCATTTTAAACAGGTCTTTCTATAACATGGAAAATTTAAATAAAGTCCTGAAGAAGAACCCTTAGCTCTAGATGACCTCCATTTGTCTTCACAGACTTTTGCATGTCATATGTTTGGTATTAAAGTCCATTTTGTCTTGGAACCACATGTTTTAGTGATGCATAAAGAACACTGCACACCTGCAGTAAAAATGCAGCACAGACTAAAAGATTTCCCAGTTACAGACCATTTTCATCAGCCCATTCTATGCATTAATCTGAACAAAACCATGTTAGTGGGAGGAAAGAGATGACTGCTGTTAAAGTAACACAGTTATTCTTCCATAAATTAAAAGTAAGAAAACTACATGATATTACAATAGTTACAATAGGATATATTACTTCTAGGAGTCCTTTGAGATAAAAGGAAGTATTTAATTTACTTGGTTTTGTTCTTCTGAAGGTCTAAAACATTACATATAGACTAATGTCTATATTTAAAAAATAAATTCATGTGACAAGCAAGGAATGGTGCTTCCAAAAGCCAAACCTATTTCTTTCCTTTCCATACACTGACAGGTTGTAAACAATACTCTGTAAAGAAAGCAAAGGGTTATTCACCTTTTTCTGGTCTCTACGCAAAAACACCGTGATGACTTCTAAACAAAAATCTCAGACACCTTAGGAGCGTGATGCAACTGCCTTTTACTCTCTGACCCATTTACAGTTTAAATGACTATATAACCATGTGCAAGGCACTCTGTGAATGATCGGAAGGCAAGTAGTTGGGAAGAGATTCCTGCAGAATTTGTTTTGTAAAATCTGTCCACTTTCTTTAGATAAAAGGCATTATCATAGAATCATAGGATGGTTTGGGTTGGAAAGGGACCTTGAAGTTCAGCTAGTTCCAAATCCCCAGCCATAGACAGGGACACCTTCCACTAGACCAGGTTGCTCAAAGTCCCATCCAACCTGTCCTTGAACACTTTTCCAGGGATGGGGCAGCCACAGCTTCTCTGGGCAACGTTTTCCAGTGTCTCACCTCTCATAGTAAAGAATTTTTTCCTAATATCTAATCTAAACCTACTCTCTTTCAATTTGAATCCGTTCCTCCTTATCCTGTCACTACACACTCTTGTGAATAGTCTTGCCCCTGTAAGTTCCTGTAAGTTCCCTTCAGGTACAGGTATGTTAAATTTATATATTCAGATATATTCAATATATTACTCACAATTTAGGCATGAGTACTACCAATACTGTGTAGCATTTTTCATGTTTTCTGTGGTTCGTGAGTGAAAGGTCACAAAGAAAATGGAAATTTTTTTAACTTAACTAGCATTTTTGTTTGCTTCTTTTATCTTCTTCAATACTGCGAGGATTTGAATTTAGAAGATTAAAAATACATACAAACTCCCTTCAGAAACTTTGAAGTGGAAATCAGTTCAAGACTGCAAAACAAAGTTTTTATTCCTCAGAAACAGCAACTTCTTGTTATTTCTGAAACAAAAGTCCTATCTTCTGCAGGCTATTTCAAAAGTAAAGCAAATATCTCTTTCATGCTTTCTTTAGAAGGCCAATCATGAAGCCAGCAGAAAATAGAACCAATTGCAATACATAAGCAATTTAGAGACACTTGTTTAATCCCAGTGATTACCTATTCAGAGAGGGAGGATTGGTTAGAAATGGCTATAGATATTTTTCTATTTAAAACTTTAAAGAGTTTCCTCAAATGTGTTAAACACAGGATAAATGTCATATCTCTTCTGTAAAAATCATACCAAGGTAAAGGACAGAATACGGCCAAGCAACACATAATATATTCTATGCAGCAGTCACAGCAGATGAACACTCTGAGCTAAATTTTGTCCACTCAGATGTATACAAATCTTGCTTATTTCATTGAACTTCCTTCTATAGGGCAAAGTGAGCTCAGAAATCAAGCCCATCCCTGAGTTTCTGAACAGCATTTCTTGAAGTGGTTTTACAAGTCAGCAACGCTGAGAAGCTGCATTTTAACACTATGTCCTCTTTACATTTTCATTGTAAAATGGAGTGGGTTTTTTTTTTTTTTTTTCAGTCAGACTCCATACTACATGTTCAGCCCTTCACTCTTTCATTGGGCATCCGGCTTAGCTTGGGAAAGTCAGATGAATTTGAGAATCTCACCTGTTCCCAGGGAGCAAGGATAAGCTTCAGGGGATTAAGAAGTACATGGCAGGCTATAGCACTTGGCTGTGCAAGTTCTAGATCACTTTGGGCAAAATTAATAAATTCCAGTGCCTGAAGAAAAAGCATGTGAATGATAGACAGCATCAGGCTATTTCACTGACAGCAGTTACCTCGCTGGGGAAGTGCTGGCCTTCCTCACTGCCAACTTTTTGATCAGTTTTGGCCCTAAGGATTTTTGTTTTCAGGGTGACACCTGATGTGAACCCTTAATGAAGGACATATGGCTTAGGGAATCAGGTTGTAAGCACAAGGACCAGCTGGCACACCTGAGAGCAAAGCTGAAACTAGTTTGAGATTTTGATAGTCACAAATGTCATGTCAGGACATGACCTCCTGCCAGGCTGCTGAATCCAACACAAACTGCATAAAGCAACACCTTTACCACAGTTTTCTGTTTATGAACTTGGCATATTGATATAACTAAATACATGGAAAAGGGAAGAGAAAGAGGGGAGGGGATGAGATGAGAGGAGAGGAGAGGTAATGCTAAAGTTGGCAAATAACTTTCTGTGTCTTTGGTGATGGCAGCTTTATTCAGTTTTTCAGCTCTGTAGGCAAAATTCAACTTGGTAATGTGGGCAGCAAGTGGGGAAAAGGAAAGCTGGTAGGAGACGACTAACGTAAAATATGAGAAATTCATGCAGGGACTGGGAAGACCAAGAGACTATGAGGCAAGCAAGGGAATTTGGGTGGGCTTTTGGTGAGGAATACTGAGTGATGCCAGCATGACTCTGGAAGACTGGGATACAGTAGGGCACAGGGGCTTTACCTCCACCTATTCTTTTCCTCTCCCACCATCTCCTATACTTAATCTCCCTTCTCTTGCTCTAGTTCCCCTGAACTATGGGTCTCCCACCTCTCCCATAACCCATGACCCCTATCTTGCCCTTAGCAACTACTTTACATTTTTTCCAATTGTCCAACTTTAGACCTAGGAGACAGGATTGGAGTGGGAAACCACAGAAGATACTGGAAATTAGCAGGTAGGCATTGACAGTGATTGCTTCTGCAAGGGGCCATATGGTATAGCAGTAGCAATCGTCCTAGATAAATACTTCAGAAAAAAAAAAAACAACAAGTGTTCTGCATTGCAAACTCTGTATCCCAGACCTTAATATCTCTGTGCCTCAGTTCAAATGAGGTAAAAGTGTCTTATGTATTCATCTCAAAAAGGTGTTGTATAAAGCAAATTAACATTTTGTGAGGAACTCAGGTAAGTATCGATGAGCACTAATGCAAAAGTCCACAAGGAAATTAAGTTATAAAAGCAAAATCTGAAGAGGTAACAAATGCTCCACTGGGGCACATGCTGAACAGTGGAGAGCAAACAAATTAGAGAATAGCTTCTCATTTGGTAAACACTAATTGCTAGGTTCCTAAAATATGGCAGAAGTCCAGGTGGAAGCAAATGCATATATATGATCAGGTACTCAAAGTGTAAAAGTATGTGCTTGAGTCTGAGGGAGGAAATTAAGGAGTCACGCGCCATCTCCTGGCATTTTTTAAATAGAGCTCAGTGACTTATTTATGTATTGCCCGCACTGTAACTTTGCAGAAAAATGCAAATCTGACATATGTGCCAAATTGTGACTAGAAAAAAATAGAAAAAAAAATGTTACATCTATATTGTTATTTTCAAAATGAAATCTCCCTGGAGTTTTGCTCCATGTAGTATCATTTCAAAATTTATCTAAATGACACAGGAGAGGTTAAAACATTATAAACTAGCTCAACAAAAACTTATGGAGTCACCTGTAGTTGGGGCAAGGGGGAATTAATTGTTTAAAATACATGAAATTATGTGATCCAAGACCTTAACCCCAGTATTTCCAGTTAATCAGTACTTCTTAAAAAGATCAGGTACCAGCAGAGGGACAGTGGGATTCCTGTGCCTCAGAGTCTGTTCCTAACACAGGAGAGAGGATGCTGTAGTGAGCATAGATGACCCTTTGCATTTCAACCAAGAGGGATTCCCAAGCTCTGCTCTCCTAATGCCACTCCACGTTTCACAATGTCATCGACTCCTCCTCACAGTCCCAGTCTCCTCCTTGTGTCCATGTTTCAGGTTTTTGCCCCAGCCTAGGTCTTCTTGCCAAACAGATACTACTTCCTTTAATAGGCTAAAGAAAATGGAGAAATGTGTTGGGACAGAAAGGGATGAATATCCTACTTAGTTTTGATACATTTAAAATAGTTAATACCATAATTTTAGGCCCATTTTCCTGAAAAATATTCCTGCTTTTTTTTTTTGTTTATTTTCATCATGAAAATGATGAAAATATCCCTAACAGTTTTAGTAGCCCCCCCACATTCCCTCACTGCCATCTGGGATGAAAGAAGCACACATGAGGCCCGGCTTGGTGTTGTGTCTGTGCTGTCTGATGTTGGCTGTGCCTGTAGTTTGTGTGCACAGCGTGGCCAGGCCAACAAAAATATGTTCAGTTCATGTGAGGCTTTTTCCTCTCAATGAGGTCACGAATTCAGTTCACTTTTGCGAACCATTGAATGGATTTTCACAAATCCTCTGGAACCGTTTTACCTGCTCGACTTCTATTTGTATTTATTGTGGCTGAATTTGGCCTGCTGGTTCCCAGATTATTAGAGACTGGCCAGTGTGATTGCAAAAGCCCTAGAAACCAAGGAAAAATTTTAAAAAAATTATGGGACATAATTTGCATTATTTGTTAACAGTACTTTAAATGACACAGAATTAACATTCTTCGCAGCAAAAGCAAAGATTTTTGGACACATTCATGCTTTTCTAAAGGGTTTTAATTGATTCTCAAAAAAATAATCTAGCCAAGGCTGAAAATGAAAGAGAATAACTAGATTCTATTTTTGGATGTTATCATCATGGCTAGGCTTCGCGAACGNACATTACTCTCCTATTTTATAGCAGAGGGAAGAGAATGCTTCAACTGAAGATATACAGAATATGCCAAGGCACATCAGCAGCTCAGTGGAATGGAGTGGGAACTTGTCTAATATACAAAGGCACTAATTCAGATCATGAAAAACTGCAGCGGGATCAACTGAGACCCATGCACGTGTCCTTATGGACAACACTTCAGGAAATCTGTGTGTCACATGCCATATGTGAGGCATCCCATTGCCACTCACCCTGGACTGGTGAAAGCTCTGTACTTCATTCCCCTTCTGTTCCCAGTTGGACAAGTAAGTTAAATTTTAATAACATTGACTTCATTTTAATATGGTATTATAACCCCATTTTACTTTACAGAAACACTGCCTATCCTAAAAATAAGTCTATCAAAAATGCTCCAATTTGCCAGAAAAACCATCATTATAGACACTTCTGATGCCAGAGGAAAGGATGGAAAGTATGTAATCCAATGGAATAAGAATGTCTCCTCCGTTTGAATAATTTTGTTGCAAAGCATCTTTAGGACAATTACTGACATAAGAATAAAACATCTCTGAATCTAAACTATCATTTGATATCAAATACTTACATGTGTGTAGATATGAGAACTTTTCTTACACACCTGAGGATTTTGTAACATTGACATCTTTAACTTTGATGTGGAATTTACTCTCCAAGTGTGTATGGCCATAGTTTTGAAAAGTATTTGGGGATTTTGGCTGCAATTTTAAGATTCTTGCTCTGAGACATCTGCAAGACACTCGCTTTTCTGACAGTGGCTGCTCAGCATTTCCTGGGAATTTCTGAAAAAAATGTAGTCATTCCAATCTATTTTTGCTGTCCCTCTGACAGCTGTCTTCCCAGAGAGCAGAGCTGTCACTGAGAGCTATCTCTTGAGACGAGACCAGGAAAAAAAGAAGAGAGATCAACTAGGAACTACTGGATGGTTTGGGGGGCAGAATTGGCATGAACTCTCTGCTCTGCTTTTCACGGCTGGTTAATGTCGTCAGTTGGCATCCACCACGGCTCCTGACAAAATGAACAATGACAGAGTAAAAGTCCTAACACAGGCCCTGAGGATTTGATCTCTGCAGTCTAACAACGCTTGGTAGAAACATTGTCTATCATCAACTACATTTGGATGGTCATAAAATGTTGTAATTACCATCCATTTACATAATCAACCATAAAAATACAAGGTTGGAAAAACACACCAACAAACATGTATTAACAAAATGATTATTCCTTTGGTGACTGACTTCTTTTATAAATAAAACATATTTCAGTGAAATGCCTGTGAGTGGCTTTCTTTACTGGTGGCTGAGAAAGTAATGGAGTCATTGCTATGAAAACTCCTCTTTTCTCACTATTGAAAGCCAAAATTAATGCTATAATGAATTATAATTGCTCAGCAATTGGATTATTAATGTTCATCAATCCAGCCTCTAATCATTTCTGTTGATGAGTACTGCACATTTCCTTATCTCTTTTTCTCTATCTACAACATTTTAAACTTACCTGTAAAAATGTAACATTAACTTTCTGTCATTCCTGCATTATATTGTTGTTAGGGTACATTAACTCCTTCGGAGTTTCTTACTTTTCTTTACCTTTAAAACTCCTTGAAGAGCTTATTCTTTTAGACCATCTAAGGCTAACTATTCATTCCTGATACACTTTTGAACCTCCATGAGCATTTCAAATTGAGGTACTTTTTGCTGCTTGCTGCAGACACTGAACATTTGATTGTATTTTTAAGTGAATTAGTAATCCAATTAGAAAACATAGAACTGCTGCTGCCAAACTACTCATGCAATTCACATTTTATTATTGGCCTCAGAGCAGGACATTTCTGTCTCACACTTTAGATACTATTAGAGTGAAAGCTCTAAAAGCTCTGCTGATGTAATGATCACAGAATCACAGAATGGGTCAGGTTGGAAGGGGCCACACTGGGTCACCTGATCCAACCTCCCTGCTCCAGCAGGGTCATCCTAGAGCACATGGCACAGGATTGTGTCCAGACAGTTCTTGAATATCTCCAGTGAGAGAGACTCCACAACCTCTCTGGTCAATTTGTTCCAGTGCATGGTCACTCACAATTCAGGTGGAACCTCCTGTGCATCCGTTTCTGCCTGTTGCCTTTTGTCCTATTGCTCAGCATCCCCAAGCAGAGTCTGGTCCGTCCTCCTGACACCCTCCCTTCAGATACTGACAGACATGGATGAGGGCCCCTCTCAGCTGTGCCTTCTCGAGGCTGAACAGCCCCAGCTCCCTCAGCCTTTCCTGATAAGAGAGATGCTCCAGTCCCTTAATTATCTCTGTTGTCCTCTGTTGGACCTGCTCCAAAATTATGACCTCCACTTTTTAAAGAAATGTAAAGGCATGTCACTTGAGTCATGGAATTTTGTGTATATGGGGATCAACACATGTATGAGCTGTTGCTCCAGGACATTTAGGAGATGTTCAAGCAAAACTGGGCGGTCTACTTAGCTGGGCTTGGGATGAGGGGGAGTAAAATGAGACAGTTTGGCTGCAAATTAGTCATGCAGAAATATTATATGTACACAATTCAGCATTTTCTTAATCTTGCTGGGCAGTGTAATTGTCATTCTTCATGTGGTCAAATGATCAGGTCCGTCTTTCACTGACAATAAATAAAAAATTAGTGTTGGACAGAAAGGTGTCTGGGTACTCTTCTGGTGTCCTCACTAAGCCAAAAAATTCTTGTATTTCACAAGTAAATTTGCTACCCATTATATAACACACAACACATGCATATTCATAGACTACAGCTGTTTCCTCTATTTTGAAATTGAATTAGGTAAACAGTTGTTTTGAATAACAACACTACAATTACACTAAGGGCTTTACTGACTTTTATTGAATATTAGATACCACATGGTTTATGTAATAATGTCATAAAAGAGGCCTGCTTTAAAACATGCCAGCTCTCTTCAAACAAACCTCCATCCCAACACTGTATGTATTTCATGATTTGAGCTTTATAAGGCTACTCCATATTCACAGATGCTTGTAACACAATAGAAATGGAGGAAAATATTTTTAAAAGCCTCAGAGAATAAAACGTTATTCATCACAGAAACAGGATCTGTAACGTCAGGCAACTGAAATTTTAGTTTTAAACTGTTTAAGAGAAATTAGGATGTTACATTTATATCCGTGAGTATTGGCCGAATAAACACCAACCTGGCTCGCTGCTTGTCTCATTCAGACAACTAGTAAGATCTGGCAACTGCACTACTTTCCAGTATTTTGGTGAAACCCTATGGCTTGATGAGCACGTTGGAGCCTGTATGCCCTTAAGCACAGCTAATAGAAAAATGAGACAAATAGCTGGAATGAAACACTTCAATAAAGAGAGCAGGCTGCCTAGAGCTGATGGATGGAAGAATGATCTTTGAAGTAAAGCTGCATCTGACGTTAAGGGCATGATAATTCATTCTTATTTTTGGTTGATGAAAAAATATTTTAAAACTTTCGTCTAGGTTTCTGAAAATAATGAGGAGGTTTATTACCACTAGCTGTACTTAAAGGACAAAGGACAAATGTAGCTCTACAGAATATCTCAGTGCTGACTGTTGTTGGCAGAAACATGAATAAATTGCATGGTAATTCCAACATGTTCTGCTTTGCAGGCAGTGACTCAACATGCATATTGAGTATGACTGTTCACTGTGTGTTACCACTTTCATTGTGTTTGGCCCCAAGAGTTCAAAACCATAAGCTGTATTTCAGAAATCATATAAACGAACAAGCAGGACTTTAGTTTCTTCCTTTCACTCCCTCAGTTGCACCCGCATGTGATAGTCTGGCCAATTTTCGCGAATTAACATGCCTTGGATACTGCTGAAAACTGCAAGACGTGTAGACATCTCACCTCCTCAGTTTCACATTTTTAGGGATTATTTTCAAGGAACACAATTGAGAAACACTGATCCTGTTTTGACTGTTGTTGAAAGGAAAGAAAATAGATTCAAAAAGTGTAAGAAAGTAAAATGTTAGTCTTTAATAGATGCAACATGAGCAGACCTGAAGTCAGTAAAACATATAAACTCAAATGGACTCATCCACCTAACCTGGCAAGTGGATTGACCTCTTCCTTCAGAAGGAATTACAACAGGAAAGGGGCTGTTAGGGGCTTTAGGTTGGGGTGAGGTGAAGTGCCAGGTCCTGCAGTTGGGTCACAACAACCCCTGCAGCACTGCAGGCTGGGGGAAGAGTGTGTGGGAGTGGTCCCTGAGGAATTGACTTGGGGGTGCTGATCGACAGTGGCTGAACATGAACCACTTTGTGCCCAGGTGGCCAAGAAGGCCAATGGCATCCTGACCTGTGTCAGCAACAGTGTGACCCGCAGGACCGGGGCAGTGATCCCTGTAGCCAAAGGGAGCACTGGTGAGGCCGCACCTCAGATCCTGGGTTCAGTTTTGAGCCCCTCACAACAAAAGAGAGCTGGAGCATGTCCGGAGAAGGGCAACGGTGCTGGGGAGGGGTCTGGAGCACAAGTCCTGTGAGGAGCAGCTGAGTGTTTAGCCTGGAGAAAAGGAGGCTCAGGAGAGACCTTACTGCTCTCTACAACTACCTGATGGGAGGTTGTAGCCAGATAGGGGTTGGTCTCTTCTCCCAGGCAACAAGTGACAAGACAAGAAGAAATGGCCTCAAGCTGTGCCAGGGGAGGTTCAGGTTGTTCATCAGAGAGAAATTCTTCACTGAAAGAGTAGTCAAGCATTGGAAGGGGCTGCCAGGACAGTGCTGAAGTCACCATCCCTGAAAATTTTCAAGACACGACTGGACGTGGCACTTAGTGTCACTTGACAAGGTGACTATCGATCAAAGGCTGGACTCAATGACTTTGGAGGTCTTTTCCAAACTTAACGACTCTACGGTTCAATGACACAAGCGTTTCAGATTTCCCCTTGCTCGTCTAGAAAACCAGGCATCAAGGGCATCAGATTTGGAAGCCAGCCGTATTTCCAGGAGAGCAGGCTAGGAGCTTGTGCTGGCTTGGATTTCACATGATTCTCGCTGGGGTTTGGCATCATGGTCTGCGTAGGTGCATTTGAGCTCTGGTCTTAGCGGAGTCCCCAAGCACCACTCGTCCTTCCCTTCGCCCTCCTTCAGTGCACGGCTGAGGGGAGCCCAGCACAGCCACGGCCGGCCCTACAGCCCCGATCCCATGGATATCAGCACACGTTCCCACCCAGGGCTCGCATCCTCCCTCACAGGCGCCCCTCTCCCGGCTGTCTCTCGGACACGTGATGCGGGACTCTGCCCCTAGGAGCCTCAAGGCTGCTGGGAGTTGTAGTCCGCTGCCGAGTCCTCCACCCGCCCGGCCCGGGCCCGGCGCTGCCTAGCCGGCTCCATACGCGGGGCTGTTCTCCAGGGCCGTGCCGAGGCACTCGGTCGTCCGCCGTGAGCCCTCGGTGTTCCCTCCGTGCGGGAGGGATGGGCGGAGAAGGGCAAGGCCACGGCCTCCGACAGAACTACAGCTCCCGGCGTGCACTGCGCTCACGCGCCTCTACAGGCGGCGGGGGGAAGATGGCGGCTCTGGAGCCGGGCGGGAGTGGGGACTGAGGTGAGTCTGGGGCAGCTCGGCAGTGTTCCCGTCACCCGCGCTCACCCTCACAGCCGCCTTCTCTTCCCGAGCTTCCGCTCCCTTCCCCCTCTCCACGCTCGGGACCGAGGAGGACGCGCCAAAGGGGCGGGCGCTGAGGGGGCGGCGGGAGGCCCGGGCCGTCCGACTGCGGCGGGGGCAGAATCCTCAGGGCATCACCTCAGCCCAGACCCGCCGGGACGGCGGCTCGGGGTGTCCCGGCGGTCCCGGCGGGAATGCTGGCTCTCTGCCCCCGGAACGGGCGGCTGCTGCACACAGGAGCCGTGCCGGGGGGATCCCCCCGCCTTTCCTGCGGACGGCTGTGGCTTTGGTATTTCCCTCAGCAGGTTTTCCTCAAATGGACTTTAACACGGCGGGATATTAACCGAACGCAATGCAGATTTACAGACAGACCACGCTGTGAGCTGCCGTAGCTTTGTCTTCTTCTTTAAAGTTAATTTTGAGTCACGGAGCCGTGCTTTGGATAAGTGGGGTGTAGGTTCACAAATCCTGTTTTTGAGAACTAATTATGGTACAGTGTGTCTCTCTGGATACATGTAGGAAGGGATCCCGTGGTACTTTGAGCTGATACACAGGGAAGAAAGGATCCCGGGTTGGATAGATCTCTGCTCTGTTGTGGAACTTGTTGGAAAGCCTCTAACTTAGAACCAGAGTTTTAGTGCCTTTATCAAACCCTAGTTTGCTCGCCCACATTTTATACTTTGTAAAGCTACATCAAATGTTTGCTGTGCAAATCGAGTAGGTAAGCTAAAACCAGAGTTAACAGCCAAGGCTTTGGGATTTTATAGGTAATTACTTCCTGAATTATTTGTAATTCATTCTAGATAATTTGAAATGTTTTCTCAAATAACATCAGGGCATCTTGCTGGAAGACTCTGCATGGATGCTCTTAAACATATGGTGAAATTTTTCTGGTGCTTTGGAGTTGAAACCTTGATTGTAGTGCCCTAACATGCCTAAAGGCTTATCCATTAAGCCTTTTAATATTTGTCTAAAAAAATGCTGCTAGGATGGGATTAATTTTGATTCAGGAAAAACCTCACAAAAATGGGAAATAGAGTACAGTTTGTAACTGTTTTAAAATTAAATATTTTTATATTTAATCCTGTTATGAAAATGCTTGTGGTTAATGATTGCCAGTAACTTCTCTCTACTTCTGATCCAAACTTGTTCAGGAGAAAAGGATGAAAAAATTTTATGTTACATGCAAGTTGAGGGAGCATTAGAATACTAATCAGACTTGGCAATCAAACCTTAAGTGTAATAAAAGAGGATTGCACTTCTAATTATGAAATCTAAATTATAAAGAGTACAGTTAGAAACAGCTTTGATTGGTATCAGTGACTTTTAAGTGCCCAGGCTAACTCTGTAAGGAGTAATTCTTGTAAGGCTACTGTACAATTTTTAAACAACTTTGAAGATAACTAATTTTTTTAAGTAGAAACAAATCCTGTTTTCTGTAGTTGTATTTTGTCTTAGGGAGGAGAACAGGGTAGTTTTATTAACTGGGCTCATGCATGGCCTTGCTTCTTCACCTGAGAAAGCTAATTCAAAATAAAGTCAGGTACTTTCACAGAATTACACTGTGCTATGTAAATCCATCTTAAATTGCATTTTTGGGTTCTGGTAGGTGGAGCCTGTATTTAGGAATGAGTATGTGACTTATTAATCTTGCATTGCACTGGCTATTTTCCTACCTTCAAAGCTAAAGGCGTTGATTAATTTTTCAAATAGGAAATATGAGTGGGGAACCAAGGGATGTAAAAACTTTATGTGCAGTGGATTTTTAATTTTTCAGTTCATGCCTGCCTAGCTTGGTTTGGATGACTGTCAGAGGCGCTTAAACCTCTGCTCTTCCTTGGCTTGAGTTGGAGGAATGAATCGGTGCCCATGCTACAATTCCAGTTTGAAGACTTAAAATGAAGTTAAACGTTTATGGTGTAACATAATAGAATAACATATTAGAGGGCTTATTGTAAGAAAGTACAAAAGCTCAGATATGCTGACTTCTATTCCTTTGCCTGTAGCACAAGGCTATATACATTTTTCCATTTTAGGTGTTTTAAAGAGGTCCACTGTTTTAGGGCAGACAGGAAAAAGATCTTTGCTCTTCTGTTTGGCTTTCAGTACCACTTATGGAATCTTCTGATAATAACAAGTAGTTTGTGCTTATAAACTATCCTTTAATTTCAGATTCCAGGTTAGTTAATGGAAAAAAAATCAGCAAGTTGAACAAACTCTATTTTCATTCTTGTTCTGATAGCACAACACAATGACATTGGGTTTCCTGTGCTGGCCAGATTGTGTAGAATCTTCTCTAATCTGAAAGGTTTTGTTCATAACAGCGACTCTTGCGTGTCATGCAAGTGTTGATCGGCCTTTTAAGGTACATTCACTATCGTTGCACTTTGATTATAATTGTATTTAGAATTATTGTTATATCCCTTGGAGAACAAAATAAGTTTCAGTCCTCCACAAAAAAGCAGACTTAATTTTATTTACCATTTTAATATCCAAGAGTCAATTCCTTTAGTGCCGGAAACACTGTATACATACGTAATATGCTTAATTTGCTTCTGGTAATCTCAAATGTCACAAAAAGAGATGGAATATTTTAGAACTGTATTAGACACTATTTAGTAATCTAAATGGTATCCCATGATTTTCCATATCTCTCTTAATTGGAACCAGGTTCTACTTCAGATTCTGTGGTGGTTTTTTTTCCTCACGCTATATAAAATTTTAATTCAGTGACAAACTCATGGTGGGAAGCTTCTTAGTTTGGTTTAGTGTAGTTCTGTTCTGCTGGAACAGAAAACAGCATCTGTGGATTAAACTTTGCCCTAGGCCAAATGAGATGGTGATTGAAGGCTTTATGGAGATGGAATTGTGTGCTCCATTCTGCATGTAGAAGCCAGGCCACCTCCATATTGAATTTTTGGTCCTGTTACAGATCTTAAAATGATTAAAAATCCAGTGAATTATTTAAAAACAGAACCAAATATCTTCTACTTGTTTTAGTTGCTTATACAACTTTTCTAGTAATTTCTGCATTAATATCTTTCAAGGTGAGTTGACTTTGCTGGCAGCAGCAGTCAATTCCTGATTGCTGGTGATGGTCAGTAAAACACTCGGAGTCTCTGGCACTTGACTCCCTGAAACTGCATTTTTATGTTCTAATATGCCAGTAAATCTGTCTTCTGTAATCTCTCAGCTAACTACATTCTGAATTAGAGATTTTGCTTTTCCATGTATCTGTTGACCATCACAATCCAGAGCACATTTTCTTTTATAAAATTATGGTGCTTCTCACTCTGTCCTTGGAGAGGGACACCCAGAGCTTTCTAACAGGAAGGGTTGTTTTAAATAAGTTACTTTGAAATACTATTTTTAGTCACAGTTGCTGTGGGCAAATTGCAGCCTTTGATTGAAGTACATGTACAATGAGAATAAAGTTTATTTTTAACATCTGTGAGCATTGCTTTAACGCGTGATCATTAAAACATATAACCAAATAAAATGTTTATTCTCACATTAGCACGTTGGCAGTCTCTGGAATTATGTTTTTTTGGTGTGCAGAACATGCAGTTCTTAGATGAATATTATTTAATTTTTTATTGTACTTTTTTAAAACAATGAAGCTTGTTGTCTTTAACTGAAATTTTGTTTTTATTTGTGGAAAGGTACATTTGCAGGGAGGTTGCATTGGGCAGTTAATAAAGCCCAAAATGCACTGCTTTAATATAGAAAAGTCTTCAAATTATTTGTACTTTAATGCTAATTAATTGAACAGTGGATTAGGCTACTTTGATCCTCAAAATAGGTTGTTGTAACTTCAATTGAGTTAATTGTATGAATATATTTAATTGCATCAAAAATCCTTTGGTCAGCTAATGTTTATAGTACTTTGCACTCTGATCTACAAAATCTGCCTTTTTTGATACTGGGAGAAAAATGCCCTAGAAAGTGTCACACACGTTGTTTTCTTCTTGTGTTGAACAGAAACCTCTCACAGGCATTTTAGCGGGGAAGTGCTGTGATTTTCCTCTAAAGGGGAAGTATCCTGTGAGGCTGTACCCAGTTTAGCATCCTGAAACAGTGGTAGTTGGAAAGGTCATCCCAATACACACGGAGAATAATGTTTATTCCGGCATCAAAGGCGAGAATGGAGTGACTACATTTCAAGCACTGGCGAAACCTACAGATAGTCTGGTCAGATAAAATGATGTCTGGGTTTCTGTGGTAACAGCCTCTTTGGTGTTGGAGCTGAAGAATGTGACTTTGGCTCATTCTGCAGGAGTTACTGTGCTTATTGGGATGTTAATTGTCTAAAGCTGTTGTCCTGACTTTTTGTTTGTTTGTTTTCTTTATAGTTTATTTTGTTTTTGCAAAATTGAAGACAGATTCCTGATTAATAATGCCTGCCAGTAAGTATTCTTACCTTAAATACATTAAGACTATATTTAGGGGTGTTTACTATTAAGATATTTTCTTTGGGGTTTAAAAATTCTAGCAAAATTAAGATGGAAAAAAGAATTATACTTGCTGTCATTTTTAGGAATGTTAAGATCTCAGGGTTATCTGGTCTCTATAAATCTCCATGTATTTTTCGAAGAACCCAGCACAGGTTCTGCATTTTCCTTTTTGATCAGAAATTCACAGTTTAACATTGATGAATTTTGTGATGTAAAGTATGTTCTGAAATAGCTGTATTCAAAAAATAAAACAATATTCTGATATAGATATAATCCTGTCTTTGGAAAATGGTAATTAATGTTTATAGGGGATAGAATCATTATTTAGGATAAAAAGTGATAAGGCTTAAAATTTTTAACATTCAAAGTTAAATGAGATTTTTGACGCAGATGTTTCTAAGAATCAGATTACCTTCAAGAGTAGCAAATTTCACTAACACAAACGCTCAAGTTATTAAATGTGTTATAATAGTATTAATTTAATTTTTTTTTTAGATTATTTTTTCTGTTTTCTATTTAGAAAAAATTCTTCATGATCTCTAGTAAGATTACCAACATCAGACTTTGGATAAAGCAGTCTGCTTTATCCAGAGGATAAAGAAGTATTCATAAAGTTACAGTACCGGTCATATTGCATGCACTTTAATTATATAGGTTTGTAGTGGATTTCATGGATGTTTACTTTCATGAGGAAATGTTTGAGCACTTTTTTTTGCAGTGATTTGTGATAAGCTGTGACTGCTGGGTACTAGAACTGTCTTACAGTAATTCTGTGTTGTGTTGTTTGAACCACTGTCATGTTAAATATCTTACTGTATTTAGGTGTCTTCTGCTTTTGTGGTAAAAACTGAATAAGTTGAAATTATTTCTCTGCGCAGACATGGGTTTGTAAGAGACTAGTGGCACATATGTGTGCATTATGTCATATATGCACGTGAGAAGCTGCTGGCGTGGATTGTGCCGGCTGGGATTCAGGTTTGTAACACAGGGAGCTGCTGGTGAGGCTTCAGCTGCAGGTCAGTGCTGCTGAGGCCTCTGCCACGGGACTCACTGCTGCTGTGAAGGAGTGTGTGGGTTTTTTGAGCAATTAAACTGGAAAAGTAATATTTTTTTCTTCTAAACCCATTATGCTCATGTTCAGGGTCATTAGTACTAACGCATGTAGAGCCTGCATTTCTGCAGCAGGTGGAACTCGAAGGAGACCAAAACAACCGATCGCAGTGTTCATCTGCAGCGAGACATTTCCAGAGCTCCACAGCCACTTCTTTATCTTTGATGGGTTTAAGTGCACAGGTGAAGGGAAAGGAATGTAACAGGTGTGTGTGGATTGCAGTTCTTAACACGTTTTATAACAGTACTTTTGCAATATTTGACTTCCAAAAGCGATGGCGATGAAGAAGTGTGATTGGATTTTAAGGCAAAGAAGCATCTTTTTGTGGCCAGTTTACTTATTATCAGTAGAGATAGAGAGAGCCTTCAGGATGTCAGCTTTGTTGCATGTGAGAAGAGCTTCTGCCTGCTAATTTAGGCTTCTCTAAAGGTTCCATAGGCTTGCTTTCAGAGCATTTAGGTGGGCTGAGCAGCTGCTGTTTAGTGTTACTTTAAAATCTTAAAGTATTTGTCCTTGAAATGTGAAAAAAGTTGTTTCAAGAGGCTGGATTGTTTTAAATTTTATTGTTCTTTTTCACATGGAGTTCTCTCATCCCACGCATGAAGAAACGCAAACATCTTTTGGAATAAAATGTAGAAAAGGCTATTACTGTGAGATATTTTCCATAAATGTTTCTGTCATGCTAGAATGAGTTCTTTATAAATTAAGTAGAAAAATAATATCTACGTAACAGGAAAGTTTGATGGAGTTCTTAGATCCTGCTGACCAACTCCCTCATCCAGTGTTTCCCTTCTTGCTTTCCTGAGTCTATATATCAGTTCCTGTTTGTAATTTTACCCCTTTTTTTGCAGTACAGTAGTTAAGGAATGTGTAGGTCTAGAAGTGGTGTTTGGAAATATCAGGAGAGGCCAAGATACTGGTATTACGTAAAGACTGAATAAGAGGACTTAATTAGTCTTTCTGCAGAGTTTATCTGTTCCTAGTGACATTTTAGAAGTCAGTCTTGAAGTTATTGTACATGAAACATTCACAGGACAATATGCTTTTGATCTTGTTCAGTATTAACTGTGAAAAAAACAGGCATGTAGTCAGAACTGGGATGGGGTTTTGAGAGGGGGAGAAATGAATGTAGATGGTTAGCCAGAGGTAATGCCCTTCTCACTGAACTCGGTCATGGGTGCTGCTCTTTGCACTGGTTCTTTGTTACATATTGGGATTATCAGATTTTCTATTGATGTTTCTGCTCAGTGATCACATTTACCACTGCGGGGATTTTGTGCTGCATTGAGTCTTTAATGAAATAATAAGGTTTTACTCTCAATGCAGTAATAGTCTAAAACAGTAAAAAAATCTTAAGATGTAAAAGTGCTTGCCTTGGACTATCCATGGCATGGCATTTGTGTTGACATCTCATCTGTAGTGGAGGTGCCCAGGCTTGGCTTTTCCCTGCATTCTTTATAACTTTACGTTTTGAGTTTCTCTTGTGCAAGTAACTTGGGCATTGATGTGAGATATGCTTACAAACATGGTGTCTTCGGCTGAAGTGCAAATCCTGAAATGTTGAGAAAGCAAGTGTGTTTTCCCATTGCTGTTATAGTACAGTACGAGTAGAGTGATTTGAGCCACAGGTATTTTATTAACTGTTTAAGCTGTGCCTTATCACAAAGAAACTGTGGATTAAAAGATTAATTCGTGCTTTTAAAAACAAAACCAAAGAACTTATAACCAGATAGCCTTTGCAGTACAGGCAGTATGTGTTTTTCATTTGCTTCGAGTGTGCTCTCCATTTCCCTGTTAAATAACTTGTGCAAATAATTTCGTTTAACCTACTTACGGAACATGGGTGGTTTAGGTAGGTGTGTTTTTTTTTTTTTGTTGGCAGCATTTGGATTGATATGTTACAAATTCTTCTGTTAAGGAAAAAAAGCAATAGCAAAGTCATATATCAAAACATTTGTTTAAGAGACTCTTCTTTTTGAACAGTATGTTCTGGATATTCACACTTATTAATCAGATGCTTGAAACACAGCTTGGTAGATAATGAGTTTTTTTTCCAGAAACAGCTAACCTACTTACTGGCTGTATTCCCTGACTTGAATTAAACATTTAACTTGAAGGCAGATTTTGTACTAAAATGAAGTTGCATGAACTAGAAGAATTACGTGTGATACAGGTGAGAGCACCTGCTGACATCAGAATACATCAGAATGTATTTTACTTGTGGTAGCTCTGTGTGTGATTTTTTCCCTTTCCTTTTTCTTTACTTATTCTTTTATGGCTTATGCCATTAACGTAATTATATCTTTGCTTTTCAAGGTTTTGTTAATAATTGTTATGCTAAACTGTTTTTAGCTGCTGAGTATCAAGTCCTTATGACTGACTGTAACACTTAAATTAAGAGAGCAAATAAATAAAAATAAGGATTTTGCCAAATGTCATTTTCCCACATACTTGCCTTGACTTACTGCTGTGAAATTTAGTATTATGAACACCTCCTATGCTATTCTGTCAAATATTTTCCATTTGGAAAGAGACCAGTCTGATTTAAGAGGTGTATGTATCGGTTATGAGGAAAATATTCCATGCTTGGGCCTTGTTTTGGTTACAATGAAGTGGCTATACCTTCAGAATGCACCTCCAAGGATGCTCAGTGCAGATTACTTCTTGTCAAATTGGCCTTCCAAACACCATCTGGCTTTTTGCCAGTTGTCTGTGCAGAGGCAGCTACTCTGGCAGAAGGTGGAACGTGCTGGTGACTTCCCTGGTTGGTGCCAGGTGAAAGTAAATAGAAGATGTAACAACTGAACAGTGCTTGGTTTTTTATTGTATTCAGGGTTGTTACTGCTTTCAGTTACTTCGTAGTCTTTAAATAAACTAAAAACCCACCCCTCCCCCCAAATCAAAAATACCCACCAGACTTTTAAAGGTATAATTTGCTACGTGAATAGAGCTTCCCTGCCAAGTGTAGGAGGGAAAACAGCATTTGAAGTGGAATTTTAAATGAGTGAATTCTTAACTGGCATTTAATGTTCTTAACACATTTTAAGATGCAGGTAATTTCCTCACAACAATTTTGGGAAATTCATTTATTTGTGTTTTGCGATTCTAGCTTTAATTATATATATAGTAAGTATTAATGAGATTGTTAAGGGAAAGGGAAGCTTTATCTCCCTGTGAAATACAGTTCTGAACCCTTGGTGGCTGGAGATGTGTCTGTAGAAATATTTCATGGGCTAAACATGCTAATGTTTTTACTGAAAATTAAGTCATAGTTCTTATTAATAACAGTCTCCACTCTCCATCCAATATACTTTTTTCCTCATCTGGAGTATGTTTCTTTTGTAGCCTTCACACTTTAAAACCCTAAATGGGACCTTCCACTTAATAAAGAAATTTTCATAATTGTTTTAATTTATTTTATTTTATATGCAGTAGAAACCCTATTAATTTTCTGAGGATGTCGTTGACTATTTACAATAGAGTTAAATAGATTATAATTCTGTAACATTTTCATATTTTGGCTATTACAGAGGAGTTATGTGGGAGGGTATCTGAAGTCATTGTCTGCAGCTTGAATTTATTATCTCAGGGGGAGAAACATCAGCAGCTCTGAATCATGTCCTTTTCAACTACTAACCTGAGGGACCCAGAAACTTGAAAAACAGTTGCCAAGGGAATGTCATGCTTGGGCTTCCTTTGGCAGTTTGCCGTTTGCAAGACCTAGGCCAGAAAAGGAAAATAAGTGTTTCAGAATACCTGTAACTATTATAGTACTGTGGCCGTAGAATATATAATGGATTCTTTGCATAGTAGTATACAAGAAATGCTTTCAATATATAAACACTTAGGTACAGAATTTTTGCAGCTGATTTTTTGGGGGATTGTATTTTCTTCAACTGAAAAGAAAAACTAGTAACTTCTCTAAATGTGCCCTTTGTTAAGTCTAAGTGAAAAAAACCAAAACAGGAACTTGCAGCTGGAAAAGTGTAACTGTCTGTGCATCTGTTTATTTAACTTCTGGTACCTTAAGCAATTTTGAGTGTCAATGAATTGGTTGCTTCCATGTTCTTTAATGAATCTGCATGGATTTCTTTGACAAGTGTTCCTTCTGTTGTTTTCTGTTACCTTTTAATTGTGTCTACACATCATCCTAACCCCATTTGAGAAAGCTGATGTTTAGGAGCAGTTCCACAGAGAGTGGAAAACACTCCTGTTAAGATATGGCAAACTAAGTCCAGTGGCATCGTCATTATTCATTCTTCCATTTCTTCCATTTGTTTTGGAACATACTTTAGTATAGCCAAGAAATGAACAATTTTGTTCCATCCATTCATTGTCATAACCTGGGGAATTTATTTTTTCAGCTGTTGTTATTTATGTGTGCACAGTCTCGGCATATGACACAGAAAATCAAATGCTTTAGAGATAAACTCCATTTGGTCCCCGTCAAAGCCTTTATGTCCTTTTAAACTATACATGGACAATTCACCAGATATTAAAATGTAGCTTAATAGTTTTCTCAGGTTTTATTAAAATATGGCTGTCGTTGTTATTTACAGAAATCGCTTTGCAACTGTCAGTCGATTAACCTTCATGTGCAGCCTTGTTTGCTATTGATTTCTCAGTCATGGGACGAAAGGGTAAGAAGGCTTATGCTGACTGTGCATGCAAGTGTCCTATTTTTTTGTGCATGACAACAAAGAAAAATTGATTTTGGTGAGTGGGGGGTAAGATTTCCATTATGTGATTAAATGCATGTCTCTGGAAAAGCCAGGATGAACTGCTTTTAAAAGGATTTTGGCCTTCCCTTTCCTTGGTATATGGACTTTCCTTCCCACCAGCAGCCACTATGAACTCCAGTGGCTCTCTAAAGAATCAGGTTCCTACAGATGGAAGGGTAGCTGCGTTTACCTCTCTTGGCTTTCCAAGAGTGCTGTTTCATTTCTAGAAAGTTACATCATTCCAGACTAATTCATCCAGGAATTAGAAAGGAAAGAATAGAAAGGTGAGGTAGGTAGATGAACAAGACTCTTCTGCGTCTGCCAAGAGTTCAAGAAGTGTTTGGACAGTGCTCTCAGGCACATGGTGGGGTTCTTGGGGCTGTTCTGTGCAGGGCCAGGAGTTGGACTCGATGATCCTTGTTGGTCCCTTCCTACACAGAGTATTCTGTGATTCCTCATCTAACAACTTGTAAACCCCAAGACTTAAAAAAATAGTTGTTGCCTTTATAGCTGTCTTTCTTTTCATGTCCAACTTGAGATCTGTTAAAGGTCTCAGTCCTTTCAAGAAGAGCACAATTGAGTTTCTAAATTGTACTTGGACGGTTACAATATTTACTGATTACGGTCTGTACTTTGGCTTGAAATGGGCACCCTGAGTCTTCAGTTGTGGTTTGAGAATGGTTACTCACTCCTTAGTGAGAGAATGAGTAAGGAATTTCAACCTAACACTTAGCTATGTAATATTAAATCAGTACTCCTTCCTGATTCTTCTGTAAAGCTGTTAATAGGTAAGGAAATATGTGTAGATACAGCTTCACAGATATTTTGTTAGAACTATAGAAATGCACCAACAAATACAGAATAATTTATGCTATTAAAACCAATTTTCCTGTGTCCATTAAACTAGACTGTAACTGTCTAATGATTTGAAAAGAATTTTAGGATGTTGATACACTACTTATGAGCTTCATATGTAATAAAACATTAATAGTTATTGAATTATAATTGATCTGTGTCTGACATGATTGAGCTAGCAGAGTCCTCTTGTCTTGTAATAAATGCAGTGCAAGCTGGATTCAAGACTTTTTCTATGTGCATATGGTATTTTTTTAAATGAATTGGGAATTTTTTATTGACATTAGTTTAGTCGTGAGCTTGAAGTTCTTCAGAACTGACAAAACATAATTTTTGCAAATTGAATCTGGTGTTTGAATTGCAGCGTGGGGAGAAGTGCTGGTTGTGGGCAGGAACTACTGGATTGCTGTAGAAACCCATGAGCTTGTGTGCTCACAGGTGTCCCATCTGGTTTCTACAGAAAGCTGGGACACCCGGTATTTACTGATTAAGATGTGTTTATAAAACTACTTCTCTGTGTATAAATGCAAAGCTGTCTGTCTCCTAGACAAACAGTTTGGTGGGAAACAGAAGTTGTGGTAGTAGAGGAATGTGGCCTTTGGGTGCTGAAGGTGCACAGAAGAGCAATCCACTGCCTCTGTGTTCTTTGTGTACTCTCCGACTCCTTAGATGTTACAGGAGGTGGGAGGATGCTTTTTGGTTAGCTGAGATATGTGGTTCTAGATAGGAATATGTTCTACCCTTAAATCTCACTGTTTGGGAGAGAAGACAGTTCAGAACCTTTTAACAGCTGCTTTTCAGTTCTTGTAGGAAACCTGGATTTGAGCTAAAGCACTTTTTAGAACTGATGTGAAAGGTAACAACCATGAGGATATTTTGTAACTCAGGTTAAGGTAGGAGGGTTTTTTTAAGTGAAACTTGCGTCTTTCAAGTCTGTGTTTAAAACTGTTTATTATTGAGAAGTTGTTGCATAAACTTCTGTTTGTTGGTTTGTTTAAAAGCTTCTCTTCTGTGGGGGCAGGATGAACTAGGTAAAGCTGTCTGCAAAGAAAGGAAAGTGTGAAAATGGAGTGTATTGGCTCCAAGAACGTGTTTTTGTAATATGAAACAAGATTTTTTCAAATTTGTGATTCCACATTCTTTTAATGGAAACAATGTGTATTTTTCCATGTCCAAATTACCATATCCTATTTTGTAAATGCTTTCCGGGAAAATCAAACAGGTAGGAATAGACACAAACAGAGTATTTTATTGAAGATTGGTGATATTTAAACAAGAATTTGAGTTCTTAAGTATCCTCTGTGACTCTTGTTTTTCAAAGTAACATTACAACATTTTTGTTTAGCGTTTTATTTTTCATTAATTACAATACAGTTTAAACACTTTTGTGGCTGAACAGGAACAGATGTTTTGTCATGTTTGGAGCCCTGTGTATGTGCCTCAGGAGAATTGCATTATGTTTTCTCAGAGATACCACAGTATGGTTCTGAATGCACAGAAATGCTTTCATCTCTTCTTTTTTATGTTGCTTTCTATGTATGTCTGTGTGTGGGGGAAATAAAATTTACGTAACGTGGTATTGAACTACTTGTGAACAGAACATTTTAATTGGGAAATGTTTTTCAAAATCTGTGCATATGTACTGAAGTTTGTAGCTGAATGTGCTCACATGAAGTTAAAACTTGTTTTTGAAGCTCTGGCTGTGCTTATGTTGGCATTTGGGATGTTTTAAAAGAAAAAAGGATCTATGGAACCACACACTCTTACATGTCCTGTGTACAGCTCAGCAGTTTATGCTATACTAGTTAAAATCCCTGAGCTAAATTTACCTACTGCATTAGCTTTGAGGGTTCCAGAAAGAAGGCCTGGGAACCCTTGCTTCCTCCTCATCATCAGGACTTTTTGTCATGACATACATGCCTTTTTCATTCACAGAAAGCTTCTCATGCCTTAATTTACTTCAAGTGACAATGTGGTGTCTACTCCCTGATGGGTTTCAGCCCTGTGGGTTTTGTGCAATGTGTGCTGGAAGGCACCACTGGGCAGGAGTGGAGAATTTAATCTTCCCAGCCTAGATACTGCAGTCATAGGATACCTGTGATGGAGAAGTCACACAGCTGTTCTGAGCGTCCTTTTTTTCTCAGGAAGAAGGTGGATAGCAGCATAAGATTCTGGGAGTTCTTACCACTGCAACTGTATTCCTGCCCTGTGGGTTGGATCAAGAAAACAAACTGCATTGTCTTAAGGAAATGAAAAAAGTATCAGTAGTCAGGAAAATTCTTCATGATTCTTTACATTCAAATTTTTCAATGCATAAAGTTGCCAGTGTTTATCACCTGAGAAGACTTAGAAGCCTGGGCACTTGCTTACTAGTTACTCATTGGTTTGAAGTGGGCTTGTCTTCTGTAGGCTACAATGACAATAGGAGCCTGTGTAACTTGCAATATGGATTTAGCCTCTGCTTAATAGACTGTCAACATATCGTATCCTGATGCTCCCCCAAAGCTGTATCCAGACATGTGCTCTTGTGCCAGTTCCCTGTTGATGCCCCTCTTGTTCTTAGAATTCATGTATGTACAAGGGATGTTCCTTTAAAGGCAACAGCCTAATCCACATGAATTCCTATAGCAAAAGAAGTGAGCAGCAAGTGTTAAAACTGCAAAGTAATTTTATTCCTTGCCAGGAAAGAAGGCTGTGTCTAGTAATCTATGGAAATGCAAATGGAATGGGAAATGTGGAAAATCTAGTTTAGAAATTTTAAAACTAGAACTGGGCATGGGTGGAGTGGCACAGAGGAACTCCCTGTTTGCTCTCTGCTGTGCTGCCTGGAGCTGGGACTGGGAAGAAAAGCTATGACCAGCTTGAGCATCTGGAAGGGATTCTGTAGCCTGGGCTTTATGTAGCAGTCACTGAAGTTTACTGAGGCATTTAGCCGAGTATATATGGTTTTACCTGTAGCTGGCCAACCTGTTGATTGAAGTATAGTTTGAAGGCTCCAGAAGCAGAGAGTGACCCTATTGGAATAATTTTGCCCTTGGCATCCCTCAAGAATAGCTCATTACCCACTTCTGGCCACCATAGAGATAGGCTGTGTTCCTCCTTGGCCAGTTACCTTTCAACCACGCCTTCCGAAGTGTCTTTTCTCCCCTTCAGACACAGTGTCCATCTCAATCCTGAGATCTTCTGTAGAATGATCTTCAGTGTTATGTGTTGCTGCTTAGTTGCAACGAAATGGGAACTAGGTGGTAGGAGGGGTGCAGGTGTTGCATCCCCTCTCTTCAGTGGAACTCAGGGAGGAGTGTAAAGCGAGTTACTTGGCCTTTGTGTTCCTACAAAGGTTACAGCACACTCCTCTGTCCCCTGCAGCTGACCTCTGCAGCTGGGAAGTGTTCAAGGATGGAGCATTCTGAAAATGGCTCATCTGGGTTAGAGAATAGCTTAGGGTCAAGGTGAAGCCAGGCTTTCAACAGGATAGTCTGTTACTGGGAGGTTACTTCTATGCCAGGAGTATCACTGTATCACTGTGCTGAGGAGTCTCCATTCACTCGTACCCATGGATCCTGGGGCAGGCCAGGCATTTGGACAGGCAGAGATAGATCAAAATATTTGTATTAAGTAGCAGGAGTAGAAAGAGGTTGCTGTGATAATGTCAGTCCTTCTTTACATTTTTATTCTGAATTAAATAGTAAGTAAAGAATGTCCTCCTGGCTCAGTGTGTTACTGGATGTGTACAGTGAGTCTTTTGTCAGTGTTACGAGCTTGCTTCATGCTCTGTTACTTGCCTGGATGGAGGAATAATGCCAGTTCATGTGCTTCAGAGAATACACAAAGCATTATGAGCCTCCATTTTCTTCCTCTTCTCCATTAGTCCAGTAGTTTGCTTACATCCCCATTTTTCAGATTCATGAAGCACCTTGTTATGAAATCAGTATTTGTTACGAAATCAGTATTTGTTTAGAAATAGGAGTGTGATGACAAAAAACCTCTGGGGTGTTTTTTTCCCCTGCAGAGTTTATCACCCAGAACTCATTTCCTGACTGTGAACCAAATACTGAAAGCAGGAATGAATGTTGGACTTTGCCCACATTTTTTTAACTGTGATCAGGTTATCAGTGCCACCTGTGAAGGAGAGGGGTCAAGGAGATTTATGTAGATTTGTCTTTTCAGCCTCCTGAAGTCAGAGGGACAAAATTTCCTCTTTGTATTGTTTCAGAGATGAGAAATAAATGACCTTGGCCAGCTTAATAGGAAGATAAGTAAGGAACTAACAAGCAAAACTCCTAATGTCATAGAGCTGCTTTCACTGGAATCAAATTAATTTTAGGTAATTTTAATGCTGTATTAAAAATAGAGAGTGCTGGTACTATCTTAGAGTAGGAAAGGTGGAGGTGGTGTTGAGCAGAACAGAAATGAGCAAGTTAAACGGAGTTACAATGTGAAAAGAACAAATGTGGAGGAAAGAAGAGACAGTATGGAAACACTGCAGGTGGTGGAAGTTGGGTAAAAGAATGCAACCGGAGAATTTGGTGTAATGGAAAACTCCCTTTTAATGGATTAGAGTCTTTAAAAGGCACTTTCCTGAAGATAATATCTTTCCTAGGGATTTGTTTTAATTGCTACTTCTGAAAAGAATACTTCATTGAAGAAGCTTAGTGGTAAGCATTATTTGACTAGCTTGGGTTTTTTTCCTGCTTCTTATTAGTATCTTCATATGCATTGTCATTTCTTGCTTTCACAAAAAGTTTATACTCAAATTATTTTTACATGTCTTTTACGGTAGCTGTGCATCGCTCCATGCTGATTCCGTGCAATGCTACAGGCTTGGAGAAGACTGACTGGAAAGCTGGCAAAAAAAGACCTGGGGGTGTTGGTCAACAGCAGCAGAACATGAGCCAGCATGTGCCCAGGTGGCCAAGAAGGCCAGTGACATCCTGGGCTTTATCAGAAATGGTGTGACCAGCAGGACCAGGGCAGTGATTGTCCCCCTGTGCTCGGCACTGGTGAGGCCACACCTCCAATCCCGTGTTCATTTTTGGGCCCCTCATGACAAGAAAGACACTGAGGTGCTGGAGTGTGTCCAGAGAAGGGCAGTGGAGCTGGGGAAGGGTCTGGAGCACAAGTGTGATGAGGAGCAGAGGGAGCTGGGGGTGTTCAGCCTGGAGAAAAGGAGGCTCAGGGGAGACCTTGCTGCTCTCTACAGCTCTCTGAATGGAGGTTGTAGCCAGGTGGGGGTTGGTCTCTTTCCCTGGTAACAAGTGACAGGATGAGCAGAAGTGGCCTCAAGTTGCACAAGGGCATGTTTGGCATGGATATTAAGAAAAAGTTCTTTACAGAAAAGGTGGTCAGGCATTGGAATAGGCCGCTCAGGGAAGTGGTGGAGTCACCATCCCTGAAAGTGTTCATAAAACATGTGGATATGGCAGTTGAGGACATGGTTTAATGGTGAACGTGGTGGTCATGCTGTATTGACAATTGAACTTGATGATCTTAGAGATCTTTTCCAACCTTAATGATTCTGTGATTCCAGCATAGAAAAACGCATCTTTACACACTTTATAATTAGCTTTACAGTAAGAATAAATTCTAGGGAGAAAGGTTGGGGTTTTTTCCACTTGTTTCAAACTAACTGAGCACCAAAATATTTTTAAAAATAAATGTAAAATTGCCAAACCTATGTATGGATGGAATTTTCCCCATTAGCTATTACTGAGATTTTACTGTCAGCGGGTGAGAAGTTCACATCAAGGTGAGTATTGTGTTCTCAAGACAAAAATTTCATCTGCATGATGAAATCTGCATGTTGGACATGATTTTTGCTGCATTTTGGTGGAGGGAGGGTGGGAACCAGGTGTATGGAAGTCTGTTGTCACTTGGAGGGGAGGAGGAGAGGCTCACCCAGGGATGAGACTTCATCCTGTGTAAATGATGAGTGTGCAGTTCCCTCTGGGTGTGCATTGCAGCGACATTGCGATGGCTCATGAGCCCATCCTTACAGCAGTGGTTCTTTTTATAGTAGGTTGAAAAATATTTTTAATTAGCTCCCTTATATGGCTGGAATAATTTCCTTGTTCTAAAATATCTGATCTCTTTTTCATAGTAAAAGGGGAATGACCTTGAAAATCTTTTTAGTTCTGAATTAAATGCATCAACTGATACTAACAGTTCCAAACTAACCAGGTATAGTAAGTGATAATGGTTGTAGTGTTATTTTATGCACTTTCCTTTGATAGTTGAAAGAATTGTCCTTTTGTTTATTTTTCTCATCCCTGATACATTAAACTTTCATTTTGTTTATTTTCCTGTATAGAAGTCAAGTAAATTTTTACATAGTTATGTTTAAATACATTGAGCAACAAATGTGATTTTAGTGTTTTGCAGTTGCTTGATATTAGCAAAACATGCATTTATTTGTAGATTCAAACTTTTATATTAATTATGCTATTTTTTGATATGTTTTTAGTCTTGGAGGATACTCAATAAAGATATGAACGACCAGATCCAAACTTGAGTCATGACAAAAATATTCAGTGAGTGAAGGTGAAATCTTGCTTCAGGTTGTTAATGTTCTGCAAACTGTTGACAACAATATTAAACAGCATTACCAAATTTTGGAATAAATCCTAGCATTAGATGAATGATACAGTTGATTTGTTTTCTATTTTGCTAGGGTTTCATGAAGAAGAAAGTAATGTGGAAGTTTTAAACTTGGTGGGCAGGAGTTAGTGCTTTATGTTTAAAGTCTCTTTGAAGGTTTTGTTTTTCTGTTATCTTTTTATGAGTAAGAGGTAGCACAGATATTCAGACAAACTAATTTGAAATAAAACTTATTGTAATGTGCATTTGTCTAATTTACACAATAGAATTTCCCTTAGTGAAATATGTGGTGACAGTTTCTGTGCAGCTTAGTGTTTTCTCTGAATTTATTAGCAGTAAACACTACTTTATTAGCACTAATCTTTTAAGTCTGGAATTCGTATGGAGTTGTCAGTTAGTGGATGTTATTAGCTGTGTTTTTATTAAAACCAGTACTTATGGTTTCCAGGGTTTATAAAAATGCCAGTATGAAAATCGTGTATTTGTGTTGCCCAAGTGGATGTAATGTAGGAATGAAAACAATAAAGTGTTGAGAGTTAATGGGAAGCAAGAAAGTAACTTCAGAATTGTTTAACTCAGAAGTGGTTTTCTACCTGGTTTATCATAATCTTTGTGAATAAAGGTGTTAAGGATTTAAGTTCTGTAATCCTTGCTTCTTAAATGTGGAAGTATTAGTAGATAATGTTAATTTCATTAATTTTCAAGTGTTTTCTTAATTCTTAGAGGTAAAACCTTCTGTTTCAAAAAGTCTTTTTGGTCAGTAGTCTGCTTTGAATACTTTTCTTTCTGTCCATTCTCCAACAAGATCAAGTGAGTAGGTTTTACTAAAATATTTACCACTCTGCAGTGATATGTGGCAGCTGACTGAGCATAGTTTTATCTGAAACTGTATGGATTTTTTACTTCTAGTCACAGAAATAATGACCTGTGTGTACCAGGAAAGCTGAAGTAATGAAACTGTTGCCGTGCAGTTTCATCTGAGGAACTGTGAATCACACACTGACAATGCATCTTTTATTCTTTTCTACTTTCTTGTGCCTGGCCTTGTTAACAGAATTTGATACTGAAGTTTTTCACGTGTTTGGGTGCTTTATGTAGATGTCACAGAGCTGATCAGATAAGCTTACAGTGCCGCAGAGCCCTCGCGGGAACTGCTGCTATGGGAGTGTGAGAGCAAATTTCTGAGCGAGGAGGGTTCCCAGGGAGTAAAATCATATCCAGGATGAGGCAGTATGTGCAAGTTCCAACTGTTGAGCAAGAAAAAGCCTATGATTATAATTCTGCTTTTGAACCGAGACCGTGTATGTGTTTGGGTAGGTGAAAATTACCATTTTCTGATAGCGGGGACTGTATCTTACTGCTGCTGTGTAGAATAAATGTGTGTGTCACAAGAAGTGCCCGTACAGCTGGTAAATGTGTACAGCCTTAACATGAAAAAGGCAGGTTGTAGGACTCCTTCGGCAGAAGAGAACATGAACATTTTGACTTGGAAAATCCCACTATTGAAAAAGTAAACAATGAGTATTTTTTAAACCTTTTATGTTGACTCTCACATAACAATGTGAATTTCTATAGATACTGCTTAAACCTTTATATTTACTGGTATAATGTGATGTAAAGATATCTGTAAGGGCGAGATGATTAAGATGCAAATTTTGCCTGACACTGTCAGGAATTGTCTAAGAATTTTTCCTCAATAAACCCACATAAATTGGAACAGGTTCTTTTTACCTTACTTAGTGACTGTGTTCTATAGATGATATAAACATCTTATTTGTGTGAAACAAATGTCTCTATTTGGATAAAATTTTATCTGGGTTAAATTGCTATCCAGGATGTAGAGAATCCGTTTTCAATTGCTCAGCTTCTGTACATCTTTGCAACATTCATCTTTCCTGGTCTATGTAGAAAAATGTTCCCAGATTTTATGGGTTATTTTTAAGTTCAGTTTCTTTTCAGTGTATGTTGTTATGACATGATTTTTGTGGGATTGTGTTTCATTGTCTTTTTTTTAATATTTGTATATTCTTTAAACCTATTCCTACAATTTTATTTATTTTTCATGGTTATGTCAAAATGATATAACTGAGCAATGATCACTAGTTTTTCCACAGAATCTGTGTTATGATTGTTAATTGTTCTAGTTTTTGCTTTTCGTTTTCATTTTTTTTCTGTGTTCTTTGGAGTGCCTGCCAGTTTCATTTCTGATAGTGTTCTGCTTATATTTTTCTACTCAAAATATCTTCAGAGTCTGAAAGCCTTGATAGATTAACTCTCGTTTTCTGATACTTGAATGTTCTGTTTAATTTAGGCAGTTCTTTTAATGACATTAACATCCATGTTACTTTTAGATTTGTACTTGGATGACAGAGAATTTTTGACAAGTTTGTGGGGTTTTTTCCATGCAAACTGCTCTATAATTAAATACATAACAACGTAAAGACACTACTGAAAATCTAAGATGAGGAGAAGAGAATATTTTAGATCTTACTCAGTATACTTACTGCTAGGCCTTTTTTTGTGTCAGAATTCACTATGGACCATAAATTTGAAGAGCGATATTTCAACAATATTGAGTTTCCATCAACTGAAACCACCTGGTAAGGGGGCCAGAATGAGTTGCTACTGTTATCTGATATTTTTTATCCATCTCAAAGGAGTAACAGTATCCAGGTTTTATGTTAAATTTATGATGGGCTTAAAACGCCATTTTAAGATTTAAATTGTGGTTCTTTGCAAAGATTTTTTTCTTCTGTCACTTAAAGGAAACGAAAGTAATTATGAATGTATTTTCAACTGCCTCTGTCTTGCATGCAATATTTTAAAAGATTTTCCTGTTCTTTTTGTAGTTTAGGTAGTTGTATCAAAATATTTTACTACAGGTGTAGTGTAAGAATATTTTTCTATACTTACTAGTCATCAGATATGCTGTTTACTCTGGACCAGAGTTGGAGGTCAACCACAAGGTTGAAAATCAAGTAGGAAGACCAGGTACAAAGAGTGTTGAGCCAGGTGCAGAGTTGCATACCTAGCTCAAGAAATATTTAACAATATTAGGTCTTGTTTTGGTGGATTTTGATGGTCTTACTGGATTTTCCCAATATGGAGTGATATACTAGACACTAATAAAGTGTTCCTTTCTTATTATGATTTTTCTTACTTTTAAAATGTTGCACAGCATTGCTCTCAATAGAATATTTTTGTAGAACTGTGTGAATTATTTCTATTTTAAGTCACGTGGGTTTTTAATCTCTTTTAATACCTCGATTTTTGAGTGGCATATGAAAGAACTTTGATTTTAGCTGCTTCTTACCTGCAGCTTTTATGTAAATGTATATTTTTACATTGGTTAGACCTCGGTGAGTAGGGCATGTCAGCAGGAGTCGTATGAAGAACTTGGCAGTAGTAACAAAGCACTATTTAATTCAAAAATTCTCAATATTCCAATAATTTATTCCTTTAGTGCTTTTTGTTCCCGTAGTTACTTATTGAAGTCGTCAGTGTTGATCTTACTGGTGGTACTGGACTCTCTAATTCATGAGCTGGGGAGAATTCAAGATCGCTGGGGAGAACTTGGAGTTAATGCATGCTTTTAAAATCATAGATCTGCCTTTGGTAATTGTTTTTATTTAAATAAATTGCAACCATTAAGTTGTCAGAGTATGAGCAGAATACATTTTTGTCCAAAAGACAAATAACTTCAGTAAACAGGTGGAATAGAGGGAAAATGTCTACTCCTGTAAAGACTTGTAATAAAAACAAGTACAGCAGGGGAAGTCTTTGTCATGAATCTCCCAGATGTTCTGATAAATGTGGTTAAAAACAATTAAGACTACTTAGATATCTTAAGTAAAAAAATACAAGTCCTAACATCTTTGTCTAATGCTTCTTCACAGCCTGAAACATTTGCAGATAAATTGTAATCATCAAAGTTTCTGCCAGTATATGCTTTACTGTTTTGCAGTTTTTACTATTTTTAGTAGAGTGTATAATGATTTTTTTGAGTATGGAAATGGATACCTTTAAGAAGGTATCTGTAAGGTATTTAGCTACTCTGAATCCTTCAGGAGTTGAGACTTGAAAGACCAGAAAGCCACTGATCTGCATGTACTTGTTATATTATTACTGAGTGTATTATTGTTTACTTAGTGGCTCTTATGTATCAGAGCTGCTTTAGTGTTGATCTGAGGCCCGACCAGTGAGTTAGTCTGATAATATGGCCACTGAAACATTTAAAACCTGATTTTCAAAAAATTCCAAAAAGAGTTGGGAATAAAGGTATGCTGATAAAACAGTTGGGCAGATATCTAGAAACTTTTTTTTTTTAATTTTATTTTTGTGCTGAGTTTTAACTTAATTCCGAAGTTCTAGTAGTCCTGAGTACTAGAAAAAACCCCAATCAATGCTTTGTAGGTTTATCTTTTTAGAGCCGGCAGTATGACTTTTAGAATTAATAAAATTGAAGTTACATGCATTGTTCTGATTATATGAATGCAGGATTAGTACTAGGGTAGAAATGAATTTAAAAAAAAAAAGACGTTTCTCCACTTCAAGTGACTGATGCCCAGTTAAAGGCAGGATAAGGGATAAGGAAGGCAGAGCTTGTTTTGTGTATTATGGTTTACATTGGTTTATATGGTTGCCTGTAAAACAGAAGACTTCATAGTTGATTTCTTTTTTAGAAGAATGAACATAATGCACATTTTGGTGTTTTGAAACAGTCATTCAGAATGAAGACAAAACAGCAACTAAAGTAGCTTTAGTTAATATGACTAAATTTTAAAGTGTCTTGATTTTTCTGCATGCTTTTAAGTGTGGCTGGATGGCAGGTGCATCTCTAGTACCCAAGTTGCTTGCGTGTTTTCTCGTATTTTCTATGATAGTAGTTCTGCTTATTTGACTTTTGTGCTTATTTTCAGTTACATTGATTTTGCCTTGTTGCTGACTGTGACAAGCAGCTGAATTCAGTATATCTTTTTCCTCCAAGCTTGTCAACTTGTCCTTTCAAATGAGTCCCTAAAACTGCATTCTAAATCCCGTTGTGTAATTCCCTCTGCAGGAGTTTGCTGTTGCTGTGCTGCGCTGAGACCTCGCTACAAGCGTCTGGTGGATAACATATTTCCTGAAGATCCAAAAGTGAGTGATGACTTTAAAATTTTAAGGGATTGGTGTTTGGAAATTTTCGGTTACAGCTAATGCTTTAGCAAGTTTTTAATTTTATTTTTTTCCTTTCTCTTTTTAACATTTTACAGTAAATTCTGCTTTAGCTCTTCATAGCTGTAACAGAGGTTAGTAGAATAATTTAGCTGGAAAGGGACATATACAGACTATCTTGTCTAATTCCCTTTCCAAAGTGGGGCTGTGCGTTGAAGAATAAAATTAGTATGTTTTGCTCAGAGAAACAGAGTTTAAATTCAACAGGGTATTCTGCTGCAGGGGTAGCACTTAACTTCATAAGTACTTTGAACCACAAAGTACTTGTTTTGGTATGGTTGCAGGTGTGAACATTTTCTGGTTTTCTAGAGGATTTTTTCTTAATTCTTGACTTACTGACTTTGTAGTTCTGGTAGACTGTTGTGACCCAAAAGGTTTTTTTGGTGATGTCTTTTAAATTCTCCAGTTACTCATGTCCAATTTTTCCTTTTCTTTTCACTGCAACAGAGTTGGAGCTGTATTAAAACCTACCTCTTATGTTATGTGTTATTTATTTTAATAACTTCTGTGTTACCATTCGGTAATGCCTGTGTCTATACATAATCATGTGACAGTTCAGACTGATCAAGAGCTTATGCTTCTGCTACTGTATTTTTTTTAATGTGTTACCAAATTTTTTCATCTTTTGTTATAGTTGAAGTAAGCAGAACAGTCAGCGTTTCTATAATATTTGGCTTATGTGTTACAAAGTATATGGGCTTTTCTTTAAAATATGTTGTTACTGAGTGCTAGTTACTGGATGTTACTGGCCTTAAAGGAAATGTTTTCTGTGTATGCAGTGTATTGCGTGCATGGAACAATGTGGTTTTATAGGTTTATTTATTCTAATCTACTCTTTCTATACAGGTGTAGAAACACCTGAAATTGCTACAGTTTTAATGTTATAGCTTAAGTCTCACACAGGAGCTTTGAGTTGGCATTTCTTAGCCTCTGGTTTGGTTAATATTCATCAGTTCATTGCAGGACACCGGCCAGTCCATGACGTTTCACTGAGTTTCAGGCCTTCTCTGAAGTATGAGAAGACTTGTTTGATAAAATGCTTTAATTAATAATAAGTATTTTAAAAGCTTCTTTTAAATTTATTTGAAAAAGAGAATGTTTTTATGAGCTTCCAGGGAAAAAATAAAAAATAAAAAAAAAGATAAAAAGACAAAAAAGCCTTATCTTGCTTACTTGATAGTTCAGATTATAACCTCATCTGAGCAGATTCATGTTACAGTTCATGTTGGAACTCATTTGTTAATCTTTGATCTTTTTCTAACAAATAGCTTTTGGATAGCCTGTAGGTCAGCCTTATTCAAGATGTGACACTGAAGAAATAAGATATGTAAACTACAATCTAAAATATTTAAACTACAATCTTGTTTGTATGTAGTGTCAAAATTATGCATCAAATAAACTTTTGAGGGGATGGGAAAAGAAAAAAATTACACTATGCCAATAGGGAAGAAGAGTGTCTTAGAACTGGTGACATCTCTCACTGAATACCTTCTTTTAGAATACCCATTCCCTCACCAAAAAGGAGGAGGAAGATAGTTGCTTCATATTAAAAAATATTTTACGTAATATTTTTAAGTTGCTAATTTTTGCAGCTGAGCTAATGGCAGTTTTGCTCAAAAGATTGGGTTTTTTCAGTAGCTTATTCCTATCAGTAGGGCTTGAATCTTTATGTGTTGAGTAGACAAAAGGAAAAGCACTTCAAAAGCTTCATATTTTCTGTGAATTTTTTTATTTTATATTTTTATTTCTGCTTTTAGGATGGTCTTGTTAAAGCTGACATGGAGAAGTTGACTTTCTATGCTGTTTCTGCACCAGAAAAGCTGGATCGAATTGGGGCTTACCTGGCAGAGAGACTGAGCAGGGATGTCGTCAGACACCGCTATGGGTGAGGAGAGGGCTCACAGCACTGAAAAGAGATGCTTGTATGTCGTGGGATTTCGTCATGTTTGTTCTGATCAAGTCTGGGAGGCAAGACAGAGCCAGTCCCTCCGTGGTCAGTTGACCTTGTCGGGCTGGCAGGTGCCCACCCAGCTGCTCTCACTCCTCCTACTCAGCCAGACAGGGGAGGAAATGAAATGCAAAGCTCATGGGTCAGGTCCTGCCACAAAAGCTGCCCCTGCATGGGCTCCTCTCCATGGGCTCTGCCAGGAGCCTGTTCCAGCACGGCCTTTCTGTGGGCAGCAGCTTCTTCTGGGACACATCCAGCTGCTCCAGCATGGGGTCCTCCATGGTCTGCAGCATGGATATCTGCTTCTCTGGGCACTACCAGTGTGCCTGAGGGGCTCAGTTTTGGGAACTGGTGGGTCCGTCTTGGAGCTTGGCTCTGACATGGGGGGCAGTTCCTGGTGTTTTCTCACAGAAACCACCCCTGCAGCCCCTTGCCGCCAAAACCTTGCCATGTAAGCCCAGTATACCCTTGAATGTAAGTCAGGATATAGGGAATCAGGAATATTTTTTTTTTCAGCCCTTTTGGCTGAATCATATTTAAGTGGGAAATGTTGAATCTAAGGAGTGTCAGGAGTTGGAAAAGAAAGGCAACATCCATCGCAGACCATCATTTTTTGGCCTTCATCATGTCCAAAACTATTTTTATAACTTTATAGAAAGGGTGAATGGCCAACACTCAATTCCTCACTTCCTCTCCCCAAAAAGAAAAAATATGGATGTCGGAAATAGGACTAAGTTTCATTTTTATACAGTGGGAAATAAGTGCCTTCCATTCTTTTCTAATTTTTTGTGGTAATAAGGACCTAAATAAGGAACTAATGGAGTTAATGATAAATGCAATACATCTTTATGTGAATCTCTCTAATTAATTTTCAGTTATGTTTTAATTGCCATGGAGGCATTGGACCAACTTCTGATGGCTTGTCATTCTCAAAGCATAAAACCATTTGTGGAAAGTTTCCTTCATATGGTTGCCAAGCTTCTGGAATCAGGCGAACCAAAGCTGCAAGTCCTTGGAACTAATTCTGTGAGTAAGCTCAGACACTACATCAAATCAGAATGAACCTTTGTGTGGGAAAGTAGTTTCAGAAGCCACAAAGTGTCTGCCAGTTCACATGAATTCAGAAGATTCTGTCTGTGGCATGGTATACCACTTGGGTCTGAACACAGAGCAGATACCAGCTGGAGGCAGATAAACTGTCTCCTTTCAATGTCTCAAATGCTTTTGCTGTCTGGGCTCATTCCCTGCAGAAGTTATTTCTTCTGGAAGGAACAGGAAAACTGTTCTGTGGATTCATATTTTGAGTCTTTAAGCAGCCCTCCTGAAGCCAGTGCACAGGTGAGACAGCATTTGGCTCTCCAGCAGCAAGAGTGATGGTGTGAGGAGAACATAATATGCTTCTCCCCAGCATTGACACTACACTGAAAGATTCCTGTTAGCTGAAATCTAGTTTTCACAATCAACATCTCACCATCTCATTGGCTTAAATATTTCAGGATTCAGATCCCTGCTTGAAAGGCATAACTAAAAATGTCAAAATGAAGATTTGAAGATCCAGTTTTCCAAATAGAGCAATGGGTGCAATCAGCATTCTGTCATACTTCCCTCGTATTTCCCAACTGGTAAAATAGGAATCTTATAAATTTCAGGATTGTGATGTGGACTGTTTTTACTTAAACTGATAGTTTTTACATGAGTATAGAGTAGTGCTTGCATTTCATGTACATTGCCATTGTTAACAGTGTGTGGGGTTCCTTGTGGATTCAGTAAAACTGAAGTTTTCAGTGAAAACTTGGGCTTTCCTTTGGGGTTGATTCTCATTTGGGAGTTGCAGTTCAGGGAGATAGGAGGGGTGTAGTAAAGTGATGCTGCTCTGGAGTAGAATTTCTTAATATCACGGAATGCAGAGTTTTGCTATGATGTAAGCTAGAAGTGTCCCCTTGTTCTCCAAATAGGGCAGCTTTACTGAGGTTAATGAGATATACTTCTCATTAAATGTGCAAAATGTTATTTATTTATTTATCTTCAAGCCAGGCTCCCCTGCTTCTTTTGATTTGTTTGTATAATAATGCCTGAGCGAGGCCTCTTCGGGAAATATCTTTGGAACTTATTTCCTGGG
The DNA here is from genome assembly GCA_013396775.1 of Cephalopterus ornatus. Taxonomy (NCBI): domain Eukaryota; kingdom Metazoa; phylum Chordata; class Aves; order Passeriformes; family Cotingidae; genus Cephalopterus; species Cephalopterus ornatus. Next base: position 110,076 of record VZRE01012634.1, read on the forward strand.
CTGCCAAATGGCAAGTTGTACATCACTTTCCATTTGTTTGAAGTCCCTGGTGGCAAACAGTTACTGCCAATCTCCCCAAGACACGTGTCACTTTGAAAGGCATATTCTTGTACAGAACTCCACCCTAGGGTAATCTGTTTGATATTCCTGTCACTTCCTAAGGGAGTCTTTTATGAGCAAAGGAGATTAATGGACTTCCTGAATTAGGAAAGAATTTGAGTTTGTCTTTTGTAAAACTCAGAACAGAAAATAATTAAGTTTTCCTAAATAAAATGTGAATTTCTTTGAGGAGAGTGAATCTTTATGGCTCTTCAGCAGAATTCTGAAAGCTAATTTTAGCCTAACTCTGCTAATTTCCCTAGGTGCCTTTGGTAGTTAATGAAGACAAAAGATAGAGTCTTTTTGTGTTGACTCAAGAGGAGCAAAGTGTATTGGCACTGACAGCTTGTCTGTTACCAAGGTCACTGACCTACTGGATTCTTAAATAAATTTTATTAGGAATGGAGAAAGTTTGCCATCAAATTCAGCCTTTTTTCTCTCCTCCAGAAGGAAATAAAGAAACAAATTAAAAAAACCCCACAACAATAATAGATGGTAGAGTGACTGAAAAAATGTTTCATGTGCTTTAGATATTCTGATTTTACTACTTTGGAGTGGAAACTGGTATTGTCTAGAAGAGAAGACTGAATTGTATGTGAAGTAAATGTCTTTAAACTGGTGAAAAGTCAGGCAACCTTTGGAAAATTTTCTGTAGTATTTTTGGGTTAAATTCAGTTTAAGGCCCCTACAAATTTATAGTCTGCTTACAGCTAAAAAGATACAGAGTGTTATTGTGGCTGTAAGTAGATCTTGATTATTTTCTATCCCAGAGCTTCACTGGGATACAAAGGCAGTGATGTCTTTGAAGTAAGATTCAAATCTCCTTACTTGAGCTGTAGGGTTTTTCAGCCTCACAAACAGATTTTACTTCAGCTGTCGGGACTCTTCTGATTGCTCAGAAGTCAGGGTTTCAAATTAAACAAATCTGTGCACTGGGTGTCTCTGAGTAGTTTAAAGGCTTGGAAAGATCTGGAAGCTCCAACTGTCTTCTAAAAGTGTTTTGCTGACTTCAAAATATCTGGTTTTGGATGCAGAACTTATTCTACTTAGTGCTTTGTGTTTTAGAAAAAAATTCAAACTTTCACTCAGTTGTTTGTAGTCTTAAATTATTTTTGGAATATAAATTTATTTTTTTTTAAGTTGATTTACTTATAATAAGTAAACCTGATGGTTAGTGGTTTACATATATAATTGTTTGGGGTTTGTGTATGTACTTTTAAGCCTGATTTTCAGGTTACATGTAGTTAATTCCTGTGACTTTTTATGTGTTGCATATGTAAGTTATGCTACCTTATTTCCCTTTTTTTGTTTTTGGTAACATAATTGTAAATCTATTTATATAGGCAGATACTTGAAAACAGGTGAAATTCAGTAGTGGGTACGTTGAATAGTTGTTGGTGGTTTTCTTATGCTGACCAGATCTTGAATTGACAGTGTCTGTGAGGTTCAAAATGGCTTTTTCTGTCATAGAAGATATTTTTATTAATCATGTGCTAGGATAGCATATGCTGGTGAAGAAATGGAAAAAACATGGTGGGAAGAAGTGATATTTCTTTGGCTTAAGTGTTACAGGATCTGAAGACTGATTGCAACAAGCTTTTGCTTAGAAATTTACAGCAATACTAAATTTCTGTATTTGCCTGTGGAATTTCAGTAACTGAGTATTATGTAAAACACCTCCATCTCTCATGTACATATCATTAAATGTATTGATTAGGTCCATAGTGTTATATTACTAGGATAGAAGTGAAAAGCTTTGAAGTCTTTGAACTTGTGGTCAAAATTGTTGGGGACAATTATCTAGATCCAATTTATATCTATTTTTAATTTTATGGCAATTTTTTTAAAGCAGATGCAGAAAATTTCTTTAGTGAGCAGCTGGTCAAAACCAGTGGGATATGTAATTTAGTAAAAATTTCACCTTAACCATCTTGACAAAACTCAGTTGAATATGAAACATTTTAAGCTAATTTGGAATGCTGATGGGATGAATTCTTTGTGTTTTGACAGTAAAATACTGGGGTTTTGTCTGAAAAATAGCAGATATATGTAGAATCCAGTATCACCACATTTTAGATTATTTACCATAAATGCTTTCTTTAGTTGATAGGGTGCTTCATTTTATAAGGGCTGTTTCTTTTTAGGAGCAGTGAAATAACGATTTCATAAGTGACAGTGCTGGGCTTCCTGTGCATGAGGAGGTGACTGTTATTGCTGGTTGTATTTGTTATTTAAAGGAAGACAAGCAGTATCTCAAGTGGAAAAGTGACCAATCAGTGCCTGAGACAACAAGACTTCTATATTTGTTAATGTTGTCTTATAAAAGCAGTTGGTTTGGGCAGAATTGAAGTACATGTGTATGTAAAAATAGTATAAAATGTCAAGACTGTGAGATTAAGGAATGTCAAAATTACCCAGTAGGGTACTTACTTGTTTGCCTTGTCTGCAGTGTGCTAATTTGGAAGTATGTGATGGAAGCTTATCTGTAGTGCAAGATGGTGCTTTCATTCCATGTAACAGTACAGAATTATGTGCTCGTAGTGATTTAATACACAGTGGAACTATTCCTTCCCTAAGATCTCTGCTCTGTCTTTTTTTTAATAGGAGTTGTAGCACAGGGAGACAGAATTACAGAAAGCATTCTTTCTCATCCTGTGGGTTATTAAATTATCTTCAAGCTTCTATGTCTGCGTCCACTGGAATTTCAGAGAGTCCTTTAGGGTCCCTAAGTTAAGTTTTGCCTCCTCCCCCTCGTACCTGCGCTCTCAGGTTTTGCTGTTCCGTGGCCCTGGGAGCCAGCACACCAATGCTGACTTTGTTATACATCTCTACATGTGGTGCTCAGGATCATTTCATCCAAGTGACACAAAGTAAAATAAGATGGGAAATTATTCATCCCGTTCTGATAAAACTGAAAGTGAGTGTCAGGTGACCTTAACTATTGACAGCTAAACTAAATCACTGATTTCTATTGCTGAGAACCTTGTGATTATTTACTGTGATAATTTTAATACTGTGTTTGTGAAGTTAATGTATGAATCCAGTGTTTACAACTTTTCTATTTAGGAAAGTTGAAGTGCTTGTCCTCTGGCATTTGTTACATTAACACTTATTATTCAGGCTGTAATGTGCAGTTTGTAAGAGTCTTATGTTTATAGGGTATCAGGTCTTCCAATGTAATAGTTTCAAAATAACAAAATACTTGGTCCATAACATATATTGGTCCATAAAACGGGATACAAAAGGGGATACCTGTCAGTACCTCTTTCCCCATTTGAAGCAAGAGAAAACTGCAGGCTGTAGAAGACAGATTGGGGAACTCAGATATAAAAAAAATACTGCTCAGATCCTGCCTACTGTTCTTAGAGGGGGATGCTTTATATAACATAAACTCAAATATGATGCGTGAAAAAACCTGATTCTTCATGAAGAAAACCTGACCTTTTTTAAAGTCATCCAGGGACCACTAAAAATTATTGTTTTTCTCCTAATGTACTCTCTGCATAACAGTGATAAAACAATATTAATACATAGAAGAAATTATGTCCTTAGAAACGTAACTTGAGAACTTGCATGATTTACTTGCAGGACTTGCACAATCTCTCTCTCCCTGGTTATATGATCCAACTTTCTTGACTCAGGCTGGAAAAACTGAATAGATAATATGTTTCTTCTTTTCTTTGTGATAGATTTATATAATTTTATATTTACTGAAATTTTTTTGTTTCAAAATTAATGTAAATAAGATACTACCAATGTAAGTTCCTTTCTGTATCTTCTGTATAATGAAATATATGAAATAACTGATGCTTGTACTGGTAAAACTTCCATAAGTTACCATTGGGTGCTTGCAAGCATTTACTATGACTGAATGACATATTTACATCTATAAAAGCATTGTAAGTAAATCCGAGGCAAGTGCTTGGACTTTCATAAGAATTTTATCCTTTTTAGGTTGAATATTTTTTATATTTGAAGTACATTTGAAAAGATGTGCTTCATAGCAAAATATTCTTTGTTTAACAACAATAACAACAGGAGCACTGCAAAGCAAAGAGACAGTACAGACTAATGTGTGCTGTAAAAACTTAAAATTTCTATGATGAAATGGAATTTTATACTTTACTGGATGACAGTGGACGATTTAAAACTGTTATTACAGTCAGCTTTCCTGTGCCCTAAATGTTCAGTCATGTGAATGGTAATCTTGGAACATGCTTCAGAAATGCTGTATGTTCAGTGGGTGAAATTGTTTTGTTATAGACGTGAGGACATAAAAAAACTTTGTCCCTTCTGGACATTTTTCTGTGCATGCCATTTTAAGAGATGTAACTCCAGGGTCCTTGCTTCCCTGCTACAAAGCTGCACCACGATGTAGGAGAAGGGAGTTCCTGACACTTTCTTGGGCTAAATTCATCTTTTATTCTTAACAAGCAATTTCATCGTACAATAAATCTTTCTGCTAGCAAAACAGTTCTTAGAGTTTGTTTTCATGTTGGCAGAGCCTGTCAATCAAATAATTTTGTGTTTAAGTAATATTAATATTAAATTAAATTCTGATACTAAATTCTACATGAATTAATATTTTCACAGCCACTCCCTTTAGCGACCTGTGTTCTTCAAACTTTTTGTTTCCATTCTTTTACATGCTTTTGTGGAAGTTTGAATGTCTGGAAAATACTAAGATCATATTGTCTGGGGTTTTTGATAATCCTTGGTCTTTATGCTTTATCGAGTTGAAAGAACTAATAAAATTCTTGTCTTCAAAAAAATACGAAAAATCTATCTCTGATTTGATGTCAACAAATCCATGAAACAAAACAGGGAGACATAAGGCACATAAAGCATTTTCCAGGGTCATTTGGGAAGGAAACACTCATTTTTATAACTTACTGTATTGAACAAAACATGTGGGTGTTGTTTGTGGATTGTTTTTCAGTGTGTGGCAGGAGTCCATGCAGAATTGGATTTTGACTTTTTGACTTTTGTCACTTTCTTACCACCTGAAATACAGGATATTCCTAACAGAATGACTTGTAAAATGGACTCATATTATACAATTTTGCTCCATTTTCAGTAATAACTGAGAATGTACTTTTAAAACTGTATCATTTTCAGCTGCACCTGTGGATTTTAGTGGGTAAACTGGTAGTGCAGCTGAAAGGGATAAGTGTTCTAGATAAAACAGAAAAAGACTAGACAAAAGAGTAGAAAAAAGTTGTTTTTTTTTTCTTTCACTTCCACTTGAAAACCTCAAAACTTCCACAAACCAGTGTGCTGGAGATTGTGCTACAGTGCTTTGGGCTTGTCTAGATGTACCTGGGTAACATGCTGATAAAAGCAGGTTCTGCATCATGGAAAGTATAAAAGAAGTGCTTCAGCCTGTGCTTAGGAATTTGTAAGAATGACACTGGGGTGGGTAAAAGCAGAGGGTTCTTAATGGGACATCACTGTGCTTCAGGGCAGAACCTGCACTGTGTTCAACCTTTCCTGACAACATTTCATTTTCCTTTTTCCTTCCGTCCGTAGTCTGTTCTTAGAACTGTCAGTGGTGGAGAATCCAAAAAGGTCTTTAGGCAGTCTGCTCACTTTAGAAAGGAGAGGTTTTTAATGTCTCACTTAGATAGGCTTTGCTTCAGTGTAAGCCCATTATTACTTTTCATATTACCATTGGACAAAGAAAACCATTTATTTCTTTTCTTTTTTATAGCTTTCTTCTGTACATTGTCAGACTGATTTCTTTTAGGCAGCTCTAGATAATTTAATGTCTTTCAATCTTTTTTAACAGATGTTTATCTAAAGCTTTGTTCATCCCTTGAATAACTGAAGGACTGTATCACTTAATCATCATCTTCAGCTCTGATGTTTCAGCTGGATGCAGTGCTTCATCTAAGGGCTTACTAGGCCAAACTAGATGGCAAAAGTTTCTTCATAGATGTCATGAGCAATACAGTTGTATCACAATATATTGGTTTGTTTTTCATGCCATTATAACAGCATTGACCAAGTTCCTTTTCTGCATTCAGCTGTTTCTGGCTTGTATTTGTACAGCTGTTTTAAAGTGGTGTTTTGCAACCTCCTTCCGTTTTTCAGGTCCTGTTTCCAGTTTGTCAGGAAGCAGACATCAAGTATGCCTTCAACTCTGGCCACTTAGTGTTCTTTGCAAATTTGGAGAGCCCACTCTGCCATATAAGTCTCTAGTGAAGCTCAAATTACCTCCTGTATTCCAGACAGGCCCCTCCACAAGTTCACTCAATACATTTTTGTACTTTCATGATTTTAAAGAGTTTCCAGGGGTTGTTTTCCAAATTCTCTTCCATCTACTTTATGAGGAGTGTTCTTTTGACAGTGTTTTTCTAGCTTCCCTTTGAGAATTTTGTGTATTTTTTTGGCGACAGCATCACTGAATTTAAGATTTGACAGATGCTGCTTCATCTGCATTCACAAAATTTATCTCCTTGTCATAGGAATAAGATGGATTGATGTGATCTGTTCTTGACAAATCAGTGTTGACTGTTACTTACCCCTTCGATACTTGGTAGATGTTTGCAAATTGGCTTTTTTTTTTAAGTGTCTCTCTGTGAATGGAGTTAAAGTTGACTGGCTTGTAATTCCCTGCCTCCTTTTCCACTTTTGCCAAGATAGAATTGACAGAATGGCTCCAAGTTTATTTCCCTTGGACTTTGGTAAGTCAGAATGTTGGTAGGTGACCTGGTAGGGTCAGTGGACCATTTGATTGCTTGGACTGCTCTCTACAACCGCCTGAGAGAAGGGTGTAGCCAGGTGGGGGTCAATCTCTTCTCCCGAATTTCAAGAGATAAGAAAAGAGAGAACAGCTTCAAGTTGTGCCAGGGGAGGTTTAGTTGGATATTAGGGAAAATTTCTTCACTGAAATAGTTATCAAGCTTTGAAACAGGCTTTCCAGGGAAGTGGTTGAGTCACCATGGAGTTATTTAAACATGTAGTTTAGTGGTGGACTTGACAGTGTTAGATAAATGGTTGGCCCTGATGATCCTAAGGGTCTGTTCCAACCTAAATGATGACACTCACTATTCAAGTGTTTGACATTTCCATATTGCATAGTATGTTGTATTTCATGTAGTTGCACCCTTTCATCAGTATCTAAATGAAGTTCTAGTGGAAAGACTTTAAAAAGAAACCTCTCTAATTCAAATTTTTCTTCTCTGAAGTTTTAAAGTGTTGTCAAATCTAGATTTGTACATTAATGCAGTTGGTTTATGTTACTTCTTCAGTGAAGCCTAGTTTCACCTGTTTGGTGAAATTGGTACTAAAAACTTTTTTAAATGTATTTCTTTTTCCAGTTTGTCAAATTTGCCAACATTGAGGAAGACACACCTTCCTATCACAGACGCTACGACTTCTTTGTGTCTCGGTTCAGTGCCATGTGTCATTCATGTTACCCCGATCCAGAAATACAAACCGAGTAAGTGCCATTCTGTGTGAATTACAGAAAACTGCCTTGACACATTAATGTTGTCTGTAATACAGCTTTTATTAGGGTATTTGGTGGAGTAGTTCACAAGAAGAAAATGAAAGCCTGACATTTTAAATAGCACCGAATATTGCAAATCTTATGTAGCTGGAACTCCTAGAATATTTAAGTGTAATTTTGCCTGACTAGTGCCTCTCAGACTGGGTTCTGCCCAGAAAGGCACCACTTACTACTGTAAATGTGCGAGTTCATATCTTACTTGAGAAATTAACTGGGCTACTTATATGAACAGCAAAAGCATATTCTGAGATTGCTATTTGAGAATTACTCATTAGAATTGAATTGTCTTAGATGTCTGAAGTATGCTTGCGTGTGTGAAACTGAAGTGCCTCCAGGGATGAGAATTCCAAATTTTTCCATTCTTACATAAGTGCCACAGTTTGTTTTCCTGCGGCTCCCCCTGGTGGGTGTATTCTTCACAGAATACAGAATTGGTAATCGGTGTTTAACTCCTTAACATTTCAGAAAACATAAGGCTTTTCAGTTTATATCATTTACATCTCCGTTGTACTCATTTTTTCTATTTCCATGCATTAAATTGTTTATCCAACTATGACATGCTGAGCATTTATTCCACCCTTCGGGTGTACTGTTGTTTCATTAGCTGCAGTGCATAAGGATTTTTCTGAAAATTTGCAGCTTCAGAAATCTGTGAACTGTATTTTCAAAATGAATGAATACTGTGTACATTGATTAGGAAGAAGAAGCCCCAAACATAAACCCAAAAAATAATTCCTCCTTATTTTGAGTAATTTGCTGCTGTTTTATTTGTTGCCCTACTGCTGTGCGTAGGGTTCTGCTGTAAACTCTAAAAGGGTCAGGATTAAATCTGCCTGCTTTGCCTGTACCATTACCCCTGCCCCCACCAGCTTTCCCTTTAGGAAGATTATCCCAGTGAATAGGTTTACACCCTCAGTTTTTTAAGGACTTGTACTCAGGGACCAAAGGGCAAAGGGGATGGAAACTTCTGAAGGAGGTGTTGGCAGTGAAGCTGGTGTATCATGCAACTACCTCATAACTTCGGCTTCAGTCAGGTGCAGTGTATTACCTAAAGCTGATGGTTGCAAATAGTGTTCATAAAGGTTTCAATGAGCTTTTGGATATTTTGCATTTTTAGGTTTAGCAAAACTAAACCAGAAATGTTCAACTACTTACTAACTGTAAAACGTTTCATAAGAGGTTCAGATATGAAACTCAGCTTGGGATTTTCAGCATTACTTTCATCTGCATTGCCCCTTGCAAATGAGAGCTAATATAAGTAATTAACTGGAATATGGAACAAGTTAAGTGACTAGGACATCCCTGATTCATGAATCAAGTATGATCTACCTGTCACAAGGATACCTCAAAGTAAAATGCCTCAAAACTGTGATTGCTCTAGGAGTAAGAGAACTGTGCTACCCTTTTGCTCTCCAGATTGAGAGCATTGTTGTCTGTGCTTCAGTTGTTGATTTATCCTTAGGCAGGGAGGAATTTCATGCTAGTGACGTAATATTGTACATGACCTTAAATTAAATGTAATCTCTGCTTTGCTCCCTGTCTGAGCCTTGTTTAGAGGAATGAAACCTTTCCTGTGCAATGAAATTTGATGCTGTACTTTCCTCGCTACTTCAACGCACACTTTTCATCCTTTTGTGCAATAGTAAGAACATGAAATTAGTACTAGTGGCATTCCAGTACACAAAAGTCTGGCCTTTTTTTCCAGATGTGAATATGAGGGTGACCAAATGTATAGCAATGTATGTGAGGGTGACCAAAATGTATAGCAATATGGCTTTTTCCACATTATCCTAGGCAGTTTAAATGTATCTCTTTCAAAAGAGATCTTTGTGAGCAGCAATCATTCTTGGAGTTGGCATGGCAGGTTTGTTGGTACTGGAGTAGTTCATCAGCTGTGACTGCAGAGGACAGTTCCAAATGCAGGTATCACAACCAGTCGGTACTGCTGATGGGGGACAGGGGCTAATTCAGCTGATCCTAAACCAGACACCTGGAGTTGCTGTTCACGTGCATAACTTGAGGTCCCACTGAACTGAGTAGCTTGAGTGGGAGCTTGAATCTCACCTGCATGTGTGGTTGTTGTCAGGTAACGTGGGCTTCTGAGCCTGAACTGGCATCTCCCCAGTGGGTGAGACTTCCCTTTTGTCAGGGGAGGGCAGTGCTACTATTTAATGTGTCTAAAGCCACAGTATCAGCAAATCCTGATTGCCTTAAGACCTAATAATTAAAAAAAAAAAGTTTCAGTGATAGGTTTCTGAAGGCTCTGGGTCTTAAATGTCAATCTTAGGTCGTTAATATTGAAAATGTAACATTAGATACTGCACTGTAGTTGTAGTACAGCAGTATCAAGTGCTTTTCTAGCTGTTTGTACATCCCTTTTCTTACCTGCTTTGCATGTAATCCTATTAAAACTATCTCAGAAGTCTAGAATGGTGTCAGATCCATATTCAATGTACATGGTTTTGTTCAGAAATAGCTAAAATATAGGAGGGTACAGATTTAAGTATTTACAAATTGAAATCTACACAAAAATATTAATTATACAGTTTGGTTACCTCTGTATTTCATTTACAAATGTTTTAATTCAGTGAATTTGACTGAGCAAGGACTAGTTATGTGTTGTCCATGCTGAAATCAGGATTTAAAAAATGAGGTATAGATTTTGATAGAAATAATTTCAAATTTTGGCGAAGCTTGTGCTTATTTCACCTGGCAACTGTACCACCCTCAAGAAGTAAAATTTTCTTCTTACCATTTATTATAATGGCTAATGTGTTATTACCACTTCAAAAAGAGTATTTTGCTACTCATTTCATTGCACAGATTTTCCTGCAAGCTGTTTTCGTTTAACAAAATAATGAAAACAGCTGGAAGTTAGACCAAGTCCTTTATTGAAATTAATTTTTTCTTTTTATTATTTCATTGTTGTTGATTAGTTCTCAGTTGGTTTCATTCCAACAGTTTTAGGATAAAAGTGGTCGTTCCTTTTATGCATCAGGCTTAAGTTGACAGAATCATCCTTTACTCTCCATCTTCTGAACCCTTAAGAAGTCTTTAGAGATCTTTTTTGAGTAATATGTAGCCTTAATTTCAAATGTTAAGGACTTGATCCCTTGAACACCTGTGTTAGGTGTTACTGCAGCGGTGCTGTGGTCACTTCACAGCGCTTTTCTTCAGCACTGGAAGAGGTTGAAATTGTGCAAAATTTCGACTTTTGGGGAGTAAATTGGAGAGAGTTCATGGGTTTTTCCCACATGACTTTTGTCAGAGGTGGTATACACAGTTTAAGTCTTCATTGATCAGTGTCAGCTTCATCCTGACAGGTCATCTTCTGTTCAGTTCTTTGTTTTGTTGGGTTCCTTATGAGCTTTAAAAGTGTTTGGAGAAAACATGGGCAGCCTTAATGAATTGGCCAATTTTCCCAATTGCTGCTTGTGAGAACCTACTGGAATTCCACACTACATAGTTACTGCTGCCCAGTCGGTAAAGAGCCATACTGGGAGGTGCTGTGTTTCTCCTTGTATGTAATTCCTTTTTTTTTCGTTCCTTAGGATCCGAATTGCTGGAATCAGGGGCATTCAGGGAGTGGTTCGAAAAACAGTTAATGATGAACTTCGAGCAACTATATGGGAACCTCAGCACATGGACAAGATCGTACCATCATTGCTGTTCAACATGCAGAAAATAGAAGATATCGACAGGTAACTTTATTCCTTGTCACTGGCATGTATTTTTAAGCAGTATCTAGACTTAGTTTTTGTGATGGATATCTTTTTCTTTTATTTTTAGTGGAAACAACAACTGACCTTTACCAGCTGAGGGTCATTTAAACTGATAGCACAGCTCTGCATAATGACTCAATGTTTCTTGTCTCAAAGTCTTTTCAACCACTTTTTTTTCACTTGTTCTAGCTTCTGTTGGCCTAAAGTTGCTCCAGAAATTGTATATCCATGTTTTGACTTGATTAAAAATTGTAAAACTGTGTTTTTAACATCAGATGCAGAGATCACTGTGTACAGGCTTTTAGGTGATTCAAATGATTTTGCTACTTACATTTGTTAAAAATTGAGTGTTTAATTCCCATTAGCCATTAGCAACAACTGTGTGTCCTGGTTGCAGCAATACTTAAGGATTTAAAGTTTATTTATATGTAGACACCCTTCTTTTTTTTTGCTTTCAGTGCCTCCTAGGCATAGTACCTGGCAGATATGCAAAAAGATCTTCAAAAAGGTCTCTGTGATAATTAAAGTTGAGGAGATACCAGTCACCTTACAATTGAAAAGGCACTTTTTTTTGGTTCATATCTGTATTTGTGGTTAAATACTCTGTAGGTGTAAAAACTGTTTATTGGTAGCACTGGGAAATTTCCATAAAACCAACTTCAGCTGTGCAGACAAGCTTAAATACTTGTTCCATGTCCAACCCTAGCTGCTTCAAAACTTGCTTGCCAAGAGGCTCAGCAGCCTTTCTATAACAACAGACTTTTCATGCTTTCACTCAGCTTTCTGTCAGGTTTCATTTTTTTCGTTTGAGCTTTGGTGGCATTTATTTTTCCATTCCTCAGCTTTATTTTTCTTCCCTTATTTCTAAGTCCCAGTACCTGCCTCTTCTCTGAAGAGAATTTTCAGGGTGAATGACTAAAATCCATAGTTGTCTGTCTGTCCATGTTATATCTCTGCATATAACTGAGAGCCCACACAATATGTACAGAAATGCCTACTTGAATTTTACATCTGAAGAGGGATCTGAGTAAGAGACTAAGGTTTCTGCAGCTGCTGTTTGAACAAGGAGAGCCTGATTTGCCTTTGCTTGCTCTTGGAGGGCTCATGGCCGCAGGTGGGCCCTTTCCTATGTTACTCTTTACAGTGCCCTCAGGTGTACACTTCCCTTTATATAACAAATAAATTAACTACCGATAGAAAAGCTGACTGAAGTAGGATTTGGATTAACCACTTAAAGCAGATCAGTTTAAATGTCCTGCAGGACTGATTTTTATCATCTGTTGAGCAATGCAGTACTGGTGGTAAAAAACGAAATCTGCCAAAAAGAAACTGTTACTTAAATATCTGAACTGTCTCTTTGAATCTTGTTCTGTAATGCACATACAACAGAAAAAAAAAGACTAATGGTTTTCTAAGTGGTGAGTAGGGGCCTTGTATGATCTGCATATGACAGAAAAGCTGAAAACAGTATTAGTAAATTGTTGATCTGCTGGCCCTAAGTGATGTTACACGGAATTTCTCATTTTATGTGTGACTTCATATTTGTGGAGCACAAACAGAGACATCTTGAAGAGTAGGAGTAGGAGGCATATTGTTCTTGCAGATGCAATCAAAGCATTATTTGAGAAAGAGCAGAAATTCCAGAAAATATCCCAGCTAAAGTCCATAAAGAAGAACGATTTTTTGGTTAAAGCTGAAGTACGTGTAAGGTAAAGCTTACTTTAGAGGTCAGTGTAATTTTAACTTGTGGAACTGTAATAGTTTAATTGATGATTCTGAGTACATGTCGGAAGAGACACTTTTTGGAGTTAAGATTTTCCTATTAAACAACATTTTAAAAAAGTAATTGTATTCTTGTATGTCATTATTTGTTCATATGTCTGAATGCACAGTGTAGTTATATGTCTATCAGACATGACGTGACTTGTATATCTATTTATGTGCGTCTCTAAAATGGGGAAGGGATGTATGAAGTTGGTAATTCACTGGCTAAACATACCAGGCAGAAGGACACTCTAGCACTTGTAAACTTGACCTCAAGTCCTTCTAATATATCTATAATGTTCATACAAATTCAGGTTTAGAGGTAGGTTGGAATGTATTTTTTTCTCAGGGTTAGTAAATCATAGTCAAACAATCTTGCAGCTACTCTGCTCGTAAGTAGTGGTTAAGTCTTACTTCACGTCCTGTCATTTTTTTTTTTGGCCAGTCCTGGTTTTGTGGTATTAAAGAAGTCTCATGCTTGAGATGCCGAGTTGCTCTAAGCCAGTTCAAGCCTTTGATAAAGTGTTTGCTGTTCAAACTGCTGAACTTATAGCACATCCTCCTTCCATTTCCTTGTTGCCACTTCTTCTGGTAGAGATTACCCACAGTAAAGCCAGTAGAGCAGCTGAAGGGAGTAGCTCTTGCCCATTTCAGTGCATTTTCAGCCCTCTGGATCTGTGGTAATACAAAAAGTCTAGATGCAGAGGAATACTAGTATTTTTTTAAGTGTTGAAGTTGGATTTGTCAGATATTTTCTGATATTTCTTTAAAAGCCAAGTCAGTGAAACAAAATGAGTATGAAATGCTCATTTGGAATAGAACCCAAGAGGCTGTACGAAGCTTTTCTCTAAAAGCAAAAAGAGTAGTTTTCTATTCATTATCTTTCATCTGATAATACCAAGAAACACTTTTACGTAGGTGCTGTTCAAAACAAAATGTGATTCCCACAGAGAGCACAAGGTAGTTTCGAATGTTCCTATGCAGTCAAAGAGTAACATTTTATACTAGGAACACGGGGTTGCAATTTCATCCTTTAAGCTGTTCTAAAATAAGACTCCAAGCAGGGCTAAGAAGTCACCTTCTGTAGGTTTGTGTATACAAGCACTTAAACCATAACTTATTTTTACTGCATTTTAACTGGCATTCTTCCAGACAGCCTCGCTCTGTGTGTTCTGCAGCCTGCTTGCTTTTTCCTCCCCACCCACCTACCTTTGCAATGCTGTTGTGTTTTAGGGAATCAGTCAAAACAGCAATGGGAATGACAGTACCTACACTGTCATTTGTACCTTCTCTGCACTGAGAAGGATGCCCATCTTCCTAGATCTTAGTCTAGGCAATACAGGGGGAAAAAAAGGGAGATTAAGTGGCATAGCAGTTGAATAAAGCTGTAGTTTAGTGGTACTCGTGGTGGATTATATACAAATTGTCATGCCTTTTAAAATTCTAATCATGGTGCATTTGTAAAACTGTTTCTCCTTACTTATATAACAGGGTGCCTGAGGCTCTTCCGTTATTAAAATCTGACAAGCTGGCGATGTTATGGTAACTTCTGAAACACCAATGTTACCAGAGGCAACAGGATTTTTATGTTGCTGCTTTTAGATTTTGATGGTATTGAAACAGTAGAAAATCTTTTGCTATCAGAAGATATATTACAACTATTATGTCAACATGTTCATTTGACTAGTAGTATTTCAGTTTGCAACTTTTTATAATGCTTTGAAGCTGAGGTTTTATGATGCTGAAGAGTGAACCTTAACTAAAGCTGGTGCTCTTGGTGGACACTTTCAAACATGTTTATCTCACAAGCTTGCACTGTTGAACTGAAATAATGTTTGAAGATTTAGTGTACTGATTTCTGCAATTTAAAATAAATCTCCTAATGCATAGATGCATAATGTTAATGTAGGTGAATGAATCGTCACTGAAATTTCTATAATGTTTTAAAACCACCTGTAGGTACCATGCTTCTTGATAAGTAACGGAGGTACCTGAGGGGGAACTGTTTGCTTTCTTTCTGAAACTGTTTTCACCCCAGCAGCCCCAGCTTGGCTGAGGGGCTCAGCTGTGCCCTGTCCATTGTAATCATGGGAGACACCAGTTAGAAGGTGACCAAGCTCTGCATTATCTATCTAGAGGTATCTGTGTGGGTGATAATGTTCTAATTAGTTCAATCAGACTTTTTTTTTTTCCAACTCACAAGCCATCTGTTTGTGCAGAAGTGCTGGAGTTTCATTTAGCACTCACCCACACAGTATGGATTCAGTAGTGGGCAGGTGAATGAGATCATTAATCTGAACAAAATGGCAAAGATTCTGCCTAACATTTTTCATGGTTTGACAGCCTTCGGTCATCACTGGCAACACATTTGTCAAAATAGGGAGGGTAACAATTTAACAATTTATCCCAGTATTAGCAGCCTTTGGTTTTGCCATATAAATATTTACTAATACAGTGGTTAGTACTGAGTGGATTTATAGTCCAGCTATAAGAGAATAAAGTATTTTATTCATAATTCTGATTTGACGCATATTTGAAATACAGTTCCTGCCTAGATCAAGAGTGTGACTCATGAATGATTTAGTACCAAGAGTGGGTACAGTAAGAAAGATGAATATTAATCAGTAGTATAATCAATGTATTTTGTCTTATTTCGGCAGAATAGGCCCTCCATCCTCTCCTACAGGAGGAGAGAAAGACGAAAATCCTGCTCTGCTGGCCGAGAATTGTTTCAGAGAACTACTGGGACGAGCAACCTATGGAAATATGAATAATGCTGTCAGACCAGTTTTTGCGTAAGTTGAAAATTCATGGAATGTCTTGAGAGATTTTCTTTATTTCATCCTCTTAATTCTGTTGCACTAAATTCCTTCCTTGCTTTCAACCCAAAGGATTCCATTCATTTTTCTTCAAAAAATTGCTCCTCTTTTCATCTCACCTCTTTGTTGCCTGTATGTTAACTCGAAGGTAGTTACAGAGCAAACAGATTTCAGAAATTAATACAGTGGTTTGGATGGATTGTTGCCTCAGCTGGCCTTTTTTTTCAGCGTGAATCTGTTTATTCAAGATATTAATTTTCCCATAAAGGAGTGTTGCAGTCAGTGGAGAGACAAACCAAGGCACAACAAACAAATAGCACAAAAGAATACTGTGCCCCCATAAAGTTGCAATTTATACTGCCAAGTCAAGTCCAGTGTTTTTCAGTTCTCTACATTGGCCCTGTTGGTTTCTTAAAAATATGTTGTGAAAAAACCTACAAGCATTGAGAGGAGTTAAATCTGCTTCTTTCACCTCTGTTAAAGGTCTGTTACACAGACTCTGGTGTGGCACACTGCACAGCAGAGCAGGGGATCATGGCGTACAGGGAGGTTTTTCAGGCTCAGTGTCCAAGTGGAGATCAGTGACAGGTGGCACTCCCCCAGGGCTGGTGATGGTACAGCACTATTTAGCATCTTTGTCGGTGATATGGACATAGGATTGAGTGCACCCTCAGAAAGCTGTCAAATAACACCAAGCTGTGTCATGCAGTCAACACTTGAGAGGGAAGGGATGGCATCCCAAGGGATGGGGACAGGCTTGAGAGGTGGGACCTGTGCGAACCTCATGAGGTTCAGCATGAGGTCCTGCACCTGACTTAGGCCAGTCCCCAGAACCAGTACAGTCCAGGGGATGAAGGGATTGAGAGCAGCCCTGGGGAGAAGGACGTGGGGGTGTTTGCTGATGAACAGCCCAGCAATACCTGGCAATGTGCTCTGACAGCCTGGAAAGTCAACCATGTCCTGGGCTGCATCAAAGAGGGAGGGGATTCTCCCCATCTGCTCTGCTCTCTGAGACCCCACCTGGAGTCCTGTGTCTGGCTCTGGGACCCCAGCGTAAGAAAGACATGGACCTGTTGGACCGAGTTCAGAGAGGCCCCAAAGATGATCAGAGGGCTGGAGCACCTCTCCTATGAAGAGGGGCTGAGAGAGTTGGGGTTGTTCAACCTGGAGAAGAGAAGGCTCTAGGAAGATGTTAGGGCCCCTTCGATGCCTAAAGGGGCCTACAAGAGAGGGACTTAAGACAAGTGTGTGTAGTGGTAGGACATAGGGGCATGGCTTTAATCTGAAAGAGGGTAGATCTAGATTAGATATCAGGAAGAAATTCTTCACTATGAGGGAGATGAAGCACTGGCACAGGTTTCTCAGAGAAGTTGTGGATGCTCCATCCCTGGAAGTGTTGGAAGGTCAGGTTGGATGGGGCTTTGAGCAACCTGGTCCAGTGGAAGGTGTCCCATCCCATGGCAGAGGGGTTGAGAACTAAGTGATCTCTACGGTCCCTTCCAAACCAAACCACTCCGTGATTCTATGGAAGTTCACGTGTTCTCAGCAGAAATCTTTGCAGGAAGCTCTGCACTTTCAAACCCTGGCTTTTCCTGGGGATGAGAAGAGCTGCTTGCTCCTTGTTGTAGATTTTTCAAGATATGCTCCTGTTACAGGAATACCTTCTCTTAGATGGCCTAGCTCTTCCCACAAATTTTAAGTATTTTATTCATACCCTGAAGGACTTTCAAGCTACCAAAAGCCATTTTCAAGTTACTGCCGTTAAGAACAGAAATTGCAAAGGAAAGTGGGGTTGGTATTGAGGGCAGAAAATTTGTGTAGCTCCTTGGTTTTCCCCAAAAAGCATTAAATACAAAAAACTATGCTATTCTCTTATTTTTCATATGTACCTATTATACAAACCTGATAGGATTTTAAATGTTGCAAAGTTGAGTGTTTAATTAAGAAATACTCATTCTTTCCTAGATTTAAAATTTGCATTCCTCAAATACCTGCTACCAGAGTGAACAGTTAGGTGCCAAAAAGTATGAATGGACTATTTGGAACTATATTGCAGCTGCTTTCTTACCCCTTTTAAATTCTTTTGATAGGTTTATCACAAAACTTTATCATCCTGTGCAGTTACTGCAGTCTTTTGTATCATTTTAGTATCAGGGAAGTTTCCTACAAATAATTCCTGATTCCCTAGATGAGACTTAGTGCTTGGTTTGGGATTTGAAAAGAGGTCCTACCTGCTTTTCCTGCCGAAAATCAAAAGCCTGATGTATTCAAAGTGTGTGCACCTCAACGTGCCACATGCTGCACTGAAATCAGTAGATAATGACCAGGTGCTCAGAATATATCATCTCTTTTATGAATAGACAGTCTTTGTGGTCACCGTTTTTGTGTTCATTTTGAGGAAGAATTGCCAAATGTGTCTTTTTAGAAATGATTGCTGTAAAGGTTTAGTATTTTTGAAGAACAAGAGATGCAGAAAATGCAATTTCAAGCTGTTTTTCCTAAACAAAAAGAGAGTGATGTATGTAATCAGCTTCACTTTGTGAGTGAGCACAACAAGTAGAATGAACGTTTGAGTGCGTCTGTTGTACTTTATTGGATTGAAAAAGCTGACTTAGCTTATGATTAGAAAACAGTTTCTCCTTACAGCATTTAAGAAAACTCTGGAGAAATAGATAAGGCCTCATGTTAACACTGAAGGTGCAGGTTCAGTTCCCCAGTGGAAGACTTGCTTCATGTGGCACTGGAATATCAGGCAACATGGTTTTCCTTGTAAAACTGAGATAATAGTGCTTCTCTCATCATTAGACTGGGTGTATTCAGGGATTGAGGGATTTAGATATAATGAAGGTAGTAGAAATCTGAAGTCCGTCTCCTGATACAGGTCTGGATTGACCTTAATTTCCCTTGCCTTTGGTAGAAAATCTCCGTGGTTATAAGTGTCTTCATATAGCTAAATACTCTCAAATAATAATTTTTAATGAAATCTGACAGATCAATCTGGCAAATTGCTTAATGAAACTAAAAACAATAATTATATTAACATTGCCTGAAAAAATTTTCTATGTTGTGTCAACAGTCAGAAGCTACTGAGACTTACTTAGCATGAATTTGCAGTGGTGAATAGATTAGGCAGATTCAGAGAGATCCAGAAACCTGGAGAATATAAAAAACTTCCCAAGTGTAACAACTGTGTATCTTACTGTATTTCCTTTCTTGTCTGTCATCATCTCTGCAAGGATTTTAAATACTAACAGACTGGTGCATGATGCATGAGTAGATTATTTCGTATATTCCCATGCATGCATGCCTCAGTTATGCTTTCTAATCCTCAGTATCAGTTTATCATCTTGTATTTTAAGGATTGTTTGCACGTGTGACAGAGAGAGTTCAGGGATCATTAGTGGCTCTCTCCATAAAGTAATTTGCATGATTGGTTCTGCTGTTCCTTTTAAATTGAGAAACCCAGTTGTGCACATTTGCCACATATATACAGCAGATCTCAATGAAAGGCAGCTTGGCATTTGTTAATCCAGCATTAAAATGTTTTGAAACCTTACTTGGATATTCTTGATTGAAAGAAATGTAATTTGAAAAAAAAAAAGTAGTCAAGGTGTGACTTGATTTTAGCAAAGTAAATGCACCATGCTGAAAATACCCTTTACCTTCTTTTACAAAACCAAACTACATTGAATACACTCTGTTATGATCAGTAAAATATATCACCTACAGCAATCTAACACTGCTGTTCTTAGGAGGAAAGTTCCTGTACACAAAGTATGCTGCCATTGAGCTGTTACACAGATCTTCAACCTAGGCTGTCATCTGCCCCCTGCTGTCATCCCATCAGTTCATCTACCTGAAGCAGCTAATACTTGGCCTTTCTAGCAAAAAGAACACTGTATGTCTTGTTTTGAGAGGAATTTTTTTTTTTAACATGATATAAGATATAGTTGACCGTAATCTGCCTGAATGGATCTTTGGGGCAGATAAATAGGAATTGTCAAGGGTAACAGAGAACGCATGCTGCCCTGAAAGATTAAGGGATCAGTTCCAATCAGGAGAAAATAGTGGAGAGTATGGTTTTCTATTTGATGAGACAAAATAGGTTAGTTAAAATAAGCTATCATGTACAAGAAATGATGGACTGTACTGAAATGATATTAGGGAGGAAGAAGACATGAATAAATACATTATCAGCCTCTATACCTAGAAGGATTTAAAGAGGTGATTTTGTTTATTTTTCTACCCCAAGGAGGGATTAAATATACCAGTGCATTTGCAATGCGCACAAGAAAGGCAGCTGTCCCCAACAGGTAGTCAGCTTTGATATTTAGTAATGCAAATCTGCTGTTATCTTGACAGGCAAACACCTCTAAAATCCCTGACATTCTTTCCTGTAGGGATTTCTATTAAAGGTATGTAATGTGTCAAAATGGCAGTACTTTTTTTTTTTTTTTTAAGCTCTGCATTGGACTGCAAGACAATTTAGGGCACAAGAGAGGGTGGCTTTGTGTCAGCTGGTTTAATCAGCCTTGAAAGAGACCTGTGTACACAGCTGGGTCTCTGTGCTGGGAGCAGCTGCCCAGTGAGTGAATTGAGACCTCCATATTCTAGGCAGAGAAAGTTTAAGCATCCAGTCAGTCCTCCTGTGTTCACAGCACTGACTCCTTTCACCTGTGGGCTTTTGAGCTTGCTGTTTGAAGCATCTTTATTGTGGTTTCCTAAGTTCTTTGAGAAAGGGCAGAGCAGTAATGATTCTGTAGCTGAGATACCTGTTTAGAAACACAACCGAAGTTCAGTTTCTGTTAGAAAGTTTTTTTGTTTGTTTGGCCTGTTTGTTTGTTGGTTTTTGGTGAATTTGTTGGGTTTGGTTTGAGGTTTTTTGAACCTGAATCACACCAATTAAAATGCATCCAAAATTACCTTTTCTTTTCGTCTTCTAGATTGAAAAGTGCAGTTATTTTTGTCATGCTTTTTTCAGATACTCAGATCTCCTTTTTGCAAAACTTTGTGTGCCCTATTTGTAGCTTTCAGCATAGTGCTTAAGCAGAATTCCTTGTATTTGCTTAAAACTCTGACAGTTTTTCATTTGTGGTTTCTCTCCCATTTAAAAATAAAACAATGCATTTATCATTTGGATTCTGTTTTGATATTTCTTGCAGAAACTGCTGAAATGCTTCAGATGTAAAGGTGAATATGCATAAAGAGTAGCTTTTTTTTTTTGTTTTCCACATATTTTATTCATGAAACCACCATGAAAACAAAAATAGTTCTTAGAGTCTCTGTTTTGGGTGGAACATTCAGCCCTAATTATTTTGTAGCTTGTGATTCAAAACAAATTATTTGTCTTCCACAGTGTAGAAGTTTGTCACGGTGTTACATCGTCCTCTTCAGCATATCTCTCACATAAGCGAGCATCTAATGTCACAGCCATTTTTATGCATGTCTGGAAACAGTATATTCTTAACTGCATATCTTTGGAGAGATGAGGTTCCTTAGATTTCTGAAGCTAGAAGCTCAGGCGTTTCTGTTTCAGATGTGTTGTGATCACATCCTAAACCTTGAAAACAAATGCTTTTCTGAAGTTCTAGATTTCTCACCAAGTTAATAAGTCATTGTTTAGAAGTTTTATGTAAGTAAGTAATCCCTTGAGGTGAATTTTGAGAAAACCCTAAGATACCATTTGTTGTATCTGCAGAATGTCGTTATTTCTGGTCTCTTAATTTTTGCTTACAGGCATTTAGACTATCACAGACTGTGGGATCCAAATGAATTTGCTGTTTCCTGCTTTAAAATCATCATGTATTCTATACAGGTAGGATTTTCTCCAGCGTTTTTTTTCCTTGCATACATGTTTTGAGCACATGAGAGAGGTTTAAATGCTCACCTCACCATGATAGTGGTAGATAGTAGATGAAGTCAAAGAATCCAAAAGATCCCTTTCAGTAACTCCAATGGCAGGTAGTGCAGAGGTCCTTCAGCAAGCTCCAGAACAAGGACTGGGATAGCAGTACTGATCTGACATTGTGCCTGACAAATAGATCTCTCAGGTTGGCCGTTTCTCTGTGCCAGTACAGCTGTGCTGCTTTTACAGCTCAAGAAACCAACTTCACATGGAACTGTGTTGTACTCAAGATTTTTTTGTATTGTGGCCTTAAGCTGAAGGAGGGAAGGTGGAAATTGGCTTTAGGGAGAAATTCTTTACTGTGAGGGTGGTGAGGCACTGTTAAGGTTTCCCAGAGAAGTTATGGATCCCTGGAAATGTTCAAGACCAGGCTGGATGGGTAACCTGGTCTAGTGGAAGGCATTGGAGCTAGATGATCTTTAAGGTCCCTTCCACCCCAAACCATTCTATGATTGTCTGTGGTAAACATGATTCTTTGGTTGTGTCAAACAGACATGCAGGAGATGAAGTCATAACATTCCAGGTTTGTAGAAGAAAGCTGTAGAAGAAATGCAGAGTTTTCTCAGCGTTTATGTCAATGGTGCTGCAGTCCTTGAACTGCAATTAGCTCAGTGAAGGACCACTTCACACTTCCTCTGTGCTTTAGATGTTCCTGGATATTTTAAGATTGTCAGCTTTTGTACTCTGGGCTGAATGGACCTGTGTAGCTTCATCCGTCGTGGTAGTTTTTTGAATCCATGTTTAGTCATGAATTGATGAAAATTTTGATAAATTTCTGAGTGAAAGTGTTGCAGAACAGGAACACGGTCGTAACTGTAGCTGAGTGGTGTATGAGTTCATTCTCATGAAAATCACAGCTGAAGCTTTTCTGTCTATTTTTTAATAGGCACAATATTCCCATCATGTCATACAAGAAATCCTTGGACACCTTGACGTCCGCAAAAGGGACTCACCACGAGTCCGTGCTGGCATTATTCAGGTTCTTTTGGAAGCAGTTGCAATAGCAGCTAAAGGATCAATAGGTAAGTTGTATTAAATTCAAGGCATCAGATCAAAGGATAGATTTGCAGGGTGGTGCTGATTTTTGCTTTGGTTTCAGACCGAACGAAAGCATTTATTTTGAGAAGTTTTTGTATTTAGTCGTTTTTTCTCCTTTATGCTGATAAATTACTCCAATGTACTTACTTAGTTGTTTGACTGTTATATAACCCTTGTATTGAAAAACTGAATGAAAACATTGTGAAAGGCAGGAACTCCTGTTTGTTAAGAAGCTCACAAAGTCTGAGAGAACTGTGTGTGACTAGAGAATGTCAAGAGCACTGTTTCTTTTTGACACAGCTGCTGTGACCTGAGTGGTAATATGGGAGTAGAATGATCTTCTGAGAAATTTTATCTTAATAACTGTGAAGCAGCTGAAACAAGGTGAAATATGTAGTTTAAGCGTGGTCTAGTTCCTTGAAATAAGGAAGTAGTTAGGAAGATTGGTACAAACATGTGCTTTGCTCCTGATTTTTTTTGGTCTCCTGCTGTAATGTTATTGCTCTGCTTCATTAGTTTGAGTCTGAGCCTGTCCTTTTTCTTTGTACAAGACCCACTTGCATGCACAGACCTGTGGAGTCTTTTATTGTATGATGAAAAGAGCTCATTATTTGATCCAGTATATATAGAACTGGATTTTAGTAGCAGGTTTTGAAATAACTGAAGTTCAGGTGTGAGTACCTGCAGTTTAACCCATTGTTGATGCTTAATTTCAGCAACCACTCCTATTTTTTATCTGAAACTTGCATGGTGGCTTGACTCTGGCCAACAGCTGTCTCATTCCCCCTTCCCACAGGACTGAGAGAGTGTAGACAGAAGGTGAGAAGTCTCATGGATCAAGATAAAGACAATTTAATGGGTGGAGCAAAAGCTGCATGCACAAGGAAAAAAAAAGTTACCTCCATCCTGGCCAGACCCAGTACACTTGATCAGAATGGATTATGCAGACATATCTGATTGCATTTCCTGATTCCAAGTTAATTCCTAAAAAATCAAGGTGTAGGCACACTTCAAAACTTCATCCCTAGGTCTTACTCCTCAAACACTGAATTTCACTTGGGTTTTTTATGCTTACTCTGATTTCTTTCGGAAAGGGATTGAAAAGGTCAGTTTGCATTTTCTTAAGACATCTTTCCCTTGACAGCTGCAGTCACTGTTGTTTGTTGTTTCCAGGCCCGACAGTTCTGGAGGTGTTTAATACTTTGTTGAAGCACTTGCGCATCAGTGTTGACTTTGAGCTGGGTGACAGGCGCAGCTCAGCTGGAAGTGCTGCTTTCAGCACGAGCTCCAAGGAGAGTGATGAGAGGATTGTCCAGAATGCAATTATTCAAACGATTGGTGAGTAATGACAGTAACAAAGGCTCACTTAAAATCCCTCCTGTTTTAACCCTTGCACAATGGAGGTGGTATTGAACCAGCTTGAATTCGAAAGGAATAATACCAAGTGTGATACCTCTGATTGTATTTGCCTCGTTCTCAGGCTCACGTTATGTCTTTGTCTTCTGAAAGGTTGTTCTTTTCAATGCTAACTGAGCAGATAGGGAAGAAGCTCAATGATAATTAAAAATGCTGGTAGACTTAAAATAAATTTTAGTTATATTATTATATGGCCCTTGAAATATAGAAATAAATCCCTACCTTTGGTACAGAACTAATATTAGTCCTTTTATGAAAATCGTATTGCAAACAATCAAATACAGTAATATGTATTTTAGTGGGTGCTACGTGAAAACTTGTAGAAATGAACGTTAAACACAGTATCAACAATGACACCTAATGGCCGATTGTGCTACAACAACTTAGGTGTTTTAAAGGACAGCACTGAAATTGGAGTAACAAATCCTGTAAATTATTTTGTTAGAATAGCCTCTCCCCTTTTCTCAGATTTTCTCTTTATGGTACTGATATTATATATTGCACTGCATTTATGATGTGTATTCCTTTCCTTAAAGAACAAGGGGCAGTGTAATTAAATGTTGTTCACTAATCTGTACCTTCAAGCTTTCTAGAGCAGTAGCAAGTATATAGTAGATTATTTCTTACCACTGCAGTAAAACTCCAACCAAAAAAAAATACTGGAAACCCCACAACCCAACTTTTTAAAGCTTCTTTCTATCAAAGTTAACTCTGTACTATTGCACAGTAATAGAATAGAATGTCTGAAGTTGAAAGGGACCCATAAAGATCATCAATTCCAACTCCCTGCTTCTCGCAGGACTTCCTACAACTAAACCATGTGACTAAGAGCGTTGTCCAGATGCTCCTTGAGCTCTGTCAGGCTTGGTGCTGTGACCACTTTCCTCAGGTGCCTGTTCTAGTGACCAGCTATCTGTTCAGTAAGGAGCCTTTTCCCATCTGAGCTTCCCCTTGAGGGAAGAACATTTCCTTGTGTCCTATCGCTGGTCACCAGGGAGAGGAAATCAGTACCTCCCCTTCCACTGTCCCCCTTGAGGAAGGTGTAGACTGTGATGAGGGCACCCCCCAGCCTTCTCTCCTCCAAGCTGAACAAACCAAGTCATCTCAGCTGCTTCTCATAAGTCTTGCCCCTCAACACCCTTCACCATCTTGGTTGTCCTCCTCTGAACAGCCTCTTAATAGTTTGATGTTCTCATATTGAGGCACCTACAACTATGGACTCAAGGTGGGGCCGCCCCAGTGTAGAGCAGGGTGGGACAATCACCTTCCTTGACCAGCTGGCAGTGCTTTGCCTGATGCCCCCCAGGACACGGTTGGCCCTCCTGGCTGCCAGGGCACTGCTGATTCTCTCTTAACTTGCCATTGTCCGGGAACCCCAGGTCTCTTTCCATGGGCAATGTTGGGAAGAACAGCAGTATCTCTGTTCCCCTCCCCGGGTGCAGTCGCAGCGCTGTGGCCATGCTGCCATAAGAGCAGGGCCCAGCCTACAGCTGGCGTTGGGGTGGCAGTGTGTTCCTACTGAAGCTTTGTCAGGGCAGCTGCCTCAGTTGTGACGAGTGCAGAGCTTAGAGAGGCCAAGGCCTTCTGTGGGTAGAAACCATTTCTCTCTGGTCTATCTGGCAGAGCTACAGCACCCTCCTTGTGTGCCAGCTGTTGCTAGCACTCCTAAGGGATACTTTTAGGTCCGGTGCGTCCCTGATGTTTCTCCTGGCCCTGCACAGGCCCCTTGGGCCATTGTGGCTCAAGCTGTGGGCTCCAGGTGGGTCTTTGTGCTCCGCTGAGGTTCCTTTGGTTCAGGAAACCCCCCTGTGTACCTTGTGCACCTTCCTGGAGCACTCCGCTTCCCATCGGGAGCTGCTCGCATCGCCAGTCCCTCAGTACAGCAGCAGTCATATATAACACTTGTATGTCTGGGATTTCTGTCCCCTCACTTGTAACGTTTAATAGAGACTTAACAGATGAAAGTTAACAGCACTGTGTACCATCAGAAAGAGTTCCAGTTCCTCACTAGTTACAAATTAACAGATGGCAAATATTTAATTTTTAAATGGTATATTTAGAGGAGTATGACATTAGAAAGCTTTAGGATTCAGAGTTAGAAGCAAATGTCACAAAAGGGCTCTCTAAAGCCATTCAACAGAAATGAACATGTGAGATTATGGCCTAAAACAAATCATAATTTTTTTCTCATCTGTTTTGACCTTGTTAATATACTCCTTGTATGTATAAGGCTTTTCTTATACAGAGAAGGGGGCCCTATTTCTCTTTTCTTCTGTGATTTCATTCTGTTTTTATATAGGATTTTTTGGAAGCAATCTCCCAGATTACCAGAGATCAGAGATTATGATGTTCATTATGGGCAAAGTACCTGTTTTGGGGACTTCACAATCACTGGATACCAGCCACCTTGGGTTTGTATATTCTACATTTTTAAATTTCTAGATAAAATTTAGATTTTAGATTCTTGAAAAAGTATGAAGTGAAAAACATTAAGAAAAGTGAAATGCAAAGCCTTACTCTTTAGGGGCTGTATTAAATACTATGCAGAACCAAGACAAGCACAATGTCAGCAATATGAAAGCAGCCTACAGTCCTGACACTGATAGAAAATACATGATTAGAATCAAACTTACTTTGCACTAAAACATTTCTCCACATCTGTACACATGTTTCCAAAATTATCCAGTAAATACTGGTGAATTCCATAATTTCTTACATTTTGTTTTGGGAATGAGGGAAATTGAACTTATGACTACATTTTTGCAAATAGCTGTAAAATTTTCAAATGTTTTTTGTTTTTAATACATTCTGTTCAAGGTGACTTCAGCTTAAGAAGTAAACTGCAGAAATTCCAGTGAATTTGTTTTACATTTTCCCAATTTATTTAGAAATAGGAAAAAGCTATAGGTGATCAGATTTCTGTAATCAATCCATAATTAAAAAGTTGCCATACACTGAAGGAATTTTTTCCTGTAATGTGAATAATTATGTTGAAAAGACTGTGCTTCCTCAGTATGGGGAAAGTCACTGAAGAGGCAGCAGCTGTTCTTTCCAGATGTGCACGGACACTTTGGACCACATTACTGGTCCCCTGCTAGATTAAGTGGGAAGTCATTGTCATTCTCCTGCTTCTTAGTAGCTTTTTGTACAATATTGTGTCCCTGCAGCATGAGATGACATTTCATGGAAGATAGAAATCTGTCTGTGCCAGGCAGTTATCACTCATTAAGAAGGTATTTTGAAGAACAAATCCATGTAAAATTCTGAGCTTGGATTAACAGTTGGGGGGGTGTTTTTTAACTACACAATTTTCCTTTTATGGGATTCTGTGTAAACATGTGCCCGAGTGTGTTAGTATGATGTGCACGTGTCATTCTGAATAAAGCAGGCATTCTGACTGCTCATACAGTCTTGTATTGCATGAAATTTTGGTCTCTGCTACCCAAGACACTTGAATGATACAATAGCCAGGATTATAGCCCCTGCAGGTAGAAGTTTCCACTGTTGTGTAGGGGCCAACTCCTGTGAAGAGTTTTGCTCTTTCTTTATGCTGTTGATGCACAAAGTGGTTTGTACCATTTTTTTTTTCCTGAGAGAGTCTCTTTGAATGGAGCAATTTATTCCAAGTGCACTTCTATCTCGTAAGGTCTTGCAAGAGTAGTGACTACATACCATTAGCTATTTGGCTTCTTTTAGTACCAGCAGAAGGAAAATGAAAACAGATAAAGAACAGATTAAGTCAAGTTCCGTGTACCTTCCTGTGATATGAAAACTGAGGGGTCTTTCAGTTTTCCTTACTGATTTTGAGGATAACATTTTTCAAGTCTCAAAGTTCTGGAGATCTGATTTAAGTAAGAAGTGTCCTTGTTTCTTAAAAAGACTCAATTACATTTTAATTCAGAAGAAATTCTGAGTGCTGTGATGCTTGTGAAAATAAAGTCAAGCTTGTAGTGTTTGAATGTTTTAGATAGAATGAGGTTGCTAAGTGAAACATGAGTTTTAGATCTGCTTTACAGTATACAATTTACTGTTTTCTTCAATTGCATGAGCTCCATTTTTTAAGCCTTTCTGTAAATGTCTCTTTCAAAAACATTTGGTTATTGCACCTCAGTTCGAGATATTTGCCCTTTGTTTATGATCATCCAGCATCCCTTCCAGGACTGCTGTATTCACTTGCAGAAATGCAGTTGTTAGCATGATGTCTAGATAATATTTTGAAGATATGCAAAAAAACCTAATTTGCAACTTTTTTTTGCTAATTGCAGTGATTTGGGAACTAGAAGGATTCAGATCATGTTACTGAGATCTTTACTTATGGTAAGCCTTTTGTGCTCAGTACGCTGTGTTATGAACACACAGTGTTTCACTTAGTCTATGTTTTTAGACATGTAAGTACAGTATAACAACTCTGGATTATGAAATTAAACATACAGTCCTATTACATAGATCTGTAATTCTACTGTGTAAAATTGTGAAAGCATTTTCCCAACTTACATTACAAACAACTCAAGAAATATACCTCCATCTCTTGGAGCACTTTAGTGAATACCAGTTATAATTGGATCTGCAGATCCAAGAGAACATCATAGAGTAGGTTGAGTTCTGCCAGCAATACTGGCAATATCAAAGTGAAATCACTTTTGTCTCTGAGCCCAGAAAAGCAGTAATTAGTAGAATGGATAATATTTTTAAAACCATAGGAGTGGATACCTGTCTCCAAGCCCTTAAAGCCTCAGACACAACTCTTCTTTCCTTCCTAATATTTCTCAAGTTTCTTGTAAGGTATGATTGAATGTTTTATCACAAATACATTTTTCAACTGTAAACCTTTAAAGAGTATTTTTGGAAATAGACACAGATGGTAAGAATCAGAAAGTGGGTAGGAAAGGAGACTCTTGGCAGTAGAATCCTGGCCTGTTTTGTTGCAGAAGCTGAAAACTGTTTAGTCACTGAAGTAGAGGATACAGCATAAAGAACGATTTGACAACTAAAGCAAAAGAATACCTTCCTGGAAAATGAGCTTTTATCCCTGGTTTGACATGAAATTTGTGTGTGGTGTTAGGCAAGTTGTTTAAACCACTCTTTGCTTGTCTGAATCTAAAATCCTAGACTGTGGTTTGCAGAAGACCTGAGCGTACACAGTTGCAATTTAAGGATAGAAAACTTGTTAGAAAGGGCCTCAGGTGGTCATTTTGCACATTTTCTCCAGTAAAGATAAGACTCAGGTGTGTTTAAACTGTTCCTCACAATATTCATCTCACCAGTCTTAGAGTTCCATCCAAGTCACTAAGAATTGTTCTATTGATTTTGGGCACTGCATAGTCTAAGTATGCCTTAAGGGATTCAGGTTATGCATGTGGAAGAAATTCAACATTTTGGACACTGAATTTCAATTTGCATTCTCTTTAGAATATGGAAGTAAAATCCCACCATGGCACAAAGGTGTGAAAGTGAATGTTCTGATGCTTAATGAATTACTCAGACGTTGATAAATATTGTGAAAAAAATGTGAGCATTGTACATCATGTATTCTTTGCAAAAGAATAATATTTCATAAAATAATTATTCTGTTGTCATGCATACACACAGGCAGACAAGTTAATGTTAATAGGCAGTTGGAATCTGGCACTTCATTAAAATTGTGCACTTACATTTGCAGCCTTGCTGCTTGTAATATTAGTCATTTTCCATTTTCAAAATGATTGATTAAATACCTTCATGTGCCCTTGTGCTCCTCTGCCAGCCGCTTTCCTTTGAACACCTTCAGTTACGCTGCAGGCACAGTGCTTGCTCACATGTCGTGGTTTAACCCCAGCAGGGACCACCCAGTCACTCCCTTGCTCTTCCCCAGAGGGATGAGGGAGAGAATCAGAAGGTACCAATGTGAAAAGTGGGTTGAGAAGAAGACCGTTTAGTAAGTAAAAGAAGGGAAATCAAGAGAAACAAAACCAGAAAAAAGAAAAACAAGTAATAATAAAATAAACCCCCCACCCAAAACCCAGTTGCTCACCACAAGCCAGCTGATACCCAGCCAGTCCCTGAGAAGTGGCAGCCCTTGTAAACTGCCGCCTCTTCTGTTGCTGAGATGACACGTTTTGGTGTGGGATATCCCTTTGGAAGTGTGCAAGCCCTGCTCAGCAGTAACTAAATCAACCCCATGTTATCAGCACTGTTTTGGTCACAAATCCAGAACACAGCGGCATATGAAGAAAATTAATATGAAGAAATTAATTGTGAAGAAATTAATAATGAAGAAAATACTATGAAGAAAATTAACTGTCCCAGCCAAAACCAGCACAACACAGTTCACATGTAAAAGGGTATGGAATATGTATAATAAAGATACAATTATTAGGTAAGCCTTAGATAAAAATATTACTGGGTTTATTATAAATAAATTTTGAATAATTTTTTTCTCTTTGCAGTTTCTGAATCTGTTTTGGTTTGGGGATTTTAGTATTCTGATAACCTCCATTTTAAATTTTAAACATTTCTACTGCTGTATATGTTCAGCTAATTGATATTTGAATTGTCAAGTAGAAGTTTACTTTTCTTTATGTACCTACAGAGTTTGCTTTAATTAAAAGTAATTGAATGAGGCAAGTCAGAGGTAGTTTTAGTTTAACAAAAGAAAAAAACCCAACACCATGGTATCAGATTTCTAAGAAAGTGGTGTTTGCTGCTTACACTGTGTTTTGCAATAAGGTAGTATCAATAAATGTTTAAGGTGTACACATAGGCTCTGACTTTTTTAATTTACATGAGCTTACTCTGTTACATATGTGAACAGCTCATAGCCTGAAATGGAAAAATCTCTATTGTAATTACTACCATCTTCATTTTGTGTCCTGCAACTTTTCATAGGCCGTTTAAAAAAAAATTCATAAATCATACCTTTATTCTTTCTTCTGAGTGTCTTGGTAGAGGAAGGATCCTGAGAAACAATTCTTTTAACAAATGAGAGAGTTAATTTGAAAATGTGTGTTGGAGTCCTTCCAAATCCATAGTGAGGTCAGGAATTTTCAAAATTAATCCAAAACTTCAATTTGAATCCACCTTTCAGATGCCAAAGCAAGCCCACTAAAAAATGAGTGACAAATGCAATTAATTCTTACAGTGCAGTTACGACACACATTAATTTTACTTCCGACAACGAACAGGTGACTTCAGGATACAAAGCCACAACGATCAGTAATGCACTTCCTCCCCCATTCCTGGACCCGTTACTGTCTCCTTCACTCATGGAGGACTCTGAGCTGAGGCAGCTGGTCCTGGAAATCCTGCACAACCTCATCGATCGGCATGACAACAGAGCGAAGCTCAGGGGGATACGGTACTGCTTTTTGTTTGCTTTGGCCTGCTTGAAATTCTCGTTTAATACCTGAATGATAAGTACTGTTGATTTTTAAATACTTTTCCTAATGTGAAATTTTGATGTACTGTTTTGGTAAATGCACAGTGTCTTTTATTGATGGCAGTCGTTTTACTGGTAAGCCTCTGTGCTCATAGCTTAAATAACCATTTCAGATATCTGCTAGTTTAGCTGTGGAAGACAGAATATGTTATTTTATGTGGAGGAAAAAAACCCACGTGATTGTCATAATTCTGTTTATTGTTCTC
Source organism: Cephalopterus ornatus (assembly GCA_013396775.1). Lineage (NCBI taxonomy): Eukaryota > Metazoa > Chordata > Aves > Passeriformes > Cotingidae > Cephalopterus > Cephalopterus ornatus. The sequence continues at coordinate 141,972 of VZRE01012634.1, forward strand.
CCTCTTCAACTGAAATTTGAATATCACTGTTAAGACTGGATATAATTAAAATGGAAATTGCATCAAGATTTGTTTGAATAGTTCCTATATTTCACATTCTCTTCCTTTTCAACTTTTGTTTGCTAAAACAATATTTTTCTTATGTTTGTAGAATAATACCAGATGTTTCTGATCTAAAGATAAAACGAGACAAGATTTCAAGGCAAGATGTGAGCTTCATGAAAAAGGTAATAGAGTGAAACATCACTTTTCTATCTAGAAATAAAGTAACTGAACCAGTTATTTTGCTTGTCTTCTACAGTTGTATTTTTGCAAGAAGTTGCAAAGTTCAGTACCAAATGATTTTAATCAAATTACAGTGATTTCAATGTTGAGGTGCTCTAGATACTTTAAAGATGGTTCCATGGAACAAAAATTGCCATGGTATGTCTTCAGTGAAAACCCTTCTATGCATGGAATTAGATAGAGAATTAAAAGAATAAAAAAAAGGATAAAATACTCGTGTACGCATACATACATACACAAACAACTACATGGTTAACCAATATTACCACTAGTTTCTAATAACAGCTTCTTTAGAAACACAGTACTGTTCTATTTTATGCAGAGAATTGCATGAATACTGCACTATGGTGAGATGTTGGCAGTCATTTCCTGTTGAAATATTTAAAAAAAATTGTGCATTTATGAAAAGGAGGAATCTAAGTTGGCCCTGCTTGGAGTAGAGAGTTGGACTAGAAGACCTTTAAATATCTTTTCTAACCTGAATTATTCTATTATTTTAATACTCACTTTCCCTTTTATGTCTTTTTTAGCATGGTCAGCAGTTGTACAGACACATCTACTTAGGCTGCAAAGAAGAAGACAATGTCCAAAAAAACTTTGAACTGCTGTTTACATCTCTAGCTCTTACCACAATTGAACTGGCCAACGAAGAAGTGGTCATTGACCTCATTCGATTAGCTATTGCCTTGCAGGTATGAGGCTGAGCTGGTGTTGGGTTCATTGACTGACAATTTATATTTGTAATTGGATATGTGGGTAACTTGTTTTGTTTGTGTATTGATCTTCAAATTGGAAATCTCATCATTTGGTCCCAACTTGATTGATCCCCTAAGGAAGTACACTTTGTACGTGCCACTTATTAAAGGGGCAGCTTCAACTAATCAGTTTTGTAACAAATTTCTACAGCATGTGCTGGTCAGGAAAAATAGCAGATGTGGAAAGTTGTGGAAATGTTTCCTAGAATCACTGATATTCGTTAGCAAATTGAAAAGGTGTTCTTACAACCCATCATTGTGCATCAGTGTTCTGTATAAAATGTATGGACTGTCCTCACCTTGGATGAAAGCTTTTGTATAATTGGTTGTGAATGTTTGTCAAACCAAGCTGTTTAATCTCACCTTAGAGTAAAATTCTGTTAGTGTGTTGATAGGCTTTATTCCTTAACATTTTGTTTAAAAAATCATACATTATCTTATACTAGCATACAGTCTTCAGGGAAACTGTTAAACTTACTAAGTTTGTCTGTGTTGAAATCAAAGCATTAAAAAAAATAAAGGAGTGCTAACATGTGCCCTGGAAATTTGATGAAATCAGGCCCTGTATTCCCAGTTCTCTCTGTCATTATTCTTGTTCCCAAATGTGCATCTGTATTATGAAACCTCTGACATGCAGTGTGCATACTTAATTATAAAATATGTCACTGAACCAAATCCTTACTTGATGAAAATGACATTAGGAGTTTTACTAGAGCAAAAATAATGCAGTCTGAATAAACATAGAAATGCTGATAAGGATTAAATAATTCCCTTTATGGTGCTGTATCTGTGACTCACACAGGTGATCTTTGTGATTAAACTGCTATTTCTAATTTTCCTGAAAAAATGTTTTGATCAGGAGGTGGTGAGTACAGGAGATTACCAGTTATTAACCTGTACTTCCTTTCTGAGAAACAGAATTTTGAGTTGAGTAAATTTATTTATCTTCATAATGGTTGAATCTTTTAAGCTCTCTAACCTTCAGATCAATATATTCGTAATTCAGGAGTGAGCTGAAAGACTAGTATTTTTAGATGAGAGGTATCAAATGCTAAGTAGTAGCAGATAGGCATCATATGTCAGGTAGTGTTAGTAATAATATTTTGACTTCCATATATTCAGGACAGCCTGTTACTTTGGAAAGCATAATCCTATCCCTTATATTTCAGGACATTGCCATCATCAACGAGGATAATCTGCCGATGTTCAATCGTTGTGGTGTCATGGCATTGGTTGCAGCCTACCTAAACTTTCTGAGTCAGATGATTGCAGTTCCTGCCTTTTGTCAGCATGTCAGCAAGGTAACACGTAATTAAATAATTCAAGTCATTTATGACAGTACACATTCTACTGTAAAATGGGTAAATAACTTGTGTCAAGTAGTTGCTTATGGTGTTCTCCCATTGCTCTTGGTCTTCAGTCTCAGATGGCATTACTTGCTGACTCTTAAAATTATAAACAAAATAGTCTTCTCTCAAAGTATTGCATTTTTACTTTGTTTATAGTACCATATATAATGGGCTAAAGCCTCATCTGGTATAAGACTTTACAGCCTCACTGGCTTGGGTGAAAAAACACTGACATGTACAAGAATGAGAACCCGATTTTTAGTCTAAAGGGTGAGTTCTTTCTCTGGTTGAAAGAAATTCTAAAGGCCTCATTTGTGCTGAGGTAGATGTTAGCGAGGGTTAGTTATTGGAGAAAACAGCTATGGAACTACTCCATTTGTACTATTTGTCTTGTGGTTTTTTTCAGGTCATTGAAACCAGAAGTGTGGAAGCATCTTATTTTCTCCCAGAAACAATTTTCAAAGACAAATGCAAGTAAGGAGATACAAAATGTCAGTTAGCGGACAGTGAAGTACCTCTTTTACTATTAAAATTCAGACATCACTGAAATATGTTACATATGTGAAAAATAATTTAGGGGTTTAATAGTGTGCAGGGTAGGCAGAAGAAACCAAATTTTGAAAGCATGTGCATGTATAGGAAAAAAAAAAAGTGGGTTTTGGACTTTTTTATTTCAGTCAGAGGCACTTACACACTCACAATATGATGCTTGGTGTGCATGCTAACACAGCCAAATGCATTTTCACTGAATCACAGAATGGGTGAGGCTGGAAGGCATCTCTGGAGATCATCTGGTCCCTGCTTAAGCAGGGCAACCACGAGCAGACTGTGCAGGACTACATCCAGATGGCTTTGGAATATCTCCAGGGATGGAGACTTCACAACCCCTCTGGATAACCTGTGCCAATGCTTGGTCACCCTCACAGTAAAGAAGTGTTTCCTGATGTTCAACCAGAACCTTCTGTGTCTCAGTTTGTGCCATTGCCTCTGGGTCTGCTCATTGATAAGATCCACCTTCTTTTCTCCGTGCTAAACTGTCCCAGCTCTCTCTGTCTGTCTTCACTGAAGAGATGCTCCAGTCCCTTAATTCAACTTAGTGGCCCTTTCTTGGACTCCCTAAAGTAAGTCCATGTCTCACCTTCCCTGGCGAGTGCAGCACCTGACACAATAGTCCAGGTGTGGCCTTACCAGAGCAGAGTAGAGGGGTAAGATCTCCTCCCTCAACCTACTGACAGTAGTATCCTGATCCAGCCCAGGATACCTCAGTTTTGCCACAAGGGCACACTGCTGGCAAATGGCAAATATTACTATTGCTAGTAATTAATTAATTATTATTAATATAACTATTGCTCTACAAGGTTGGGGTTTTTTTAATTTAACAGAGACTATTTTCTCTCAAGATGTAGCAGAATAGGTGAGGAACGTATTTCAGATAGCCAGTAAGTGTTAAGGTAATTTAAAATAATGCAGAGGTGTTCAATGAACTAATTTTGGGTGTATATTCATTCCTAAAAAACTGAGCAAGCTTCATTTCCCATCAAATCATTACCATTGACCTTTTTTGGTTGCTCACAGACATTGGAAGAATATTTTCCATAACCAACAAATACCTATTTGTAGACAATAACTTCAAATGTATATTTTGACAGTCTTCCGAAATCCTTAGAGAAGCATGAAAAAGACTTATTTTTCCTGACAAACAAGATTGCAGAATCATTAGGAGGAAGTGGATACAGTGTGGAAAGATTGTCAGTTCCGTATGTGCCCCAGGTGACAGGTAAGTGGTGATCAGTAGCAACACCACTAAGTACCAGTTATTAAGAATGCTTTCTTAATGTGGTGTGTGCCAATAAAATGTAATGTGACTGCTTGGCAACAAAACCTAATCAGATCATTTTGTCCTCTCAGGATGGGGTGTTTTTTTTCTTATTACCTACTCTATGAAACTGTAAAAAGTTTCAACTATTTGTCCTTTTTTTGTTTTCTTAAAGAAAGGAAGAGGGGCAGAAAGGCCTTGAACACACTTTGACTCTTTTTTAATGAAGTCTTTGCTGTCAAAAAACTACCTGTGTTAATTTGAGAATATACAAGCCAGCATACTTTATTCTTTTTATGTGAACACTGAATGAAAGATATTCCGTGCTTTTGCCATATGGTCTTGTGCTGAGTTGAGTTATTTGCCTTAGATAAATTCTAAATGAGCAGATGTTAATTTAGTCAAGAATGGGATGTTTTCCTCCATTAAATACCTGTGCAAGCTTAGTGTCAGGTAACAGTAGAAATGCCTGAGGAAGGTTTGTGTGAGTTCCAACTACGCAGGCTGTGTGAATAGTGTGTGGAGGACTAGCTGGTATGTGACATTTATGTGCTTTTGGCTTTTAATATATTTTCAACAGCCAGTTGAGCAACTTACTCAAAAAATTGTGTGAAGAATTTTTCTTAACAATGTGTGTTTTGTGGCTTTATGTAACCAGTTACTATTGTAAAAAAACTGTGGGACACCCCAGCCTGAAGCATGGACCTTTTTAAAGAACCTAGCAGAAAAATGTGATTTCTCTGTTCTGTAGCTCACACATAGAAAGAACCATGGTACAAAGGGATAGTGAATGCCAGATCTGTCACTCTTGCAGTCTGATTCAGAGACATTGCTGCCTGGTCTTCAGTATCTTTTCTGGAAAGCTGCTATGGGAGGAATTGAGTCCTCCAGACAGCACACATGGGTTTGTCCCAGATGCTGGCAGGCACACTAGTGTTGTGTTCTGACACAGCTTACAGCATCTGTGTTTTCTGTTGCTGGTTGTCTTCTTCTGGAAAGGGTAATGCTCCTATCCTTGACAGATTACTACTTCTGGCACCCAGAAAAACAGTTAACGTTATATTTTAGTATTGGCAGAAGAGATAGCCAGCAAGTAAGAGAATGTTACTGGCTTTGAGTGAATGAGAATGGAATGAGGAAGACAGCCTAGTTTGAATTTAAATTTATGTTAAGCCTCTTCTAGAAACTGAGGTGTATTTGTGCCCAAATGACCTTATTAGGGTTTTCTTGGATACTTTGCTGAAAATGCATTCCTACACAGGAAGGCATGAAATTTCTGACAGCGTGATTAAGTGAGTTTATAGCTGCAAGTATGCGATTAACTGCCTGTGCAGGTGATGAGAAATTGCCATATTGAATCCTAATCTTAGCATATGTGAGTCACATGGGTTTGGGGTTTTTTGTAATTTTTTTATGAAGAGCAGTAGCAAACTTGCTCCTTGTCTGTTACTGTAGCTAGTAAAATCATTAATCTCTAATCCTGTGGAATATTGAGTTTCCAAGCTTTTCATTTAACTAAATCAGGAACAAATTAATATTTTGGAATTCCTAAGCTTTTAATTTTTTAATGTAATGAAATGTTTCATTTCTGCTATTAATATTATAATGCTAGAATGTAGTGTTTCAAAAGAAATCATTAATCTTAGTAAAAAATGAATCCATTTTTGTGTATTCCTGTGAAATCTAGGGTTGAACCAAAAAAGCCAGTAAATATTTCATCCTGATTATTTCTGATTTTCCAAACATCAGTGACACAATGCTTAACAATGGCCTGTAGTCATAATTTTGTCATCCTGTCTTTGTTTCATGTTTTGATATTTCTTGTCAATTTGAAAAACATTCATATCTGCAAATTTTTTTATGTGCCTTTTTCTCTTCCTTACTTGGGGGAGGGAGAAAACTGATATTTAAATGTACTTTTAATAATTTTTTTTGTCAGTACATATATATTTTTTTAATTCAGCTCTATTTCCATCAGGCAAAAAACCTCATAAATGCAAACATAAGTCAAAAGGTAAAAATGAGTCGTAGGTCAGCCTGCTCTCCTGCTGCTTGTGGTGTCTGTGTAGGATGTGCACAGTCAAAAAATGCTTTTAGAAGGCCTTTAGATCTTTAGGCCAGAAATTGTGTTGTACGTGGTGTACTTAGTGTTTCCTTATGCTTTTTTTTGTTGATATACCTGTAGCAATGTTAGCTGCTGTGAGGTTTACCTTTGTGTTTACTCTTGATTTGAAACTCTACAGTGGTAGCTTCCTATTTTCTTTTCCTGAGCAGGTAGTAGGGTTAGAGGTATCATTTTTGTGATGGTACTAATTACCCCTCTGAGTGACATTGCAAGAACTTGTAGAAAGTTGGAAGAAGCTCTCAGTTGTTCAAAGAATGAAGTCTCATGTTACTCACTGGCTGCTCAGGATAAAGGTGTGTTAGCAGAACATGTGTATGTGCATATGTTCTGCCTGCATCCCAGTAGTTGTGTGCATCCCACCAGGACTGGGCTTAGACACTGTCTTCCCACCAGCTGCCTCCTGGTTCCCAGTCTCCCCAGTCACTGGCACCTGAGCACGTGAGTCCTTCAAGTCCCACAGCCCCAGCTGGTACAGATCGCCCTTGCACACTGTGATGCCCATGTGCATGTCCATGGATCCCAGTCAACCCCCCGGGCTCCACGGTCTTCTTGAGAGCTGACCCGGGCCTCCTGGTCTCTTCAGGGGCCTGCCCCTCAGGGACACTCAGAGCAGACACACACGGTCACCTTCTGCTCCCAGAGCACTTGGCCTACTCACCTGCTGGTCCAGCTTGATGTTCCCTCGTGATCACATGGGAGTCATCATGCTGTGCACCTTTGCTTGCTCCAGACCCACCAGGCCTCTGACCTGTGGTCTGACTCCAGTTACTGTGCTCAGACCCCCATGCACACAACTGCACAAAGAATAGAGTTCCACACCCAGGAGAAGAGGGGCCTTAAAGTTCATCTTGTTCCAATGTCCCTGCCGTGGGCAAGGGACACCCTCCACTAGACCAGGTTGCTCAAAGCCCCATCCAGCCTGGCATTGAACACTTCCAGGGATGGGGCAGCCCCAGTTTCTTTGGGCAACCTGTTCCAGTGCCTCACCACCCTCACAGTAAAGAATTTATTCCTAATACCCAATTTAAATCTACCCTCTTTTATTTCAAAGCCATTTCCCCTTGTCCTATCCCTACATGCCCTTGTGAAAAGTGATCAGCCAGTGAGGTGGATGCAGAGAGCTGCTCCTGTTGCCCCGTGGTGTGGATGCCACCCCTCAGGCCATGGAGGCAAGGCTGCTGGGACAGGCCTGTCAGGGGCTGGGGCACTGGGTGTTGGGGCCGTGCCTGTTCCTCTGGGCTCCTTTGTGTTTATGGAGATGAGCTTTGTGTCACACACCAGAAAAAATGGAAATTTTCACCATTTTTTACCTACTTAATACGTTGAAATTAGAGACAAATGGGTATTTTTCTCCGTCAAGTACAGTGAAGCATCCATTACAAAAATGATTTCTATCCAAAGTAGCCCCGAAAATGTATCTTGTAGTGTTTGTGTGTCAGTTATAGAGAGAGCAGCAAGATGGCAGCAGAGATGTAGTTTTGTCTTGTGTTTTCTTTTGAGGGCTGAGATGCTTTCCTCAGACTCTGTATATATTGAATCATGTACCAGGGTCTCTGAGAACCTGGCAAATATAGCTAGAATTCAGGTGTTTTCCACTAATCTTGTTCTTTCACTGCCTCTTGATCTTAAAATAACATTTCATTTATACGAATTCTGAAAGTTATTTCATGATTTTTAAAAGCTGAGGATGTTCAGCTCTGCTGGAATGAATTCTGTTTGTTCATGCTCAATATTTGCACAGCAAAAGCACTTTGCTAGAAGTGGTTTAAACAAAGCTTGCAGAAGAACCAGCATAAATTACCTTGTGATGGGGGAATTTTAAATCCTTCTCCCTGTCTTAGTTTCAAGTGCCTGTAGGTGCTTCTAACTGTGTGCAGTGCAAGTCATCAAATAGTAGTAGCCAGGTCCAAATGGCTTGATCTTGGCTAAATTTCTAAAATGTGACATTGCAATTCATGGTTTTGTAAATCAGATACACAAAAGTCAGCCCTCTCGAGTCTCTCTTTGTCGAAGGATCATCGTGACATGTCTTAAAATGCATTTTTACTGTTTATTAAAATCTTATGTTAATATATTAAATGTTAAAAATGAGAAAAGATTATTGCTGCACTGCCTCAGGAATGCAGTCACAGAAAGAAAATCCATCAACTGATGGATGGTTCAATCATAATCTGCTTATGCATTAATGAAATTGTTGTGCTCCTTTTAGTATCAGCACAGTTGGTCTTATTCTGACAACTTTTTAGGCCGGCTGGACCCGCTAAAATCTTTGTCGGAAGTGTGAAATGGAGAGAATTTTTTTCACCCAGTAGATTTTTAGACTAGCTGAATATGGTACTTGTAGCAACAAGAATAAGGAAGGATTGTTGTTCATTTCCATTCAGAAATTTATTTCTTCTGGTAATGAGTCATCTTCTCAGAAGCCCTTTTCTGTTTCAGAATACCTTCAGATTAAGACCTTAACATTCACATTTCACAACTAGGAAAATAGGTTCAGGCTTTGTAAAGAATTCTGCAGCTATATATCATCATGTGCTATGTTATTTATTATACATTTGAATAAGAGTTCGTCTCATTTTTTAAAATTTTGGGCTTTCACAGGAAAGTTGGCAAGATGTGGGATGGCGGGGGAAGGGACAATAAAAAGTTTATTTTCTTTCATATTTTGTAATTTAGAGCTGTAACTGATCATTTTCACAACAATTCAAATGATAAAATAGATGATCGTGGATTAAATAGGCATTGGAAACAAATTTGCATCTCATGGGTAGAAATGTGATTGATCATGTTTCAAGTGTTACAGAAAAAGTGAGAGAAGTTGTCTTTCTGCTAGATGAGGACAGACTCTCCAGGAGGAAAAGCATTGTGGACACGGTGTCTCTTCAGGTGGATATTCTACCTGGCAACAACACAGAGGATAAGGTATGAAAATCCCAGAATATTTTAAAGCAGCATCTTGGAGGGAGAGGGGGAATGCAAGTAACGTTTTCCCAGAAAGTCTAATATCTCATTATTCTAGCAATGTAAATACTTCAAGGGGTTGATTTTTTTAAGTTGTGTTTGCAGGATTGTGTTGTCAAAGACACTGGTGCTGGTCTTGCTGTATAAAAATGTCAAGTATTTTAGCACAGTAGTTTTTTACAGATAGTGCTGCAGAATATTTACATTTACACACTGGACAATTGATATTTTATGAGTAAATATTCGAAAATGTTTTATCTGCATTTTGAGGCAACCATTAAATTCCTGCATCTGTATCCCTGCATCGTTTGAAGTATTTGAGAAACTTGTTCATCAGCATGGGGCTGAGAGATGTAAGACCAGAGAGATGCAAGACTATGGTTGACCTGCTGTCTCTGAGAGGGACAGGTGAAGACTGGTCAGGCTCTGTGTACCACAGAATTCCAGTATCACTGTTCCCTTCCTGAACAGTTTAGTGTGCAGCACTTTAAAGTCATGGAAAGGATAAAGTAGCAACAAAAAGTTCATATGTAGGGTGCAGGAGCTGATGCTAATTATCCCTTAGGATGACTGCCTTATAATTAAAATTATCCCACATCTTTTGACACTTCATTTGAAGTATTTCTTAAAATAAATTTCTTCTGCTGAATCTTCTTCAAGGTTCTGCTGATTTTTATTAACCATATTTCTGCTGGCTGCAGTGGAGATTAGCTGTTGAAATTGAGGTTTTTGTACCTCAGCTGAAGTACAGATTCCTGCCTTTGGCACCGTCAAGCACAAACTGCCTAAAGACATGAGGCAGAATATGTGGACTTAGTCAAGCTGAGTGCTAGTTAAAAATGCAATATTAACCTATTGCAAAGGAGCAAGCTTCATTGTAGACAGAAGTGATCTGTGTTTTGCATTATTGTTATTATTATTATTATTAATTTCTGCTTTGTGCTGATGGTACCTCAGATGATATTTCATGTTCACTTTTGTGCTTTGCAAGAATGCAGATAAAAGTTCTTGAGGAAGAAGAAAAAAGTGTTTGAAAAATAAGGGAGACAATCAGATCTCTAGCTTTCTGAAGAAAGTAAATGCTCCTCACAGGATTGGGGTGTTTGACATTAGTATTCATTTTATGATTGCATATTATATGTAGTTATATATGATTGAACAACTCTCTTGAAGGAGGAATTAAATGAATGAAACTTCCATTTCAGATTTCAAATTATTGTGCTGATATATCAAGCATTGATATATAGATATTTTTTGAAGTGGTTGTAGATAAATCAAAATCTTTTTATGGGTTCTCAGTTTAATGTGGTCTTAATGTGGTCCGGTGTCTTGGATAATGAATTACTTTCTTACCTCTTAAAAAGAAGAATTTCATTAATCAGAAACACAGGAAGCAAAGTATTCCTCCTTTACTTGCTTTACGATGTTTGTTTAAAAGGCAAAGGAAAAACCAGTATTTTCTGATTTGCTGATTGCATTTTCATAGCTATATATGAAATATGGTTGTCTTGCTTTGTAGATTAGTAAGTATAACAGTCCATAACTGTCAGCAGAACTAAAGTGCAAAAAAAAAAAAGGGAGCATAAAGCTTTATGATTGAGAGGATTACCTACTTTATTAATGGAAATTTTAGAATTAATGATTAATTCACCAAATGTGAATTGTATAAAAGGTGATTACTTCAGAACCTGAATACTGTTGATCTCTAGTCATACCCACAAATATTTGACATAAAGGTGTTTCACTGTTTATTAATTAATCTTTTAAATATTCAGAGGTAGAGAATACAGTGCTCATGTAGTAAAATGGTAGAAAAGTATCATTTACAGCTCCATCTCCTGAAATAACACTTAAGTATAAAGGAAACAGGTAATTCTGCTGGCTTTTCCCTCGACAGTAGCTCAAGCCAATGAATTAAAAAATTGAAAGGATTCAGAGTTTTCTGAATTGGATGAAGTAACTTTTTGCTACCTCACAGATCTCTTATCTTAAATCATATTAGATCATTCTAAACAATTAGTGTTTATAAGGAAAAATAAAAGTGCTGCCTATTTACATGTTTGAAAGATTGAAGTGAAACGGTTCAAGCCAAGGAACCATGTTATATTCAGGTGAACACTGTTCTGCCATCTAAGCATTCTCCCCTAATATCATCACAGTGGTTTCACTGTAAATGTATTTACTGGTATAGAAACTGTACAGAAACTCTAGGTCTGTAATGAATTGAAACACGAGGATCCATGAGCTGGAGCTCTTCAGAGAAATATTCATGCATCTTTGGTAATTTTGCAGCCCCAAGCAGTTCCTAATGAAGTACATCTGCAGCAAATGGATATTCATATCACCAGATGAACCAATTTTCTCAGTGCATCAGACATAGCTTTTTATGAAGAGCCCTTTAACTCCTGTGTTTATGACATAAGCACCAAATTATTTGGAGCCTGTAATGGTACGAAGTTAGACTAAAGCAATAACCATTTTCCATTCTACACTCCACTGCCATCTCTTATTTTAGCATCACGCTGCTGGTAACTCAACGAGTCTCAGGAAGCAGTTGCTGTTATTCACAACAGTTGTTTAAGAACCCCAGTACTTAGATTTTACAGTACAGAAACACTACAGCCTATTCCTGACCCAGAGGAGTGTTCTGCCAAAATTCAAGTCTTTTTCTATAGTATAGTTGCTATAGAGCATCTTGACTAAAATTTAGGAAGTTTTCCTTCACCTCATTTGATAAAATTTTCCTCACTGTTACCGTGGCTTTAAAAATGTGAATTAGTGATCTGTTGTCTGTCACAGAAACTCCAGATACAGCTATTAGAAACTTGCAAGGCGGAAAAGCTCTGGCGGTTTTGGCCTTCTATATTTTTCACATTCCTTATTTTTTAGAAGCTTATATGTGATGATTAAGGGTTTTGTTTCTTTGTGTTTAGATTGATAATACTGAAGAAATCACCTTTGAAGCTTTGAAGAAAGCCATTGGTAAGATTTATCACAGTTGTGTTTATACAGAACAGTTCTCAATTACTATGGAATTGCTAGAGAAAAAGGAGTGGTCAGAATAACATAATGAAAATAATACATCTGTTTCTCTTCAGCTAGTAGATTTATTTAAAACTTCAGTTACTTATTTCTAAATTTCTGAAATGATACCTCAATAATGTTAGTGAATTCATTTTCTGAAGTTAATGAGACTGAATGAAAAGCATCTGGAAACGCCTGTAATCTATTAAATTTGCCTTACAGGCCAAGCCATAAATAATATGAGATTTGCAAGTTGTATTGAGTGATTACTTATAAAGCAACTTAAATATTTTTTTATGTGTTAAGATTTTAAGGTCTTCAGTGCATTCAGAAAACAGATGGTAAGGTACACATTGTGGACTTCAAAAACAGTGAGATTTTTTAAAAGAATGTATTTCTTTCTAACAAGTGACCCAGCTACAATAACACAGAATTACTCAGATTCCTTATTTCATATTACTAGAAGTAATTACTAATTAATACTGTCCAGTCCACCAAAATCGTCTTCAAAATATGGATTAAACATGATTTAAACATCAGTGTTTTAAACAATAGACACTGATGTTTTAAACAATAATTTAATCTGTCAGTCTTCCAATGTGCCTAATCCCTGAGGTACTTAATATTAGATGCTGAAAAGTTCCAGCTGCTTGTGAGTTCACTCAGCCTACGGAGGTTGAACTCGCTTTTCCCAAATTCTGGCCAGAAAATTCTGGCCACCTGTCAGCATGATACTGGGAGGCAGGATACTTCCTTCTTTTCTCCCGAGTCTGAACTTGTGTGCACTCAAGTGCAGTCTTGAGTCCAGGCAATAAAGCAAAAGGGAGTCCAGATGTAATTAAAGCACACAGTAAGAAAGGGGCAGAACTGAGTCCTCAAACCAGCTCCCTGAAATTTTATCTGCATTTCGCTTTAGAAGCAGTGCCAGCTCACTTGAGAATGGGTGCATCACTTCAAGCACAGTGATTTTTCTGCAAGTGCACATATGGTTTATATCGCTTATACTTGATAGACAAAGATTGCATTTGTCTCTATTTTTTTATTATTCTTTTAAGATAACAATGGACTTGAAGAACAGGAAAAGGAAAAAAGGCGTCTTGTGATTGAAAAGTTCCAAAAAGCGCCATTTGAAGAAATAGCAGCACAGTGTGAAACCAAAGTGAGTTTCTGGAAAATGTTATTATATAGCACTGAAGATACTGATGTAGGCATTAATGGGGATGTGCTGGCTGTAGGTGATTTATGTTGTGTCACTGCTGCTGTTACTTATGAAGAACTTCAGTTCTTTGTTTTGTCTCCACTGATATCAATGTTGGGAAATTCCAGTAATTTAAAGTATGCTTTTGGTTGTTACTAGACCATTTGGAAAGGAATGGATATCTCATATACTCTTCACCTTGATGTTTTCCTTGCTATCTTTGAAATCCACATTCATAGTCCATTCCTATTTCATTCTGGGATAACTAAAGCAGTATTTACCCCATTTTATATTTTGAACAACTAAGTGTATTTCAGGTTTGCTAAATTCCTGTCTGCAACAGCAGAATTTGCTCTATAATTCCTGGCACTCCAGGACAGGCTCACTCAATCTCAAATGCAGCTTCAAGGCTCAGAATCCTTTCCACAGTGAGAAACTGGGACAGGAATTGCTGCCTAGATTTGCATCTGGTAATGCAGAACACACTCACTGAGTATGGCCTGGCAAACTCATTGAAGCTCGGTTCAATATATAGGAGTTAATAATTAAATTTTAATTTTTCTTTCCTAGGCAAACTTGCTTCATGACAGACTTGCACAGATACTGGAACTCACCATTCGGTAAGGCTTTATGCAGGAAGAGTGTCATGAGTGAAAAATGAGTTATAAAGCACTTGTGGCTACTTTCAGTTGGTTATGTCATAGTGTTCTTAAACAGATGTAGTAGGGAGAGAATAATGGCCTTAACTGTGTGCTGTGGTTGAACCCTGGTAGGCGTTTCAGCCTCACATAGCCACGGGCTTACCCCTCTTCAGTGGGATGAGGAAGAGAATTGGAAGGGTAAAAGTAGGAAAACCCACGAGTTGAGATAAGAACAGCTTAATAGATAAAGCAGAAGTTCCACATGCCAGCAAAGCAAAATAAAAAATTCATTCACTTCCCATGGGCAAGCAGGTGTTTAGCCATCTCCAGGAAATCAGGGTTTGTTGGGAAGACAAATGCCATCACTGGGAATGTCCCTCCTTTCCTACTTCTTAAAGCTCTTATTGGTGAGCATGACACCACATGGTCTGGGATATCCCATGGGTTGGTTGGGGTCAGCTGTCCCATCTGTGTCCCCTCCCAACTCCTTGCCTACTTCCAGCCCTCACACTGGCACAGCAATGTGAGAAGCAAAAAAGGCCTTGGCTCTGTGTAAGCTCTGCTCAGCAATAACAAAAACATCCCTGTGTTATCAACACTGTTCCCAGCACAAATATAAAACACAGTCCCAGACCAGCTGATGTAAAAAAAAAATTAATCCCAGCCAAAACCAGTACACTGAAAAAGAGTATTCTTCATCACTTTGATTTTCTTCCTATTTTGACTCTTTTTGGTAGTGGAGACTCTCCAGAAACCATGTCACAGTGTCTTACAGTCTTACAGTATTTCTGTGTCTATCAGTAGTGTTGCAGAATGGTGTTGTTTTCCCATTGCTGCATCTGTTTGAGAATGTAATTAGATACTGAATACCCAAAATAGTACATGGCATTATTACAGAGTTGTGCACATCCATTGTGCAGAATAAATAGTATTTATTAGCAATAAAATGCATTTGGATAGTTCCGTAACATCAGTGAAATTGATGATATAGACGAGAATACAAAAATCCCCAGGGCATAGTAATTTCATTAGAATTTCAGGACTAGGATAAAATACTGTTGGTTGGGGGTGGAGGGATAGTTTATTCTTGTTTCTCAGCTATTAGTGTGTAAAATTATAACAAAGCAATCCATATAATTATAAATTACATATATTGATTGTGCTTCTCACACAGTCCTCCGCCTAGCCCCTCAGGAACGATGACCATTACTGCTGGACATGCTCATTACCATTCTGTTCCAGTCTATGAGATGAAGTTTCCAGATCTTTGTGTGTATTAAGTGTCTTCTGAAGTCTGCTGGACATTATTTAGCATAGAGTACAATAGAAAGAACAAGATGAGTTTTCAAATTTTATTGTTTACTGTATCTAAACTAAGTAATATAATGATGGACATGAGCCAAAAACAGATTACTTTAGCCAAATTCATGAGATTGTGTTGGATTGTTTTCTTCTGTAATATATTGTAAGTTAGGGTTTTCATAGATCATATTGATTCATTTTCATATTTGAGTACATGTAAAAGCCAGATATAAAACTTGTCTTGCCATACAGGTGAATATTTCAGTTACTCTAGGAATTTGTGTTGCTGCAAATTCCTTTAATTGGAGATACTGTAACTGAAGAACTTGTTAAATCCTTTTTTTTGTTCCCTTTTTTTTTTGTTGGTTGGGTTTTTTCTCATCTCCACCTCAATTGTATGTCTAACTAGAATGCTTTTGCCTTGCTTCACCTCATTAAATGTAACCAGTGGAGCTCTACCTTAGCTCCCTTTTGTTCATACTGTCATAGCTAGTCAACTTGTTTGGTTTGGAATATATGGAAAAAAAACAATACCTTACATGTGTTCAAGTACAATAAATGAATTTATGGACACTTGTTAAGTATTTTTTTTGATGCATCACGTAACATGCTTTTTAGACAGATATGCCCAGTACATGTCCTGTGTTTCTTGATAAAAGTTTAAGGCTTTGCATAAGAGAGGAGGAATCTCCTCTCAAAGCAGGAAATTGTGCAATATTTTTCATGTCTTAAGGTGTATGGTTTACAGACTGTACTTTTGAAAACATAGTAGTATTTTACTGTCTGCTTTAGTATAAATACACAAGAGATATATTTAGTATAGCAGAAAATTAACTGACCGCATTTTAAATAATAATTAATGAAATTATAAATATATTCTATGAGGCATTTCTCTGTAGTTTATTACAGCTTTTTAGTGATATTTTAGAAATTGAAAGAAAACTAAATGAAACCATTTAAAGACCAAGAATTTATTACATATATTTTCAAGCAAAAGCATTTTTAGAGATGCATCTCTGTGTTTGTTTTTGTTTCATTTCTCAAACCTTTAAGGTAACTTTCATAGGTTTATGTATCTGAGCATACTATTCAAATGTAAATAAAGTAAAACTGATACAGGAAATTACTGACATTTGATAATTGCCATGGCTGTCTTTATGACTCACTAAATTCTGCAGGCAAAAAAGAAAAACAGCATTCATTGATACCATGAATAGTAAGTTTGAAGTCCCTTATCTCTCTGAATCTGACTGAAGCAGCACAAACATGAATGAATGCTCGCAAAAATCTGTAATAAATGTAGACATTTAATTTAGCCAGTGGTTTGCATGAACAGTGATCAGGCCGTGAACAAAGTGATCTAACTTCAGTTAGCCCTGCTTTGAGCAGGAGCTTGGTTTAGATGACTTTCAGAAGTCCCAACCTAAATTAATCTTTGATTGCATAACTCTACCATCTGAAGGCTTATCAGCCCAGCTAATTTGCGGACAGTTTGAAGTATTTGCAAACCCACTGTAAGAAGGATTTTGAGTTTTTTGAACTGTAGTCCAGTATTCCGCTGGACTACTTTTAAAAGCCTGATGTGACATAACATCAGAGAAATATCAGCTACTTAAACCTATGAGATGACATGCTGAGACTTTCAGAAGGCATTCACAAAGCTCAAAAGGTAATTGAGACCTTCTTTTCAGTTTAACAGTGCAATCACAGCTGTTAGTGGATGACGAAACAGCCCCTTATCTACAGCATTCCGTTGCGATTTTTACTGCTGCAGCGTATCAGCCTGATCAGACCACAGTCTACACATAAAATAGGACTCTAGACTTTAGTTTTCACTTTTTTTTTTTTTTTTTTTTTTTAAGGTAAGACTAATAGCTTTTTGGCCTATATAAAGATTGTAATTTTTTTAATAGTGAATCTAACCTAGGGATACAACGTAAAACATTTCTCCACGCTGTCATTTTTTAAGAATATCACTCTGCACTTTTGTACAAAAAGAAAATAAGGAGTCTAAGAAATAAAGAATGTACTTCTGTTTGCACTCGTGCAGTATGAAGACTATGCTGTAAATACAGGATTGTTTCTGTGATTGAATTCTGTTGCATGAATGCTGCATGTGAAAATAACAAGATTCAGCATTTCATTTTCTGTTCTTTTTATGAAGTATTTTTCATTTATGCTAATGGTAGGTTTCTGTGTTTCCAGTGTGCAAATGAGCTTTGTTTGGTAAATGCAGGTGTTGTGCAGGTTTTGTGCAGGGAATGAAGAGCTTGTAACACTCTGCGTGTTCACGTGATATTTAATTTCTTCCTTTCTGGAAATTCAGGGAGTCTGTAAGTTGGTAGTTGGTTCACTTTGGCCTTTCTAGACATATGGGAGATGGGAGAGACTGTAAAATGTATTGTTTTGGTAGCTATTATATGTAGCTAATGAATGAAACCAAAAGAATTAAGAATGCTGTTTGTTGTACAGTATGAAGCTGCTGTTTCACTTCTCTTCTTTATGTTCTTCAGACAAGTTGCAGAACTTTAAAAGCTCCTTATGCAAACTGGTCCTGTTTTATGTGCAACATTTTGAGCACTGTCATAATGATTATAAATTGGTACCCAGCTGATTAAGTGTATTCCAGCTGTTGCTTTGGGTTCTCTTTCCCATTATGTCATTTTGAAAAAAATATAGCTTTTGTAGTGGGTCACTTTAAGGTAAATTAAATCTGTGGTAATTTCAAAAGATAGAAATAGCCTGTTGTCCAAAATCAGAGTAGGGTTAATTTGTCTGTTGTTCTGATGGTCAAATATTCTGTACTGTACGTAATGAACCAGTTTCAATAAATGTAAGAACACACTGTGCAATCTCTATTTAAGCAATAAAATAAACCAAAATTTCAAATTAATCTTTTCTAAGATGTGTCAGTTTATTTTTACTGCTCACATTTAAGATGTCAATTACATCATTTTTTAGCATTTAAAGTAGAGCTCATTTTACTCACCATTTTACTTGGTCTTGCAAATGTTACAGCACTGCAGCACTATTAAAATACTGCATTTATTTAGTATCAAACCATTGATATTACTAAGACCACCAGAATTTGAGAGTGCAACGATACAAAAATAATTTCCTACTAGCAAATAAGCTTCAAGAAGATAAATAAACTGTGCTTTTCAGGCCTTCCTCACTGGATAAAAAACCTGTTGGGTTTGTAGTGTCAATTCTAGTCACTCGATACAATTGTATGAGTTTTCTGCCCCTTGTTTAGGGGGTATGGTCATAAAATAAATCAGGCTGGAAGGAACCCAGAGTCCTCCCAAGTGATTGGTGACTTACCTGCTGCTGTTGCTGCTTCTCCTTGAGCTCTGTCCCTACACAGAGTCTGGGAGACCTTGCTGATGGGAAAGCACAGCAGAGGATGTTCAGTGTCTGTGCTGGGAAGTTTTCAAAACCCAACTGGATGGGGCCTTGAGGTACCAGGTGTGGCCTCTTAATTGACCTTGTTTTGAGCAGAAACTGTATCACCTCTGAGGTCCCTTAGAGTGCCTCAGCTGTGTGTGTCTGCTCTCCTACAGCGCCCACCTCCTTCAGCAGGTGTCCCACATTTTGGAACAGGCTGCCCCGGCAAGCAGTGGAGTCGCCATCCCTGGAGATGTCCAAGGAACGACTGGATATGGCACTCAGTGCTCTGGTCTGGTTGACAAGGTGTTGGTTGGCCACAGGTTGGACTCAATGATCTTGAAGGTCTTTTCCAGCCTAAATGATTCTGTGAATTGAGCGACAGACCTTTATCTGCCTGGACTTGTGCAAAGCATTTAACACTGTCCCACATGACACCTTTGTCTCTAAACTGGAGAGACACGGATTTGACTGATGACCCACTTTGTTGGATAAGGAATTGGCTGGATGGTTGCATTCAGGATTGAATGTCCAGGGGGAGATCAGTGATGAGTGGCATCCTCAGGTGTTAGTATTGGGACTGACACTTCTTAATCTCTTTGTCAGTGACATGGACAGTGAGATTTGAGTGCACCCTCAACTAGGTTTCAGCCAGCTGTGTCCAAAATCTGTGAAAAATATGATGTAAAGTGGCTGTGAGAATGAGAGGAGAAAGAAGAAAGCTGTGCTCAATGTCCCTTCTTGATCTGCTTGACGTTTTTCTATTATTTTAGCACTGATCTCAGAGAATCAATAAATACAGCTAATCATAGCTAGATTATTTAAGACTTCTCTTTATGAACACAATTCAAAGGGTTGTAATTATGGCACAACTTGGGTGTTAAATTCTTCTTGAAGTAAGAGATACTGGAAAAAATCCCAAAGGAGTTAGTGACAACATTGCCTGAATAACAGCATATTTATATTGTAATTTCTCTGTTACTTTATCGATTCAAATGATCCATCCCTATCTCTGCAATCAGAAAATTCAGCATCGTTGAGTGAGTATGTGCATGTGTTATTTGTATAACCATGAAGTTAATACTGGTTTCTAATAATTAGCAGAAAGGAATGAGTTTTTATTTTAAGGTGCAGTGTTCAGAGCAGCAGCACTGCTCTCATTAGAGAAATGAGCTGATGATATAATTGCTCAGCAGTGCACTTCATTCACTTGTTTAAAGGCCAGTTTTTCCCATTTCAGCTCATTATCTCACTTCTTCATTGCCATCTTTATTTATAAATGCTGTGAAATATATAATTTTCATCCTTACGATAAAAGGCTGATGTAAGTTCCAGTGTTATGCAGATCTCATCCTCACCATAGGGCAAAAATGGGCATTTTGCAGCTGTAGCATTTTGCTTCAGTACTGAGATGTCCTCTTTCTTTAAAGCGTAAGGGGGAACTTAATTAAAATCTTGTCTGCAGATAGAACGTCTCACATCACTTCGCTGTCCTCTCTGCCTTCCCTTAAAAAATGTCTTTCTGTTCTGTTCGTTTTTTTCACTAGAGCTGGTGGTGTAGCCAGTGGGATCCACTGGGATTCACGTGACTAAACACCTTTGGGGGTTTATTTTGTGTGGTTTTTTGCTTTTGTGTTTTGTTTTTTTGGGGATTTTTTGCACTGCACTAATCCTTTGCATTTTGAATGTAGGAAAAATACTGAGAGGGGAATAGCACCAGCCAGAGGTTTATACCATACAAACTGCTCATCCAAGAACATTCACTGGAGTTTTCACCTGCAGTTCTTGCACCATGCAGCTTGAACAGATCAAATGCTGGGGTTTAGGTAACTGCTGCCTGATCTGGGAAAACACGGGTAGCCTCTCTGTATCCAGCATGAGGATACAGTCATTGGTCTGTAAGGAAAACTTTGGTGACAAAGTTCAGCCCTGCAGAACGAGGTGATAGAGTAGAAATCCAGACCTTTCAGAGCAGCTGAATCCCTGCGAAGTTTGTAGCAAAATTTTTGTTCTAAGAAATGTTAGTGAGTCGTAGAATCATAGAATGGTTTGGGTTGGAAGGGACCTTTAAAGGCTTGTCACAGCCTGATGTGACCCCTCTCTCCCTTCAAACTATTTTAAAGCTTGCCAGCCCTGATAGCTCATGAGCGAAGACCCTCTTTCCCCTGTGAGAAAGGTGAATCCCATCTGACAGCACCGGGCCTGTCAAAAAAAACCCCCAAATTCTGTCAGTGACACCAGCCATGGGGACAGATATTAACAGACTTGGGTCTGTCTGTTTCTGGAAGGATAGGGCTAAAAATGGCCTGTGCTCCACATTCCCTGACCAGCCATTCCAAGGTGCTGAAGTCTCTTGATCACCCTTGGGTTACACGTTGTGACTTCATCACCCACCACATGGAAGAACACTAATGAGTAATAATCCAAGGGCCAAACCAAGGTGGAAAGTTTCCAAGTGATATCCTTAACTTGGCCCCAGGGAGGCAAGAGACTTCCCTAAGAGAAGGGTCTGTCCAGCATTTTGGACGTTCTATTCACCTCAGAAGTGAATCACACAGAGCTATAGACAGGAATGGAAAAAGTAGCTCATTTTGATGTAATTACTTTATCTTTCCTTCCTGCTAAGCTCAGTAAAGGAAGAATGTCTGCAAAAGGAGTTGCAGTAGTTGCAGATTGGTTTAATTAAAAACCTGAAATACTTAGCCACCATCAGCGAGATCCAGTCTGAACCAAGCACACAGTTAACAAAAATCAGTCTGTGATCAGAACAGTTTTTACATAGAAATCAAGTGAAATTATACAGAATACTGTCAAATAATGATTTAATGTAGTATCTGACCTAGATAGATGGTCTGTAGTGCTGACCTCCCTACAGTAATGAGTTAATACAGCCTAACTCTAAAACCTAGTCTATGATTACATCATTTGTGTGCTGTGTAGAGGGTAAGGAGGAGTAAGGTACATGGTGGCTGACTGCAAAGGCTCCGTGCTGCTTCCCAAGCCCATGAAGGTGGCTGGTTATCTACCTCCACGTCCCACAGTTCTGGAATTCCCAACAGAATGATGCGTCCCTCTCTTTGCTCTTCTTAATTGTCTCTGCAGTGGACCCTCCTCTTCACTGCTCTCCTCGGAGCTGGAAACACCTGTGCCTGTTTCTGTGCCTATTGGGGGCCTTTCATAAGGGCCACTTTGACAGGAGGGTTTCTCCTCCTGGCACTCCTGCCCACGTGGAAGCTTCAGGCTCTCGTTGAAGAAGGCAGAGGCCATGCACTCGGCCGCTGCCGTGTCGCAAGCACAGAGGAGTTTCTCACATATGCTCCAACCAATGCCTTAAAAAGAAGAGTTTAAGGATTAATGTTTGAAAGCAATTAAAATTAGTCAATGTGTAATAAAATTTTCAAATCTGCCTCAAATTTTACTCTCCAAATTCACCTTCAGCCATCTAAAACAAGGCTGACACCGAGGTGCTGGGTGGCAGAAGGTCTGACTGTCTTTAGTTGAATTTCTGAATGTAAAGACACAAAGAGCTGACTCCTATCTGCAATTACAAAATGTCCGAATGTAATTTTCTCAACCTGACCTGGTCACATCATGCACAGTGGTGGAATAATTAACTAGGAAAAAAGCTCTAGTTTAAGGTAAACGTTGCTAACTTTTTGTAAACTAAATATTTCTGTCTCCATACTCAGCCCTAGCAGCTCTCAGTCATGGTGGCATTCAGTCTGTCATGCTGATACACTGTCAGGACATGAGAATTTCCTCTATCACAAACTTACATTTTGGCATATGATCAATACATAAAACTTCAGATCTCGAACTTCTTTCTGCATGACATCCAAGTTTCCTAACTTGTTCCATACAACAGTGATGAGAGAAGCAGCATCTAAAACAAACAGTAGATGTAAATGCAAAATATTTAGTCTTCCTGCATCCCAGAGTGCTCACAATTATTTGTACATCTTAATTTTCAATGCCCATTAAAACTTAAGAAATTTTAGAAATTTTATAAAATTTTATACCGTGGAATTTTTTTTTCTATAAAGAAGAAAACCCAAACTGTTCCTACTTACCTCCTATACTTGCTGCTACTTTTTCTTCTTCCTTCTTAATTCCTTTGGTGTCATGCGTTTAACAATGCTGTTGCTTTTTTTTTGGGGGTGGGGGGTTAATTTTAAGGCACATAATTACAATTGTGACCATGACCTAATCTGCCATGAGAAGTGTCTTCAAGTATTCAAATCTTGGCTGAAAACATGAAAACTGCATCACAACAGCCAGATCACTAGCCTTCACCTAATCTAATTTTTTATGCCTGCGCAGCCTTTCTTGTGTGCAAGTGTAGGAAAAAGGTGTGTGCTGCATACTAGGTGCTATATTTAGACCTGAGGTGCCCCAACTATCATGAACTTCCACACAGTGAGAGATTTTTGGTTGTAAATACAACACTCTCAGAGATTTCTTTACTTTGGTTGAATGCTCTGCATTATTCCTCATTGACAGCCGTGCCATGACAGCCATGGAAGGGCTCTGGGCTGCAGTTCCACGAGGACTTTGCTCCAGCTCTTCCCTCTTCTGAAGGGCAGTGCAGTGTGGGTGGATGTTAACTCTTCTCTTCATAAATCACTTTCCAAACCACCTCTTAGCCAAGTTTCACTCGTTCCCATCCCTTTTAATATACCCTTCCTTCTACTCTGCTTACCTGCCATCGTTCTTTCTTATTTTGAGTTATTAAGTCCTCTCCAAAGCATTGACACAACAGAAGAATGAGTCTCAGTGACATTAGAATATTTCATGTGTTACTTATGTAAGTGGATTTTTTTTTCCCAAAAATGTGGTCTGACTACTGATACTTAGCTATACAATGCCCAACAAAAGATGCACTGATCTTTTTTTGTCCATGGGCACCCCGATAGTACACACAGTTAATGGCAAACAGAGAAGAGCCCACACCTGTCCAGTGCATCGCTGGGATGGCCCCTTCCCTCTTGGCCACAGTAGCAACCATAAGACTCAAATTCCTCTGGGCATCGCTCAGTTAAGCAGAACAGCATTTCTCCAAGCTGGGGCAGCTCCCTCTTTGCTCTTCCACTTCCTCTCTCTTGCAGAAAGGTTAGTCGCTCGCACACTGTAAAGCAAAGTTGTTATTTGACACATCATGTTTTCACTGGCTGGGCGCTCCCCTGTGATGATAGAATTGTTTTCAGAGCTATCAGAAACTTTGAAAGTCAACACTTTATAATCTGGAAATTATTGCTCCAGTCCATGATTTATGGCTCGTAGAATTCTGCTGAGCAAGACAGCAGAAGGACAGGGAAATACTTAAAGGGGAGAGAGATTTCCTCTGAAAATATAATTACAAGTCAAATTGGATTGCAATGAGAATACTTTGCAGTCTTTTGTAATCCGTTGCTAAATTTTTCTTCTCAGTATTCAATGGCTTCTGTCTCAGCTAATTCAGCAAATACCCCTTGTGCTTGCTGATAGCTGGGCAGTGACCGTGTTGTGCTGGAGGAAACAATATCTTTTTTGGTTTCATTTGAAATATAGTTCAATTCAAAATATAATCCCCCTAGTCCAAATGCAGGAATGATCTGTTGTAGTGGCTGCTGTGGTGCCAAGGTGTTGGCATCACCATGTCCCAATCCTAATGTCTCTGTGGCTCCCCCCACTCAGTAAGAACTGATATTGCGGGAACTATTCCTAAGATTTGAGAGAACACAGTGTTTCATATCAGGAAAAAGATGTCAAGGGCGCCTCTTTTGGGACTTTGCCAGGGAAAGGACTTGAAGGGACTGATTGGTTGGATTGCAGGAGAGAGATGGAGGGTTTCTGTTCCCTCTGCATCCTCCTTGGTCCCAGGAGCTTTCCCTTCTGAAGCTCTAGCCTGACTGCTTGCTTCTTCCAGGGACAGCCCTGGATTACTGCCTCCAAAAGGAAATTCTGCCTATGTGCCTGCTTGAGTCTTCACTCTCTCCTGTTAATTCACTGAGAATGAACTGCAAGGTTCATGCATTAACATGTGCTCTCTAACGGCTGATATTTTACAATCAAATTTTCTACTTTGGTGGAAGGTTGGTTTGATTCTTCCAGTTCTGGGAAGAATCTTTTCCAATTCTGGGGCTGCTTCTCTCCTCTGGGAAGCCAAACAAGATGGATGGGACAGTCCGTGAGTGTGAATTTACAGCAGTGTCAGGTCTGGAAATGTCTTGAGATTTCCGGGATCTTTGAGCAGGAATGGAAAAAGAATCAGAAATGGTGAGAAAAAGTCTGACTCTGGCAAAAGATCAGAAGGAGGAGCAGGGAAGTTCCTAATATTGCTTCTGCTTTAAAACAAAGTAACTTAAAAATGTGATTAAATTACTGCATACAAGCAAAAGCAAGTGGGAACATTCACTGAGCTCATTTTAGATTTTGCACTGTATGAAAAATGTTCTCATAACCTAATAATAAGTAGGTTCTTTAAGTGTTAGTGATAGCACATTGGCAGAAGAGGTTAAACTGATGGAAGGTTTAGCAGATGTCTGCATCTCCTTTCTTATAAATACCAATACATCTGTGCTTATCTAACTGGTTTAGAGTATCTGTAATCTCTATATGTAATATATACCTACTTTTAATAGAGGTAGGTGAATATTTTATCAGCTATAATATATATATAAATAATTATTTACCTTTTCCTGCAGGTTCATTGGGTCCCCTGTCAGACAGTCCCAGTTCCAGAGCTATTCCAGAGGAAGCTGTGCTTGGACCACCCCTTGCAGGACTTGTCTCTGGAGAAGACAGATGCATAGATTAGATTTGTGAAGGTAGAATAAATTCTTCTTTCAGTGATGTGTCCAAAAGTGCATATTCTAAAGCATAATCAACTGGCAGCCTTCTAAAATTTTTAAATTCATAGTGAGAGGCTGTTCATTAAATGTTAGTTAAGCTTTCCTTCTCAGTTGACAGTGAGCTACCCTTTCCAGGGCAGTCAGTATTGTGCACCCTACATTCTATGTAACCTATCCAGATTTAGGGAGAAAATAGTGTTATTCTACATATCCATGAGAAATGCTGACTCCTCAGATAGCTGTGAACAGGAATAGGGGAGTGCTATAAATTAGGTGTAATTCATTTTTTACTTGCCTTTTTCTTTTGTCCTTGCAGATGCGCCCGTGGAAATCTTCTCAGTGGGGACAATTTTGACTTGCATTGAGTTAATATCTCCTGGGAATGAGGGTGGGGAGGTGGTTATCTCTTCCACTGGGACCACAGCTGCCATAAATCCATCTTCTTCTGAGTAAGCAGAAACAGGAAAGCAGAAGAAGACATGGAAAATAAACAGCAAGAATTTAATTTTAGATAGCTGGTCAGAGTAATATCCTCAGGCAGAACCAGTGGGAATTGATGGTCATAGAGAAACAACATTCGAGAGGAAAATGGGAAAAGCAAAGAGTAACCAGACTGGTCATTTTTTCACATCCCTTGCCTTTCAGAAGAAAGGACTGTGGTTAACTATGATCGTTTAACAGTTGATTTTTTTTTTTAATTCTATTTATATGTACTGAGAAAAAGAGCTGTGACAGTTGCTAAAAACCATGTTGGTTGCTTCTTAGTCAGCTGTACTGAGAGTATGTTCACCTGAAGGTTCCAAAACTTGGAGCAACATTAGTGAAAGCAGGAAATTATTTGACTGATGCAGAGCTGGGTGACTGAAGGGTTTACTGGGTTGTAAACACAAGGAAATACCAAGGGGGAAAAATTTGACATATAAATACATTATTTTCAGGAGATTAGTTTAAAAATTAAAGTGGTATATATTTATTGTTGAGCAGGAATGTTTTTTTTAAATTTGTGGATACTTCACATCCTTTCTTTTTTCTTTTTAAACCTTCTCTTTTATATAAACTAGCTTGTAAAAGAAAGCACTGTTATCAAATGGTTTCATTTTTTCTAAATGTCAATATGAAGAATGTGGCATTTCACAAACTAAATCCTTTGAAAATACTAGCGAGCTTGAGTTTCGATATTTTAAGAGCTTTTCTTTTGAATTCTTTGGCTGCAATTTTTAATTGGACTAAACCCAAACTCATTAAACTTGTCTCTCTGACGTTCTGGTTTTAGTATGTTTTGAAAATAACCTGTCACAGGATAAGAGAACAGATTAAAAGAAATGAAAGTAACATTCTCAGAACACAACAAAGCCCCTGGAATGTGACAGAAAGGGATCAATAGTCACACACTAGTTTTGATGGCTCAGCCAGGTGCACGTTTTATACTACTGTGGCGGTGGTGTGTTGAAATGAAAACGATTCTTTCTAGATGTAGAAAATAAAACCAGAGTTTGGGAAGCTCTGCACAAAGAATAAATATTACAAATAATCTCTTGGGAGCTGTGCAGACCTGGAACACAATACACAGATTTTCTCATATATTCAAGTTAACGGGAGAGAACATTTAGTGATTTTGACCAGTGTTTAGTACAGTAATGCCAAATTTCTGCACTGAGATGGGAGACAGTGTAATCAGAGTCAAAAAATTACTACTTTCTACTCTCCATATGCAGTGTTCATTGACATTTTTCTGGTGCATTTCATCCTGCCTGGATAATCCTTTCTACACAAAGAGGGCCACAGAAAAGTTCCAAGACTACCAAGGTTCTCCATTTTTAGCTGTACCTACTGATATGGCTGTGCTCAAAGCACAAACACCTGTGAAAGCTGAAACAAGTTTCAGACTGATAAAGAATTTGATTAAATTATCTATAATAAAGGAGAAGGCAAAATCAAAGTCATCCTTCTGGCAGCAGATGCTATGAATGTAATTTGCAGCACCAACCATTATATCTGAAAACCTTATGTGAAGAGGTTTTCAGAAATACTTGGGTGAGGAGTGCAAATGAGTGGCTGGAGGCAAGAAACAGCTAATGCTTCTCAGTCTGGTTTTATTGTTTGTGTATCTGCTATCTGACCCTGATCTAAATTTGATTCTCTGGAAGCCCTGTTATCACCATGCACAGGGTTTTAAGTGTGATGCTTTTATAGGAGGAATTGCTGTGTCAGTCAAAGAAAGAGGAAAGCTGAGGGTCATTGACCTTTCATCGACAGGATGGGAGGAGCAGGAGCTGTTCCTCTGTTGTCCCTTGTAGTTACTGTACAAAAACCAGAGATATTGTGGTAGTGACCTACCTGCTGCATTTCTGGAGTGACTATTACTGAAAGCATTGTAAAGCTTAACCAAGCATCACTATTAGCCTGGTTTTATAAAGAGGGTAATTAGGAGAAAAGAAGGGGTTTGCTAAAGGATGTGTGAGTCAGCAGAAGTAGTAGAGGTATTATCCAGAAATCCTGTGCTGCAGATTTTTGACTGTGACACCACAGAGCTTCATAAATGAAAATTCATCTTCACCTGGACTCAAGACTACCAAGTTTTTCAATAAAAGTTTAATCAGACTCTTACCTCTGGCTTTGGGAGTCACCAAGATCATTTCACTGGGCTCAAAAGAAATCACTGTTGAAGACAGAAAATGTAAACTCAGAAAACAAGTTGCCAGCACAGACTCTTATGAATAGTTGCTGAGAAGAGATTTTTCTGAAAACAGGAAGACCCAGGCACATCATGGAGAGAGATTTGCCTGTTTTTCTCAGTGGTGTATTGATTGTTGTAGACAAAGTGATAGTGATAAAATAATCTCATTGCTGCATGCAAATAATGCACTTTGCACTAACAGAGGATTCTATGTTTCTGTGAAAGAAGGAGCATAAATATGACTGAAGTGGGGAATTCAGTATTAAGTCCATTTGACAGACAAATAGACTAAACAGGATTAGGTCTGAAATCCCACTGTTGTGCACAGAAGGATGCCACATTCCTTGTGAACACCTTTAGTTTGCCTGCACTGAAAGTCAGGTATGGGTGGGCAGCTATAAGGCCAAATAACTCCCTAACCTCTAATTTATTTCTTTACCTGATAAAATGATTTTCATTTGTCAGCTACCTTTTGATAAATTAGAAGCATGGCTATCAAATGATCCAAAGAATCTTCTCTGGCTCTTTTTGTGTGTTGTTAGGATGTGAAGAAGAATGCCTTTGCCTTTGAATGAGTTTGAGTGACACTTAGCTTTGGTTTAATGCAGCTTCCACAGTTGTCAAAGTTGAAGCTCCTTTGGGCTCGAGCAAGGAGAATTAAATGGTAGGTGGTTCTCCAAAGGATTCCTTCAAAGTCAGACTAGGTATGTTATCTGTGTTACATTTTCAGCTTTCTAAAATTCCTCGTACAGGTTTTTATCCCTTGATAATATTTTGAGCCTTATGTTGGACTTACACCTCTTTAGAGAGCATGAGTAATTGTTTTTCAGGAAGTAAAAGATTGCTACAGATGTGCAAATACTGGTGCTCTTACTCCTTCAGGAGTTCTCAGTTTTCTATTACCAAGCTTCCCAGAAGCAGCTAGAAAAACATGGCCCAATGCTGGAGCTGTTGCTAGGTGAAAATGGGAAATATCTGTTAAAAAAACTACTTTGATAATACAGGAGAGATATGAAGGAACAGCTAGCAGTTACACTCAGCCTTTCCAAGTACATACACTTATGCATGTGCTGTTTTTTAAAAGAATAATAGAAAAAAAACCCTTTAAAAGTCAGAAGTGTTGTTTGTTTAAAAAAAAAAAAAAAAGATTCTGTATGGTTTTCATTATTCCAGATTGACACTTAGGGCAATGGCTCATAGAGGGGAGCACACTACACCTCAAAACCAGGTTCTTAAGTTCTAAAAAAATGAAACTTTCCACCTCTCCCCAGGCAACCAAGTCTCGTGGAAGGTGTCCCTGCCCACAGCAGGGGCGTTGGAACCAGATGATCTTCAAGGTTCCTTCCAACCCAAACCATTCTGTGATTTTCTGAGTTAAGCAGTGGCTTGGTTGCCCCCACCCAGTGCTCATGTGCTTGGCAGGCACGGGGTCTCTGAACACAGCAGTGGGGCTTTGCTTCTGATCGAGCCTCACAGCAAGAGTTCAGCAGCTAAACTGGGCAATGGCTGGTCCAAGGCTGGTCTCCTTCTCTATTTCCTTTATGACTTGGCCCTCCCTTACCAGACGTGCCCTCCCAGAGGTACCAAGGGCTTTGGGTGACCTCTGTCCCTGGCCTCTCGTGGTGCAGTGCTCACCATGCAGGCAGGGAGAGAGTAGTTTTCTCATACTGCAGCAATGAGTTTTTGCAAGCATCGACTCCTCAATAAGACAACCACTGATTGTAGCAGAAAAAAAATGAAGACTGTCACAAGAACCACTTGGTCTCATGCTTTAGGGACTCACCCAGGAGGCACCTGAGTGAGAAGATTTCAGCCTGGATCTCTGCATTACAAGTAAATAAACCACCAAACTGCTGTCTCATTGCCACAAACCGTGCTCAATCTTTCCTCATGCTCCTGCTTGATCTTGTGGAATTAAACATCTCTTTAAAGACAAGAAATATGCCATTTGCAGTGGGTCCAGTGGTTGGCACCCACACAGCATGTCTCTGCCAAACAGCTCACCTGCTCCAGCCTGTGTTCCCAGGGAAAAAAAGGCTGTTTTGATGAAAACAGATTTTGTTGTGGAGTGCTCATTCTCAGCCCTTGGGAAACTTACTGTAAACACTGGTTAAACACATTACATGCACAAATTGAAAAATTGCACCTTCCCATTCGGTCTTGAATTCAATCACCAAAATGTTACATCTGCTTCTACTTCAGTCCTTTTAGAAGTGCAGAAAGAAAGTGAACAGCTTGTATTCTTTCAGCTTTTGGGAGCTGAAAACAGAGCTTCTTGCACTCTAAGTTGCAAACCTTCTTCCACAGATGCAGTCACTGCCCATGTTTCATCAGTCCCACGATGAAGGAGCTCTGCAAAAAGAAAAGCATTCTTACTCCAGAGACCTGTGGCTTAGGATGCTCCTCAGACTGGATCTTGGCATAACACAATCAGAGTCATCAAAAGAGAACTTATTTCTAAATATTATTATTGTCCTTTTTGTGCAATTATTTTATGATATTAATATAGAAAATATAAACCTAATTATTTATAATTACAGCAGCAGTATTGAAATTCTGATTTAGTTCTTCTACCATGCTGATACTAAATTCTACTCAGCAACATAGAGTATAATAATAAAAAATAATCTCAAAGAGTCTCAACACAAAAGAAGATGAATTGGCTATCAATCACCATTCTTTAAATTCCTGTTTCAGCAGCTTATTTTTCTGAGTATAAATTGGTCTCAATTTAATACATTCCAGACAAAGAATTACAGAGATGACCTACCCTCTGTATGACGTGTTGTCAGTTCTCTCTTGCTGATTGTTTCTGAAAAAGAGAAAGGTCTCTCATAAAGTATGAGAAGGGGATTTGTCACTGTTTGATCTGAACAGTACAAATCAGACATTCATTGAATGTCTGTCCTATTAAAACAGAGGTTTAGTCAAACACATGCCCATTTCACTAAAATTTTTCTCTGTAATAAAGAATCTACCAAAATCCTGTAATTTTATCGGATAGGATTATTTTTTTCCCCAAAAATCTGAACAGCTACACAGAAGGATAATAACATTAGTGAACACTAAATGTTTCATTCAAAGGTTTTTGGGTTTTTTTATTAAGAAATATAATCAGGGATCTAAAATCAGTGGAGGTATCCAGTGAGCTAAAAATGAATCCATCTTTATCGGCAGTGGTAAAACCAGCATGATTTTCCTGTCAGCACCTAACAATTTGCCCTTTATTTGTAGTGTGTTGGAACTACCATACTGTATATGAGGGCCATCTAATCCCAGTGAAAGATTAATGTCTTTAAAAAAACACCAAAAACACCCAAAAAACAACCTGGCTTCCATGCAAACTTGCCTAGGGCATTTTCTTCTCCCTTGACCTATTCCGGAGGGGGTGCACACATCCAGAGCATGATATGGAGGTATAGGCCTGATCTCAACACTGAGGTCCGTGACTATGAGCCTAAGGATTAGAAAAGCTAATGTTGCCTTTTCACATCTCCCTCAATTTGGCAGTCCAAAGGTCCTCCCACTGCCATGCTCCAATTGCAATCCATATGAATGAAGTTTTTAAGCCAGCCCTGCTCCCACAGGACAGGTATTTGGTCTTGCAAGGCTGTAATTTCATCTACAGAGCTGGGATCAGTGTATGCCAATGGACATAAACATCCCCTTCATCTTTAGCAGGAATTTTTCCTTCCAAAGTGGAAACCAAGTAACTGACCAGAGTAAGTCTGTTTTTCACTTTTCTAGTTAGTTTTTGCATGGCTCAAGGGAAGATTCGAGCTAGCAATACCTTTAGCATTCCTGCTAGTGATCTCACCACAAGTACCACTCATTCCTTCCAGATGGAAAAAGCCTCACAAGGCTGACAGGACCTTCCTGAAGAAAAAAAATTCTTCATATCTAACTGGAACTTCCCTGTTGTATCTCTTGCCTCTTGTCCTGTCCTTGTGTACCTCCAGGAAGAGTCTGGCTCCATCTTCTCTACACACCCCACTAAGTACTGAGGACAGCAAAAAATCTCCCCTGAGCCTCCTCCTCTTTCATCATGGGCTTCAGCCTCCTCCCCATCTCGGTAACCTCTCCTGGACCTGCTCCAGGACAGCAATTAGTCTGCTGCCTTTTTCTCTCCTGGTTTTCACTCGAGTAGCAGTAAATGGGCAGGACACATGAAACTGAGAACAGGACAGACTGCCAGATTTATGGCAGGAAAGCACCCAGCTACTGCTTCATTCTCCTTGGCTCAGATTCCATACTGGCAGACAAACTGGCAAGAGGAGGCAGTGGATCAGATCCTTATTATTACCTGTAACTGGAGATGGACAGAAGGAGACATCCAGCCCATTCAGGGAAGAGTTAATATGTGCATTCACAAGGCATTCAATGGCATCTTTGTCACAGGTGCAGAGGAACTGTTCACAGGGATCCTCAGACTCTGGAAATAAAACAAAAATCCAAACAAGGCACTATTGAAAAACCTTTTCCACCTGCTTTTTCCTCCCTGTAAGGTTTGTGCCTGTATTCATCAGTGCAGACCTATTTATAGTGAGCTTCTCCATGCTAAACACAGTCAAGTTTCATAGTCTAACACTGGTTTTGAATTACAAACCAATGAAGTCTGGCATGACTGGATTACTGCCTCTCTGGTTCGTTTATAAAAATCAGACCTCAACGACTCAGAAGAGAATTGATTTTCAGGTCTCTACTCAACATCTGCTGCATTTCTGATGTGTGGAGACATCTCAAGCAGTGTTTCGTGGTCCTGAAAAGTCAGGGAAACCTCAGGGAAACCTCAGGGAGAGGTTACAGGAGCTCTGGCAAGCCCTGGTGGTTTCTGCTTAATTTGTCTCTGACTCTTTGTAGATAGACCAGAATGAACCTCTGGTCATGGTGAGGCTCCAGATTAGCTCTTGTGACAGGTTAATCTCACCACAGGTCAGGTTTTCAGTAGAGCAGCTGACATCTGTAGAAATCTTTGATGGGTCCCATGTACACTCCATCTCCAGTGCTTCCTCATAGCATTTGCGGTGCTGGAAGCAGCATCTTAAAGAATGAAATAACAGAGAGTTCTCTGTTAAATTTCAGTTTGAGGTCAGACTGTAATGCTGCCATATTGCTCTTACACAACAGTGGAAAAGGGGACAAAGGAGAAAAGGGGGTGATCCCTAGACAAAAGAAAGGCTGTGTACTGCTTTTCCCTGAGTGAGAGTAGTCAGATAAATATATCTGGATGCAGCACTGAGTTGTGGGAGCGGGTCTGTGTGCTGTGGGTGACCACACATTTGTCCTGCTGTGGTACCTGAGTCCTTACGAGGACTCTACAGGCAGTTTAAATAAGAAATCCACTATCAGTGCCCACATACTTCCCCCCAGCACTGTCACCTCACTGACAAACATTGTCCCATGGCTTGACTCTAGAGGTCTTGGATCCAGTCCTGTCCCAACCTTTCCCACTGCAAATTTGGAGCACTGAACCTGGCACTCAAGGAAGGGTTAATGGCTTTGCAATGCCTTGCGGATCCCTGTGTCTCATTTGGACTGTATAAATACATGTAGTGTCATCCTCTATTTCTTTTACTTCTATGCAACAATTAGAATTAAAATGCACCACTGTTCCATGGGAAAGGGCCACTAAATAATTTTGTCACACTGGAATGAAACAGCTTTCTCCTACCACCACACAACACAGCCAGTCACAAACCTTTTGTTTTCCTACACAACTGCTGTCCTGCAATGGCCACTGCATTGGCCACTTTAGCTTTGAATAGCAATGAAAATTCAACTAAAACAACAACGTCTTCAGCAATCCTCTCCTCTCTTCAGCTGTTTGTACAGATAAATCATCTGCTTTTATGTAACAGCAGCATCTGTGTACTCTGACATCAGCTGTAAATGAAACACCAGTGAAATACTCAAGTCATCATTTAACCCATGTAACGTTGTTACACAGATTAAACAGGGGTTTGCTGTTAGATTTAGATTGAAATATCCTCATTTCAGAGAAATGGACTCAGAACATGAGTCTGTTATTGAATTGCCCCTAGTCTGGACCATGCCAAATGCAAAGACAACATGAACACCCACATCCAGCAGCTGCTGCCAAGAAGGGTGAACTTATGATCACAAAGTGAGGAGTTACATTTAGTTAAGTTCATGTGGGTTTTTTGTTAAAGGCATGGTGAACATGTTATTACACATCAGCCACAGACCTGAGGCACCGGTGGACAAAAGAGTCCTGCAGTGATTAGAGCACAGAGCAAACACCTGCCCCTTGCCAGGCTCCCTTCTAGGCTACACGTGCACTTTCTCACTTCCTATATTTAGAAAGCATTTAATATTTAATCACTGGCTATATTAATAAGTCACAATTACAATATTTAATTTGTCCTCACAACCAGGGGAGTCCAAGTAATGTAACTAACAAATGAAATAGCATTCAGCAGAGAGGCCTCAATGGCTCCTCTGCACCACAAATTCTGCCGTGCCTTGTTTCAGAAATGAGGCTGAAGTCTGTGAGCTCCATCAGGAACAGGGTTTTAATGATCTACCTGATGACATGTCTCAAAACACTCCTGTCTCTGCCTGAGGTCTAGT
This sequence comes from Cephalopterus ornatus, assembly GCA_013396775.1. NCBI lineage: Eukaryota > Metazoa > Chordata > Aves > Passeriformes > Cotingidae > Cephalopterus > Cephalopterus ornatus. The sequence goes on from VZRE01012634.1 coordinate 176,913, forward strand.
GAGGCGTTAGCATCTGAAAGCTCCTCTACCTGCATAATTAATCTAATACAAACTCCCTGCAGTTCTTGTTTGTTTAGAGCATCACAATTGCATCAACACTTACTGCAGCAGTTAATCCGAAAATTTATTTACTTTGCCTTTGCAAGCAGGAGATTGTAAGGCATGCATTGTCCCCTGGGCATGCTTCTCTTTCACATGGACTGTGGAGGTAGTCTAGGCTTCCAATTCAGATATGAAAATTAACTACTCTGGGAAATGGGAAAAGGTTGGTTTTATAGGTACTAAGGCACTTCCTAATGCCTTAAAAACCTGCAGTGAGGTGTTCAGCCCTTTCCTATGGAGCAGAAATGAGAAAACCCAAGATTTGCTAAACTAGTTTTTAAGAAATAAGTTAGTGAAAAAAAAAATGCAACACTTTGGGAACTGTCTCTGGGACAAACACATACCAGCCACTGGTTTGGAGGATCTCTTGAGCCAAGGGAACATCTGTGTCAGTGGCAAAGCAATAATCAGACCCCGTTAGCTGCACATAGCAGTGAGATTTCTGTGCTGCTAAGAAAACCTCATCCTGGGGCTGGAAACCAATTTGTAAACACAAGCTGACTCTGGGGATATTTCTCAGGACAAACCTGCTGATAGATGGTTCTGTAGTTTCTGGTTTTATGCTGCTCTACATTAAAATAAAGCTGAGTGAAGCAAAACCCCAGATGCTCAGCTCTTTGGGTATCAATCCATTGAACTGACTTGAGCTCTCATTTCAGGATGTCATCACAATTGTTCAGAAAACCTTTCACAGAGAAGTTCCATGGCTGTTTTCCAGTAGCAGAGTTAGATCTCCATTTTCCCAGCCATCCCCTGCTGCAAAATGGATGGATTAATTTCCATCTAGCTATAGGCATCAGCCCTTTCTGAGCCATTACTGTCTTCATGCAGGGAATTAATACATTATATTGTTGGAAAAACTTTTTTCTGCAAAGACATGGATGTATCTTGATTCTCTTTGAATTTCCTTTCAAACCTACTGCTGACGTAAGTGAACAATGATCTGATTGTCCTGGCCCAAGATTACATTTTTCTCACTAGCCCAGTCAGGGTCTGGGGCAAAGTCCCTCCCAAGCACAGAGTGGAGTTTGGTTGTTTTTTTCCCTGGTGCATGGTACTGGGAAGAGACACTGAGCTACATTGCTCTTCTCTGGCCTTGATGCTCCCATGTCTTACAACCTTGTCATTTACACAGGCACTCAGGGCAAGATCTACTTATCCTCCTAATGCCACCTAAAGTCATACTTAGCTGTAACCTGATTCTGATGGTGCTTAAATCCCCCTCAGATGCCAACAAGTTTATTAGAGTCCACTATGAGCTTAGATTGCTGGTTTATTACACAGCCCCCAACACCAACAGTTTGGTAAAACTGCAAACCCACCAAGCTGCTCAGATTAGAGCTCCCCCACTCTCCTCATTAACAGGGCCTTCATTTTTTGGCACCGATTTATGTGTGCAAGAGAATTCCCCAGCACCAAGGAATGAACGAGGTTCTGTTCACAAAGGTCTGTTTCCAAGCTGTGATGTAAGGCAGCTGGCACGGGCTGTTGGCCCAGCAAAGCAGACAGTGCTCACCAGTGGGTAGGAATAACACAGGAAGGGCTGATATTCCAGACCTGAAGTTATCTTTCGTGGGTCATAGCAGATATTCCGGTGGCAAGTGAGTGATGACTAAATTAAACAGAGCCAGATGGTGTGGGTCTTATTTACCCTCAAATAATTTTTTTTTTTTTCACAGCTGTCTTTAAATCATTTACACACGTGTTATCCTTTGGATAATCAGAGCATGAGGGCATTTAGAGCCGGTCAGGGCAGAAAAGGACATCTCATGGATACGACTTACTCATCAGCTTCATCCACGGGGAGCCCTTCCATCTCAAACCTGCAAGAGCAACCATAGTCTTCAAAATCCCTGGGGCAAAACCCAGTAACACACTTCATCTTGTTCACAAAGTTGAGAAGGGCAGGGAAGTTAGTGAAGATGGACTGTAACCAGGTGAAGTGAGAACCCAGGCAGTCTGGAAAGGGAACAGTCATAAAACACATGGTAAATGGAGGTGAGCCAGGAGTGAGTCATTCGTGTGAACATGGAGCCTAAACAAGGCAATAACACAGGGACATTGAGCAGTGCTTGGCACTCAGCAGTATTTAGTATTACAGTAGTCTTTATTGGGAAATCTACAGCTTCAAAAACCCCTGTTTCTCCTCAGTAAACATATAAAAGCAAACTCCATGGGATTTTTGTTCAGTGCTCAACTGAAACACGTACTTACCAAAAAATAATGCTACACTTTCCACATTTTGAAAGACTCCGTTGAAGAGTGTGGCATTGTCTAAACGAAAAAATAAACAAACCACACTTATTTTTAAAAAAGTAAATGACAATAACTGTCCCCAGACTGCCCCTGGTCTTGCTTCAGTTGTTAAACCATTTAGAGATGAGCTCCCAGCAATTTGCTCACACCCCGCTTCCCTGCAATGCGTCTGGAGCAGGAGGGATTCCCCTCTGCCATGCAAGAATGCAGAAAGTAAAGCTTAAACCATTCTTACTCAGGATTCTCTCAGGCGTGTTAAGAAGCTCTGGCAGGAATGCTGGCGGCTCCAGTTCTTGGCCGCCTATCTCAGCAAACAAATTTGAGAAGAAAAAGGTTTAAAAAATAATTTAAAAAAAATAAAAACCAACACAGTAAACCAGCAACATACATTTCATTATGACACATGCCCTGTGGGCATTTTGAACACCTTCCTGCACTGACAAGCTGATTTATCAAAGCCATGAAGCACTTGCTGAGCTCTACCCACACCCAGGGAAGCCCAGAAGCATAGAAGTCACAACCACTTCAGCTCAAAACCCAGTCTCTATTAGACAGGTATTGCTGTTGAGGGTGTGCTAACCTTTGTCTTCCTGTGCTCACCCGAACATTAGCCCTTACTGGGATAAATCAGTAGAATTATTTCAAACTGTTTTAGTGCCCAACTATGCCCCAAATATTTCTACCCTGTAACCCTGTGCTCTTGTTTGAAGCAAGGTTATTTGAAGACAAGTGGTTTAGTTTTCTTAAGTCCATTTTGGCTATTACTTTATGGCCTCATTGCCTCTCTTCCTATCACTATTTATTTAATTATAAAGTTAATTATCTCTTTTTCTTTTTGAAGATGCTGTGGTATATTTGGTATATTTTCAACACTTTAATTTTTTTTCTGTTTGCCAAGTCCTGAATTAGAGTGAAATCTAATACTTGTTTTCTCCCTTCCCATTTTTTAACCTGTTATTTTCCTCTTCATGACTTTAGAAGACAATGTGTTACTTTGGATTTATTTTAACTTGGTTATTTTTTAAAAATGTAGTAAGTCAAGGGTATTTACTTTCTCAAGAATCTAAAAACTGAAAGCTGAAAAAAAACTATAATGTTAAAATTATGACATATGTTACAGAGTAACTGGCATTAGGAAAGCTGTCCTTTTTCTCTACAAAAGATTCTGGGAAAGAGCTGACAGTTCTCTTGCTCATCCGGTACATTTTCCTGCAATAAATATAGGTAAAAGAGAGTACAGCAGAGTAGTTGCTTTTTAGATGTAAAGCAAAGGATTAGGAAAAATAGAATTTTTTTTTTTTAATCATATATAAGGGCTTTCTCAGGATGCCCACAACTTTTGTGGTGTGAACAAGACGTTCATGGTAACAGTCCAGCAATTCATTTCTCAAGTTCAGTTTCAGAACATGGGTAGGGTATTGAGCGAAGCAGGAAGAGGTGCTTCCTCTCGTGTTATCCTTTTCCTGAAAATCTTAGTCACACGGCACTTTCAGATAAACAGAAATTCATCAGAAATGTCCTTCGTTGCAGCAGGTCCAAGGGGAAAAAATTGCTTTCCACAAACCAGAAAAGGTCTCCCAATAAAGGCTGTAGTTTTCACAGAACTCGAACAAGTCTGTTGAAAGCTTGATGGCCGTGAGGAATTCAGATTCAAGCAAAATAATGGCATGACTTGCAAAACCAGCATTGAATGCTATATTTATATATATGCTTGCTAAAGAAAAACTGACCCTTATTTTCAGGCTTAAAACCCATATTTCCTCCGCAATGACAAACATCCTTCCCCCGAGCTGTGTTCTACCAAGTACATCTAGAGCCAGGTTTTACACACTGCATAACACCATGGCTCAAACTCAGTGTCTGTTGATGAATGGCCATTGATCATTTAGACCTTTCAGCAAAATTTTGAAAAACATGAAAATCCCATTGATTTGAAATACATCAGAGGAGAAAATTGATGGAGCCATATTCCAGGGCTGCTGGAAGCTGTGATTGCTCCAGTATCCTTCACTTGCACTTAATTCTCCTCAGCAAACTGAGCTGTACACCCAGTTAACACATAAATGTTTGAAGTTCCCCCTGGAAAAGAATCTCTGCCACGGGGTCAGCAGCGTGGTAAAACCATTGGCTCTTCTAATCCTCTCATTACAAAGAACAATATTTCTCATTGTCACTAAGGCAAGATCAATGAACTGATGTTTGCTAACAAGATTGCTTACTTTTGTTTAAATTGTGGGGGGAGGAACCAAGAGAAAATACTTTCTTGATTAATTATTCTCTTTTTCTTCTTTTGGTATCAAGTATTTGGAGCTACTGGTCCTATGTCATTCCCTGTACAGCCAATGAAAGATGGCACTACAAAACTCAATCCTCTAAATCTCAGAAGACCCAGAGGATGTCAGCTTCTCTCGCCTTTCTCTAAAATCTGCTAAAAATCTTGACACATATTCTGAGACTGTGTGATACATCAGCTCTTGGGCTTTTCCCTTTGTATACGTTATCCATGGAATTTCTTTCAACATTCAGTTACATGTAAAATTGTGTCCGGACTGCACCTGTGACTTTCCTAGTCCGACAAGAGTTTTCTAAAGTGTTGTCTGAAAAAAAGTCCATCAAAAAAAACCATCAGTGCACCTCCAGTTGTTTTTTTGCAATTGTGGCTCATTAAAATGGCATAATACAGGGCACAGGTACAGTCATTATAATCCTTGGGGAGAAGAAATATCGATTGTGCCAGGAAATGTCAGGGTGCATCAAACCCAACCTATTTGATTTATTCAAGGTAAATCACATTAACTCCTCTCAAAGATGCTACTTCGTGTACAGATATTTGCTTCAGTCTCAAAGCAGAGATCAGCAGAATAAGATCCCCCACAAACATAAATCAATTATCCTCTCCAAACTTAAACATGGTAACATTTTAAATCTCTGTGCTCTGATTGTGCTTAGCTGGGCAAAAAGAATCTAAACGCTGTTGCACAGCCTTTTGAGGGTTTTGGAGTCTCTTTCAAATGTTATGTGAGAAAAAGGTATGAGTGACTAGATATTTTTGAGTGCATTATCAATATTAAAAAAAATTAATAAAATGTAAAAATTTTATTTAAAAATTCTATTAAAAATTTAAAATAATTTTTAAAATTAAAAAATGGTGCAGGTATGTTAGCATTCTCTATCACTGCAGTGGGAAATGTGAATATTATCACTGATTTCTCTCCATATAGGGAGGACTTAAAGTTCAGCTTCATCAATACATTTTAGCCTGTGTGGTTTTTTTGTGTTAGATCTGGGGTTTATTTTGAATTCCAATGCAAGCAGCCCTCAGAAGAGAGGCAACTGGTGAAGTTGAAGTAGGTCAGTGCAGAGTTTTTTCTCTTTAGAAATAACCCCATGGATTGACCAGAAATGGTGTTAGACCTTCTAAGAGTCCTTCTCTTCACTTGCACATCACAGCCCTTATTGACATTCCTACGCAGTGCAGGGACTGCTGAAATTTGAGATGTTTGCCCATCCCTGTCTCTGGGAAGTTCATTCAATCATAACAACAAAATCTAAAGAGTTGTATGAAGGAAAAAAATTCTATTCATAGTAAAATTTGAAAGAGGAGCTTTAGTTGAACATGTATTATATTTCAGGATGCATTGAGTAGTTTGGAGAATAAAGACAATACACATGTACTTAATGAGCAGAATCTCTTTATATGTAACCTGCAATTTTGGGAGTCTAAAAGATTTAAATAGACCAAGTGCTAGCAAAGGGAAGTTGCAATTTTTTGGTTATATTTTTAACCCCACTAAATATTACTTGCTTCAGTAGAAGTCCTGAGAAAAATATCTTTATAAGTACTTCATGAATAAACCTATTTAATTGCATTTGGATGTTGAACAACAAGGTTTGAGGAGAGAGAAGGCATGTTTCTAAAGGCTTGTTTCCAAATGCTCATACTTAAAATAGTATTTTGACACAATATCAAATAATCATAAAAATACATTGCCACTTACCACTGTACACCACCATGGACATCGACAGCAGCAGAATTATAATCATTTTTTGTTTAATCCAAAGACAAGAAAAAAAGTCACACAGCAGACTGGGTGTGCCTGGTGAGTTAAGTAAAATATTAGACACTCTTAGATCTCTTGACTCTGGAAGTGGGAAGACATTAGCTTAGGAAATCATTCTTTTGTAGCCTGGATACATTTCTGCTTGATGCAATTAATTTTTTACCCTTATCATAGCAAATGTACATATTACAGAAATGATGACATTTATGTATCCTTCAAATTTTACCAAAGTCCTCTAAAAATCTGACTAAAATATTTATTTTGGTGTTGTTTTAAGTGAGTCAATGGACTCTGTGATAGTGCCATTTAGCAATAAAATGATGAAATTGAAGATTCTTTTGGTGTGCAGTTTTCACATTTTCCTTGATCTAACAGGATGTTTAAACAATTCTTCACATGTTTAAATGCAGATATCATGAAACACTGTGTAAATGAAAAGATACTCTGGGATTACTTCTATTAACTCCAGTTAATCTTCAATCCACTATATTAGTTTGTTTCATATCACAAAAAATCTCTCCCACTTTGTAGTCAAACATTTATTTTAACCTGTGTTGAGACTAATCTAATCTATCATATATTTTCCTAATGGTAGACATGATGTTTGGAGATCTTCAAGTTCTACCTGTGCTTGACCTTACAGAAATGTGTAAAGAATTTTTCTGAAGCTAAAAGTGTTGCATTGATATTCACTAAATGGAAGATACTAGATTTTTTTTTTAGCTACAGTCACAGGTTACTCTAAATTTAGAATGATTTTCCAAGTAAGTCAGGCATGGAGCTTTTTATAGACAAATAAATTAATATTTATATATCAGTTTTCAAATATGTACCTCCTGATGATTATTTGCTTTTCTATGTTCGAATATTGCATTCATTTCTGTTATAAAATCTTGTAATATTTCATCAGGAAGTGAGGTTATAAATCTAACAGCTCTAAATATTTATAGTCTACAATCCCAAATTTCTTACCTACTCTTTAGTCTGCAACCCCACAGTCACAAATAGCTTATTCTACATCATTTTCCTCCTGATTCCCATATTATAGAGTATGTTGAAAAAGGCTTACCTTGAGAGATATTATTCAAAAGCAGTTGGATGAAAGACAAATGGATTTCAACAAAGTCACTACAAGTTATTTATACCCACTTGTATGTAAACCTCACCCATGTGATCACTTCCTTTATCAAACCCACTTCAACATTTACTAATTAATTCTTCCATAAGATTCCTTAGAGTCATTATGCCCAGAGTGTATTTAGTAATATGGCTCCAGCCATGTAAAGGATCTATACTGAGAAGTTTGTTCTGCAGGTGCATTCACTGTATAATAACTCTCCCTAATACTCTTGACTGTAATTAAATAACAATCATCCCTTTGTTATTAATCACTCACCAAATCTCTTGGGCATGTGAATATGGCTTTAATAGCTTAGCAAGAGGTAGTGTTCAGTGATGAAAGATGAGTGAGAATTTACACAGCTTTAAACACTGGCATTCCTCAGGGCTGGGAAGTCTGCTCTTGTCTATCCACGGAGTCTCTGATCCAAGGCTGAGAGAGATCCAAGGCTGAGAGAAGTCCAAGGGAAAGGTTGAGTAAATGAGCTCTGGGAAGGCTTCTCCTCATTGGGAAGGTGTGTTTTCTGCCAGGATCAGACACAGCTACCCTGCAAAGAGTCCATCAACAAAGGCAAGCTGTCCACTGAATTTTGGAATGGAGAAGTGAGAAGTCTTGACAAATTTGAAATTGTGAAAATACTCACCTGAACAAAAGGCTTGGGTCCTTCAGACCCTGTGAACTACATTTTTTCAGAAGAGCCTTTGACATGGTGGCCCCTAAGATCCTCACAGAGAAGCTGTTGATATCCGTGCTGGATGTGCCCAGTGAGGTGGGTTGAAAACCAACTCAATGGTGGGGCCCAGAGGGTGGTGGTCAGTGGCACAAAGTCTATTTGGAGGCCAATGACTAGTGGTGTTTGCCAGTGGTCAGTGCTGAGCCCAGCTTGCTTAGCATCTTCATCAATGATCTGGATGATGGGGCAGAGTGTACCTGGTACACTGGTAAAGCTGGTTGGTAAATGACACCAAACTGAGAGGAGTGACTGATATTTCAAAGGGTCATGCTGCCATCCAGAGAGACCTCAACAGCGTGAAGAAATGGGACAACAGGAACTTCAGGAAGTTTGACAAGAGCAAAGTCCTGCACCTGGGGAGGTACAACCTCATACACAAATATATGCAGGGGGCCACTCAGATGGAAAGCAGCTTGGTAGAAAAGGACCTGGGGTCCTGCTGGGTTGAACTTGAGCAAGCAGTGTGCCCTTGCAGCAGAGAAGGTTGAGGATGTCCTCAGCTGCATTTGGCAAAGTATTGCCCACAGATCGAGGGAGTGGGTCCCACCTCTCTACTCAGCACAGGTGAGGGCACACCGGGAGTGCTTTGTCCAGTTCTGGGCTCCTCAGTATAAGACAGACTTGGACAAACTTGAGACAGTTCAAAGAAGTCCCACAAAGGTGATGGGCTAGAACATCTCTCATGAGGAGGGGACAAGAGAGATGGGACTCTTCATTAGAGAAGTCTCAGGGGGACCTCACCAACGCTTATGAACACCTGGGGGGAGGGTGCAAAGAGGACAGAGCCAGTCTCTGACAGGAGCCTCTCACGACAAGAGGCAATGGGCACACATTGAGAGAGCTGCTGCAGAGCGAGATCTCCCACAGCATCACAGCACCACAGCCATGTTAACATTCCCAATGTATCAACATTCCTATTTATTCCATTAGCCTAACTTTCAGTATGAGCTGTCATTGGTACTACTCCAATGTATCCTGCTCTTTGACATGACAGAAATGCTTCTGCCGTGGGCACAACTGTGAAATGTATTTGGAAAGAGGGCTGCTGCATCCCACCTCTCCCTGGGGTCAGCATTCCTTATGGTACCACCTTTCTCCTCGGCTTTATCTTACTTTGAACACATATTTTTTCAGTGAAACATCAATGTGCACCAGATATGGTGCAAATAAACTTCTTATTTAAAAGAATATTGATGGCTTGATGATACACTTTGGGGAGATAGTAGCATTATATTGCTGCAGGGTAGCAAAATATGGGCTCATGCAATTGATTTGGTTATTGTTTCATTTTTTAGAACTTGCTTTTAGTTCACCAGATTTGCATATAAAGAAGGATATGAAGTGTTCAAGACCAGGTTGAATGGGTTCCTGAGCAACCTGATGTCATAGGTGGCATCCCCACCCATGGAAGGGAGATTGAAAGTAAATGATCCTTAAGGTCTCTTCCAAGTCAAACAATTCTATGATTCTGAGTTTCTATGAATCCTGGTGAGCTCACACAAATATCTCAGAGTGAAAGTACAAGAGGCCTGAACACTTACTGGGTTGACCTCTGCAATCCACGTGTTGCTGAGTAATGGGAAACTCTTGATTTAGAAGATAATCTGACTGTGTTTAACACTAGGGAAAGTCCTTCTTGTCTTCAGTACTTCAGGTTGCTTCTAAATTATTTTGTGTTTCTTCATTTTGATTACTATGTCTTAACTGTAAACAAAATTAGTATAAACTATTTTCATTCACTGACCAACCATATAAATACCCTTTATAAAATAAGATTTTTAAAAGCCTTTCAATTCTTTTATTGCAGTTACATCACTTGTATAAAATAAATCTGTTTGTACACGTTATTTTTACAATGCCTTGGAGGAAGAGAGGTTTCCAGGTTAACATCTGATTAATAGCTTTTCTTATTACAAATATTTGCAAAAAACATGTTGCATTCTGGTGTTAACACTGAGAAATCAAAAAAGACAACTAAAGCTGCCACAGTCTTCCAACCTGCAGTAACATTTCTCAATGCTCTAAACTGATGCACAGATGTTTTTGAGGCATTTTTGCTTTAACGCTGGAAGAACACAAGAAAATGTTCATTAGAAGAGGGTTTATGAGGAAATACTAAAAACATACACGAAGGTCAAATAATCCTTTTTTTTTTCAATCCCTTAAAAATCATTATCAGATAAAATAGCTATCTGACGAAAGACAGAAAATAGTCTCTGGATATGTAAAATTTTATGTTATATTTACACAATAAGATATGTAGAGATATAAAGAGAAAATGTACTTACTGTGGGAGTAAGTGACTCTTTTGACTCTTTCACAGACATAGCTTGCATTCTTCACAAACCAGGAATAGTATTCAACACAGTACCTGAAGATGTAGTTAAGATTAGGAGAGTAGTGACTTATCTTTCATTAAGGAGAGGACTTTTCACAAGGTCATGTAGTGACAGGCCAAGTGGGAAGGGCCTTAAACTGAAGGAGAGCGCTTTTAGATTAGACCTTGGGAAGAAATGCTTTACTATAAGGGTGGCGAGGCACTTGCCCAGGTTTTCCAGAGAAGTTGTGGATGCCCCATCCCTGGAAGTGTTCAAGGCCAGGCTGGATGAGGCTTTGAGCAACCTGGTCTATTGGAACATGTTCCCTGCCCATGTCAGCGGGATTGGAACTGGATGATCTTTAACGTCCCTTCCAAACCAAACCATTATATGATTCTATAAGCACAGCATACCATGCTGGTACTATTGAATATGGAAATAAAAAGCTAGAGTCCAACCACAATGATGTCATTAGATATTTGGAAAAATGAAGCTGGGCTTTATTCACTTAGTCTGAATACAGGAAGCCAGATCAGGTACTGATCAGTGCCCCGGGACCCATTTGGGTCTCAGCCAGTAGCCACAGACTCTCAAAAATTAGCATTAGTGATTGAAAATTGTCATTTGGAAAAAAACCTGATTGAGTATTTAAAGCAGAGAGGGAAAGAGAAACTAATGACAGGTTTTACTTCATGGCTTCCTTTCTGGAATATCTTCTCGGACCGACACAGAGGCACAGCTGAAAGAACCTACAGAGCTCCATCACACAGGGGTTGATCTTCTGCACTATGAGAGTGACAGGAGGGGAGGTCACACGGGGGTCTCTGAGGATTGCCTGCGGGCACCCTGGGGAAAAAAAAACACAGCTCTGAACTAGTCCAAGTACTCATCCCACTAAACTTCTTGCAACACCTTATGTGGGCTATGAGCTCCAGAACAATGTCTTCCCTACTCCAGCACTCTGAGAAATAAGGGACATCCCTGCAAACACCACCCTGGGGCTCTGAAATGATAACCAGGGCCCAGGCTGTGAGAAGGCACATTTTGCATGATATGGGTGTCCCCTTCACATGCACCCATTGGGGTGGAAGAGCTGAACATGCAGCGCAAAAGTGGCCACTGTGTGATTGTCAACTATTTTTTCCATTTGTGTAACTAGCAGCAGGCTTTGGCCATGTGTGGATAAACTGACTTACCTGCTGAGCATAATCCCCTCAGACAGTGTAATTGCATTTCCAGGTTCACATGTCTCCCACACTTTACAGCTTTGAGCCATCTTATGTTATGTGATAGCAGAGGTTACGGGGGTTAAATTTGGACTAATGAAGTTCTGTTGAAATAAGCTTGAGTCATCTAGTGCTGACAAGAAGTTTAATATAAAATGGCATTCTTGGGCAGGAGGAAAATAAAGGCTCTGCCAACCTGAAAGAGATTGCTACTGAACTATTTCTCTTCTGGCAGCGCTTGCCCAAGGTAGGAGGAATCACAGAGGAGTAAGGGGCAGACACTGACAACTCCCAAACTCACTGGCCCGCCTGAAAACCAGTCGTGTGTCAAAGGCACTACACAAATATCAGGTGTAATTAGCCAGGGAGCCCCATTTCTCTTAATCTCAGCTAGTTTGCATAAATGCAATTAGGCTTTGTCCACTTAATAGCATTTGAAACACCTTGATATTTTTCCACTCAATATCAATTAAAAATTAATTATTTCTTGCTTTAGTAAACACACTTCATGTTAATAACCAAATATCAAAGCATGAGGCAATGAAGTTTCAGTGTAAATTGCCCCGAAGTTGATGTAAATGATCCAAACTTCCTAAAGGTCACTGTCCTGCAAATCCCAGCCTCTGCCAATGTGGGGACTCCTATCCTGACAAACTGGTGTTTAAATGCTTTGCTCAAACTGTGCCTTCCAGCAGAAATTCAGCTTTATCTAGCTGTACATTGAACGATGACAATTTCAATTTGGAGTCATCTGCGTGGGAAAGAGAAGTCAAATTAAAAAGCTAAAAGCTAAGGAAATTGCTCTGGTTTTCATTTTTGACAACATCTTAATTTTAAATTAACACTTTATTTGCATAAAACTCTGCTTATTTAATGCTGAAATTCTTTTTCAATTCATGTTGTATTTAATTTGTTTTGGAATGCATAGTATACTGACATCATATAATTGAAATTAAAATTTTCAGCAATGCATAGTTATGTTTCATATTTCTTCTGTAATACGTATCTACTGTGAAATGTATTTTTTGTATTCCATTCATAAGCTCATACAGATTTGGATTGGAACAAAAACAAAATAAATTAAAAGCAGGAATTATTTCAGAACTTTCTTTTCTAAGGATGCTCTTTCCTAAGAAATTGATTCAGTCAAAAGAGATCAGAAAAGGCAGGGATGGCAGCTCGCTGTGCAGAGCTTTGCTCCTGCATATTTGAAGTTGCCACATTACTGTCACAGGCAGAGAAGTGACCAACACTTGAAGTAAACAGACAGTTCCTTTATTAACTCAATATCACATCCCTCTGACACTGAGATTAAATTTTGCTGCCAGTGAAAAGCAATGTTATAGTTACTGGAAATGATTCAGACTTAAAATAGCCCTCCCTGAATGCTCTAATATGCACATTTGCATATTTTACAAGTTGGCACCCACTTTTGTGATTCAAGAAATGAATTATTGGAATAATGTCTCAGAGCCCAGAACAAAATGTGGATGCCCTTCCTTGCTTTGTGATCCCACTGTTCGATTTATTTCCCCAAATTCATGATTGCTAGATGCAGGCAGACAGCCTCTGCCATCATGGTTCTTATAGAGAGGCAACTGGTGACTCTCCATGCACTGATCTCATTGAAATCCATGTTTCCCAGCCTTTTCAAAATGGGCTGTTCCCAGTTCTAGGTTCTCCAGGGTCCACAGAATTGCCTACGTGACAGCAGGGGCACATGAACAAACTCTGGACTGTGCACACCACAAGTCCAGTCACATACTCCAGCAGCTTCCATCTGGCTGGCTGCTGGTTAATCCTCAAATCAAATTCTCCCAAAGCAAACAAGGCATACAGACAACTTTGGTCTTTTGCAGAATCTCTGATGAATGAGAATTGTTGTAACATATTCTTCTGCTAACAGTAAGTTTAAGAAGACCTAGTTCATCTTAAATTCTTCACATCGTCAAGAGCGTCAGGAAGTCAAACTATATTCACATATTATGGCATTGCCTCATTTCCATCATGCAACCAATGTATGTCATGTGGGGTCAGAGGATACTCTGGTATTTGGAGATCTTTAAATGAGAGAAAGATCATCTGTGTTCAGAATTCAGAAGCATTATCAGAGTTAAAAAGATGACCACCCCAAAGTTATTTGTCTTCCTATCTCCATGGTTTGAAGAATCTTTTACATTAAGAACTGCTCCTTGGCTCAGCACCAATGAGTCTTTTCCTTGGAAATGAGTCTCAGTTGATAGAGGTTTTTTACTGCAATGTTCTCAGGCCTCCTGGGCAATAGTTTCCTCCCCCTCTGACACTGCCTGTCTGCAGCAGTTGCATTTCCATGATCACTAGATGATGTTGTCAAAGCTTGGAGTTTATCGTCGTCTTCTTAACTTGAAAATGCTACTTAATTCTGAAAACAGAGGACCCACTGAGAAATATGCCCTTAAATACTTTCTTTTCTAATAGTATGGGGTGGGGGGGGAAGGGAGGAAAGGAAGGCAAGCAACCCAACATATGTTGATAGTTCAGACAACCAGAATGGGACTGGAAACTATGAAAAACCTGATCTCTACCAGCAAAAGCTAAAACAAGTAACAGTACAGGATCCTGGTCTTGGATTGCTGCAACAGGCAAAACCATCCAAACCAATGGAAAAAGCAAATGACACCAGAACCGTAAGATACTATTGCTCATTGTGCAATTATTCCCAGTGACAGAAAAACTGAAAATTTGTGAAAGAACCTTTCTGTCTGAGTCGCATATGTTCACCCCCCACAAAACACCTTTACAGATAAGTAAAGCTACGTTGGAATTCATCAGTGAGCCAGGAGAAGTCAATAATCCAAATTTGATTAGAATGTGTGAGATTAGCAGGGAATTCAGATCCAAGCTTGCATTTCAAGCCTCCAAATAATCCCAAAATGAATATGCAAAGGTTGCCTATATGGAGCCAGGGAGCTGGTGGCACCCCTGGTGCTCTGGGTCAGCTCCACTAGCAGAGAAGGACCACAAGGCAGCGGTTTCCCTGCATGCACAAACCTGGCAGATGATGCTCAGTTTTCACCTCACTTCTCCTGTTTTGACAAGCAGCAATCTTCTCTTATTCAGATTTATTAGGAAACGACATCAAAGACCCACAATTTCCTTTGACAATACCAGAACAGTGCAGTTTATTTTTCCCATGTTTCCTGTTAATCCATCACAAACCATATAATCAGCATTTCCTTTTGCTCTCCTCACCTACCATCCTTCAGAGTCTTTATGCAAGTCTTTATTTGCTCATTCATATTACCAATTTTTCTTAGTTTTATTTCCTAAGTGTTCAAATAGACCTTTGAAAAATCTGTTTTGCCTGGTATTTTAGTTCTTTAGACTCCTCTGGTTTTATCTGTAATAGTTTGGTTTTTGTTTTGTTTAGACCCCTGCAATTTAGTCCAATCTATTCTTTGCTCTACACAGTATCTGTGCTTTTCTGAGACAGTCACCACACGGAAACACAAGCGAGACACAGATTTCCAAAATTGCCTCCACCAGTCCTCTCCACCTAGCCAGGCTCACATTCTCACTTATTTGAGGAAGCAGGAGAGTCAGCTTCAAAGGGACCAAGAACAGCCTGTTCCCTGAGCATCTCATGGGCTCAGAGCTCCATCACAACTCTAAGCAGCCAAACTGGAAGGACATAGTCCTAATGAAGGGAGAATTTGGAACTGAGCCACCTGCTTTTTTTGGAAAAGTGGGGACCAATTTTTCTTTTCCAATCTCAAGCTGAGCACAGGCATTGCCCCAGCATCTTGTATTACAGGAGCTTTCACATCAACCAGACACACACACATGCTGTGTGTGTCAGCATCAAAAGTAGCTTCTGGACTCTCCCAGAGTTCAGACTGTCCTCCTGGCATTGAATCAGGTCCAGTTTTTCAAAGTATGTAGTTTCTTACAAAATACCTCTCTGTAAATGTAGTTTTATTGTCAACATAGGTATAAAACACTTACAAATGGAGTGGCTCATCCTCTTACTCTAGTTCATTTAATTTCTAACCTTTTATTTACATGCTTAAAAAGAACTGAGATTTCATGAAAATCTAGTTGATGATGATCCTTCTTTATCTGAGGAAGTACTTTGCAGTATTGCAAATTCAGGACAATTCTGGAGATTTCTTGTGTGATGAGTTGCCTTCATCTTTTTATTTGTATCAATAAGGGGATTTAAAGCATGATATTTTCTTTCAGAATGAATTTTAAGATTCTCCAATACCTAATTGATGCTAAAATTGGCAGAGTACATATGTTAAATCTATCAGCACAGTATGTTTTGAATGTGCAGCTGTGTATGAAACAAATATGGAAGTAGTCCCTTGGACATCTTGGGTGGTTTATATACATAAACTATTAAAAGCAAATTAAACATGTATGTTGCGTCTGCATGGGAAAATTTGCATTTTGCATTACTTTCAAACATGTTTTTGCTGCATGAGGTGCATCTACTTACTGGTAGCTGAGTAAAGTTTCAGTGTCACTCCAGGTCTGTAGGACGGTGGCACAGACAGTACTGAGGAAGGCAAATCTGAGGGAAGGAAAAGAATATAGCTTGTTTTGACACCTTAAAACAAAAAAGGAAGGTTGATTGAAGGAGTTACAGAAAAGAAAAAATAAAACAAAACACTGAAGTCACAGTTCACTAAAAAACACTTCCATAGACATTGATGTATACATACATTATCAGTCACTTATTCCTATATATTATTTTCAGTTTAATAAATGTCCCAACTGACACACTTTTCTGCTATCCCAGACCAGTCTTACCTGGCTCTGTTTGCATCTGTTTGCTGGTTTCTTGTGGAGACACGGTCTGCATCCAAAACATGGGCGTGTCAGCTACGGGAACAGAGACACAAGCTTCCTGTCATTCATATTTGTTATTTGTCTGTCTACTGAGAAGAATTGCTGTGTATGAGACAGCTCAGCAGCCAGAGTCACTCACCCAGTACTGCCAGTGGCATGTAAAAACGTCAAGATGAAATAGGAAGGACAAAAGCTGTACTTGACTAGAGCTTGAAAAGCCTGTGGGCTACGGAAGGGCAGGATTTAAAGAAGGTGTGTTTAGAGGAGACCAAGAGAAGCAGCTCTATATTGCTTTTTCACAAGTCTGCTCACCAAATTTGTAGCAAAATGTGAGGGAAGACCCAAGTGGCAGAAGCATCTATGAGGAGCAAGACTGAGTTTTCCCCTAAAGGTTAAGAAACCACACGTTGGTTGCCTATAGCTGATTTTAGCACTTCTGCAATAAAGTAATCAATTCACTAGTGACCCAGAGTGGGTTTCTCTGGGCCTCCCAACCTCCACCTCAGAGACATTTGGCCAAACCCCACAGCCAGTGGGGTGAAGCAGGTTCCAGTTCTCCTCCTTGTACTCACTGGGGCTGGGCTGTGGGGCTGGGGATGGGACTGAGATCCTCCCAGGAGTAGCAGGGGATGCAGCTGTGCCTTGTGATCTGGAAGCTTCCACATGGGGTGATAGAAACCATGATCCTTTTGCTCCAACCGTCTTTGGCCATGGTGGGAACCTCGTGGTGGGGATTTCCTCCCCTTTCTGGGCAAGAGGGATCCTGGTGGCTGGAAAAGCAAGAGAGACAGAGGAGGGGTACCAGCACGCTGGGGACGCTGGTGCCCCAAGGCACCAGAGAGTGAAACGCACCGGGGGACAATAACATCTAAAATACACCCAGAAAAT
Source organism: Cephalopterus ornatus (assembly GCA_013396775.1). Taxonomy (NCBI): domain Eukaryota; kingdom Metazoa; phylum Chordata; class Aves; order Passeriformes; family Cotingidae; genus Cephalopterus; species Cephalopterus ornatus. The sequence continues at coordinate 194,450 of VZRE01012634.1, forward strand.
CCCATCTACTCCTTGAGTGCTTCTCTGGCAGGTGAGTGACCATGCTTCCATTTCATTTTAAGTATGAAAACATAGGGAGTGCCAATAATGTTTGAAATTTTAACTGAGAACACTTTAATGTGCACATTTTCATAAACAAAAAAAAAATAAGAATTAAAAAAGTTTATAAAAAGACATCAGACTGACCATGGGAAATGTGGAAATTTTGTAGCAGAGAGATGCAACTGCAGTGAAAAGGAGGTGTGAAGTCAAGGTCTGAATTTCTATTGATTTCTACTATGTGCAAGCAAGTGCAAAGCCTTGCTTTTTGGATTCCAAAATGTGACACACCAGCACTTCTCTATCTTGAAGCCCTGTGGCAAAGTTAAATCTACTGAAGTTATGAAATGCTCAGGTAAAAACAACTGACTGTCATATAAAGAGGAAGACAGAGACAAATACAGAGAAAAATGGCAATAAAAAAGAAGGGGAAAAGATTTAAACAGTCTTGGGTTTTGGTTTAAAGCCAACAACCAGTTTTTCAGTCCTTCTCTGTCCCTTTATAAAACATATTTTTCTAATAAAATTACTTTTTACAATAGTTTTTCTGTCCTCCAGCTATTCCATGCATTACTGACCTCTTCTTCTGTTGTTTCAAACAAACTTTTATGTTGCTTTGTAATTGTAGGTAACATCACAGTGCTGTGCAGCAAACATACGTGATCACTTGTCAAGACATTAATCAAGGATGGCACAAATTTAGTTCTGACAACATGTGCTCACTTTTAAATGTCCACACGTGGTCTGCTGATGGATCCAGGGTCTTGTTTGGCTCTTCCTGCAATTTCACGAAACTCGAGAAGATCGATTCTAGGTCTTCGAGGTATGAGAAGACAGGGTTAGAGAACTCACCATCCATCATACATGTTGTAATAAAAAGGAAAATCAGGTTCTGATATCACAGAAATAGGTGTTGTCTTTTTTAATTAAAGGTTTGGGTTTCTTGTGTGTGTTTTTTTTGGTTGTTGTTTTTTTGGTTGGTTGGTTTTTTGTTTGGTTTTTGTTTTGTTTTTGTTTTTTTTTTTGCAAAGTGCCTGATTTTTTTTTATTTTTAACAGGAGAGAGGGATCCTACAGCTTTCAGCACACATAAGTTGCCACTGATTTCACTGTCTATCTGCCCACTTTAATCAAGCTTTGAAAATGAGAGTTGTGGGCAGCAGTGAGAGGTGAGCATCTGAAGTGCAGCTCAACCTGGCAAAGCAGCTTTGGGTGGAGGAGCCGAGCAGCACACTGACCATATTCCACCCCTTTCTGAAGGTAACTCACACGGGAGGTCATTTGTGCTGAAGGCTAAGGAAGATTAGAGCACTAGGGACCCTCCCCAGCCCAGTGCTAAAGTCTGTAAAAGCTCTCATCCCAGCAGGTTTTGTTTGTTCCTCCACTAGAAGACCTCGTAACAAATAATTTAATAGTTTGTAAAATTTATGTTTATTTTATGATTATTATATTAAACATACAATAACATAAAATATAATTTTATTTTAATTGTAGTAAAGTAGTAATGTGTAAATATATAAGCAATAATAAAAATGTAAAATAACATTTAAAGTATTTTTTCACTGTGAAGATGGACTAATCATTGCAAGTGCTACATGGATGTGGTTTTCACTGTTGCTGTTTCCTTTTATACCCCAGGATGTACTTACCTATGTCAGATGATGTGTTACTGGAAAATGTGTAATTAATAACAGGAGACTTCTCTAATATTTCCCAAAAGTCAGACAGATTTTTCCCTGCAAATAGAAACGCTTACAAATATCAAGAAAGGCTTTTTTTTTTTTTTTTCCTAGTATTAGTCATCACTGAGAATAAACAGGGCAATATTTTTGGGGTGGAATGGTTTTAACTTTTACCTTTCTGCCCTGTCATCACACAGATATAGATGCAATCTGAGTCATTGCTGTGACGTACTGAAAGGCATAAAAATGTAAAAGAGATCATTATTACCAGTTTTCCTACATGATATTATCTTAAATAGTTGAGAAAACAAACAAATGGTTATGGCAGTGGTTATGGCAGCTGGTCAAATATTTTCCTTCTCATCTAACTTTTGACAAAACCTCAAACCAGCATCAAATCCACATGTTAATATTTTCAGGGAAAACATTTCTATCTAATTAAAATTCTAAATTACAAGTATTTTTATACAGAAAAAAAAATTATTCAGATAATATAGCTGATAATTATTCTTGGGAGTCATAATTGCCCCAAATACGAGTATTTAATAATGATTCTCAAAAATACCAGGTTTTAGTAATTATTAAGCAAACATTCAAACAAAACATAGCAGTTCATAGAAACATGTACGTCCCTATGTTACATACACACACATTATATACCTATCTTATTCCATGCTTTGCAAAAAAATTGCTGCTGAGTAAGAACAATAGGCTTTTATCTGCATTTCTATGCTTGTTTGCATGCCAGAAGTAAATGATACAAATAAGATAATGATAAATGTTAAAGGGAAATTCAAACCTGAGAGAATAGAAGTGGATTTAAAAATTTCTGTGAGATAACTGGTGGAGTTTCCAATGATATCAACAAGTAAAGCTGTAAAATCTAGAAAACAAATAGAGAAAATTTACCATTGAAGCACATAGTCCATCATCTATGCCAAGTCAAAAATTCACTTTTACACGTCATGATATTTGGAATATATGCTCATATAAGTTTAAAATATTTTTAAGTTCCCGGTGTTTTTGCTGGATGGGACTGGACTCAAGAAGCCATGAGAACATTCTGCAGAAATATATTTCAAAGGTGATATCGAAAATAACAACAATGTGCTTAAAAGTAAATTTAAATGGAATTTATCTGTTCTAGGGAATGTTTTAAAGTAATACTCTACTAAGTTTGCTTAAACGTAGAAGGAGATCTGAAGCCTGCAGGCTTTGCTTACTCTGGCTGACTGTCTGCCGTGTGGGATCTCCCAGGAGGCATCAGACTGTCTCCTCAGACATACAGATGGTGTTGTCAGCCTGAGAAATGGCTGCTGGTGGTGTAGTGGTACCTTTTAGCAGTAACAAGTCAATGTTCTCACTTAGGGAATGATGGTCATGAGCCCTTAATTTTTACTAATTTGGAGAACGGATTAATCACCAAGATATTCTGGATTTGAGGCAGAAAGATTGAAGTTTCTCTGTTATCATCCAAGGCAGAGTGGGTCATTATTCAGTAAGGCTCATGAGATGTGTGGGTCCAGAAAAAGCTATTGTGGCTCATATGTGGGGTCACCACATGCAGCATAGAGAGTTTGGGTCCTGGTTCCAAGCTTCTGAGCTACTCCTGGTACCTTACATTAACCAGTCATAGAATCCAAGTGCTCAGATGCATCCTGAAATGTTTGATGCTGTAAGATCAGGGGTGTGAATGAGGGTTATAGGTGGGTTTGCCCAGCAGCATTTCACACTCAATCAAACTGCTCTATAAAATTGGTCCTTGCTTTTTCACTTCTGTTGGGCTCACTGAAGTTGCTGGAGTCCATTGGCACAGAGAAGCCCTTGTTCATCCCCTGTGGGTTATCTCAGGAGAGCAAAAGTGGCCAAGGGGATGTATCATACGTTGCTGGTTGTCCCTCCTGTGCTGCAATTTGTATTCCAAGGAGGAAAAAGGGAGGTCTTTTTGCCAGGCAAACCATTCCAGCCACTTGACTGATGGCTCCATCCCAGACAGGCTGGCTGAGTGCAGCCACCTGAGACCTGGCTCACTGAGTCGGAGCAGCCATTCATCATGAGTTATGGCTCTTGATCTCAGTATTGGTGATGCTACAGATAAGGATGCAGCCTGCAGAATTCAGGCTACAGCCTTCAGCTCCAAAGGAAATAATTCACCTTAAACACATGCAATTGCCAACCTCTCTTGTGTGCCCACCTGTCAAATCATTTGTCACATTGTTCAAACAGTAGCAGTAGTGCATAGGGAACTTGCCAGGGTCAACATTTTTTGCATTAGAGACTGTTGGGAGAGACAGAGAAAAAAAAATCAGTGTCTTATTGCACAGGCTGTGAGAGAGAAACCACCCCTGAGCAGAGCAAAGCACCAGACACTCACTGTTATAAATGGTGACTGACACTTTGTGGAAGGCGAAGGAGCTGTAAGACGTGACACTCAACAAAGAGAACAGTTTTTTGGTACCTGCAGAAACACATGCCCGTGCCATTAGCAGTTGGAACAAATTGTGAGAACAGCATGTTTTGACTCTGCTAATTTAATGTCTAAAGGATTCCTGAGGTGCTGATATGATACAGCTGCCTGACACTCAGTTCCTTCTCATTTCCACTGAGGGAAGGATCAGTTGTGTTATTTATTTTTTTTTTTTTTTAATTGAAACCTACACTGGATTATAAAGCACTTTTTAAAGGCATCCCATAAGTAATTATGTTGTGTCTATATATAAACCCACACTAATTTCTTAGTTCTTTAGGTCAGACAGCTATCTCCATTATAAATGTGTGAGGCTAACGTGCTCCTAGGAGCAATTTTGGAGGCAGATAGCACATGTTTACAGCTTCTCCTGCTAATACTGTTGTGCTTTATCTCCTGCGCTGCTGGGCTGACAGGCTGTGACCTCCCCACCTGTGTCCCGTTACCTCTGAGCACAGAGCTCAGCATCCCATTCACCAGCTCCGTCAGGTTAATAGCAGCCAGGTCCAGGGACTTTGCAGGCAGCTCTGGAAAAAAAAGGGGTGCATAAAGGTGCAAGGAAACAGCTGTTCATCTCCTGCATATGTACCGCAGAAATCTTCTGAAATGGGAAAACCAAAATGAGCAGATTATGTACCAGAGCACACCAAAAAAAAAAAAAACATTGATGAAAAAATAAAGTTCCAGGCAGGAGTCTGGAAAATAGCAAGATATGGCAGCAGTGCATGGTGGGCCAAAATTCAGGTCTGTCAGCTCTGCCCTTCAACATGTCCTTGAGCAGCTGCAGGACCCAGCCAGCCCTGGCGTGCTGGTGCCCCCTCCTGCTGGGCGGCGGGTGTCTGCTGCCAACAGAGCAGATCTCTTTTTGCAGGTCAGAAACAGCAGAGTAACTGCCCAGGAAATATTCCCCCTGCCCCAACCCTACATAAAAATACAGATTTTTTTTTTTTTCAGCTACTGCGATGGCTGTGCTGCTACAACAGAATAATTTTACCGCAGCCAAATCACACTTTTTGTTTTATCACGGTTTTCTTTCCGTTGATGTTGCTTATTTGTTTTTCCCAAGTCAAAATTTTCTGAAGATGTTCCCTTGCTTCCCTCACACAAAGTCACCCCGAAGCAGAGCAGGTCGGTGTCTGTGTGAGAGGAGGAAGGTCTGTGTGTGCAGTACAGAGAGAGGAAAAGCAGAGCAGGATGGAAAATGAAGCACAGAAAGCTGAGATGACAACAAAATCAAATTTGCGGAGAAATAAAATTTTCCAATGACATCAGTGTTGTTTATAACCAATTTGAAGCCAAGCTGCACCCCAGAGTTGAAATCAGTGCTTGTCCACAGCACAGAAGAGAGGAAAGGAAAAACAAAAGTGAATGAAGAGCAGTGAAGGAGAGAAAGGAAAAAGAGAAAACAGTTTAGATTTTGGAAGGACAGTGGTTAACCTGGCCTGGGACTTGGGTAAGCCCTGAATTGGGTGAGGTACCTTTACAGAAGGGGTGGGTTTGGGCTCACAGACTCTGCAGGAGAAGGGCCCATCTGTTGCCACCTCCGTGCCCAGCACAACACCTCCCACTCCCACGAACACCCCGACACTGACACCTGACACGACACCTGACATGCTGCTTGTTACCTGCAGTAGCCAGCACTGCCACCTGCTTCTCTTTCTTATTTTCTCTTCTTATGCACGAAGCTGAAAAGTGAAGAAAGAAACTGAGGAACAGTTTTCCCTGTTGAGACACCAAACAACCCTTTGTTTTTTAACCCTTCTCTCTCTTTACTTATAAACCTTTTTGACTCCAGATTATTGGCATGGGTTCCAAGGAATAGACATAATCTGGTCTGTCCTGCTGCATGGGACCTGCGCTGGAGCTCCAGCCCATCAGCCTTACCCACACAGGGTGAAAGAACCAAGCCTGCCACAGATGTGGGAATGGGTCTGTGGGAGCAACTGGAAAAGAGACACCTGAGTTATTCCGTGGGGAGCACCAAACCATCACTCTTACCTGTGCTGAAAACCAGAAAAAGACACAGAAATCCCAGGCTCATCTTCGCTGCCACATGCCAGCAGAACCACTGCATTATGGATGCTGACTTCCAGCAGGTTTGGCTGGTCTAGGAGAGAGAAATGCTCTTTTGGTGATGTTTGTGGTATTATGCAATTTTGTTCAGCCCTTGTCACAGAATGATTTGACCATGGGAGAAATAGTAGACTTCTGTGATGCAGAGAAAGATTGATGGTGGAAATGACAAAGAAACAGAAATCCCACAATCAGTATTTTCTATATACTTGTGGGTGTCATGAGTTTAGCATATAACTACTGATTTTCGAGTCCTACATAGCTGTGCCTTTTTTTTTTGGGACTTGGTAAGGTTGGTGATACAACCCTCTTCCCTGACAGGATGACCTGTGCCTAAATGACACTGACACATCAGGTGCCTAAATCCTTTCTATTAAAACAAGATAAAATTTGCTTATGTACAATTTCAGACTAGGTATTGACTGAGCTTCTTTTGTGCAGAAATATTTCTTGTCCAGTCATCCCTAGTCTTGTATTTCTGTAGTTATTGTCACCAGGTTCTGTCCTGTTCTGCCTTGTCTAGCTGCCTGGGAAGGATTAACAGTGTTCTGCCTTTCAGATCATAAGCTCCTTTCCATATTTCAAAGATGTAATTGAAAGTGGTTAGGGGAAAAAAAAGAAAAAGGTTTCTTTTCATGTTTGCCCTTTTTTTGTAGTATTGGAACATGCCAAATAACTCTATAATTGTCAGCAAATGAGGTACCATATGAAAATTAGCAAGTAAAAAGTTGCCTTTTTTTTTTAATATCCTCTTGGAATAGCTAATCTTGCAAGTGGATGGCAAATCATTATCTTGAAGATAATAGAATCATAGAATCATAGAATCATAGAATCATAGAATCGATTGGGTTGGAAAAGACCTCAGAGATCATCAAGTCCAACCCTTGGTCCAACTCCAGTCCGTTTACTAGATCATGGGTGTTTGATTAGCAAACTATTATCATCATATTTAAAATATTTCTCATATTGAACTCACTAGAGAATTAACACATTCTGAAAATGTGGTAATTTGTGCTTAGTGGCTCTAAAGAGACTCTTCCTTGTGATGATGAAACAATACCAAGTATTTCTGTGTTTAAAATGTCTGTATTTGCTTGTCTGATGAGTCAAAAGTGTGTAAGTGCCAGCTCTGCTAATTCAAGCAAAGCTCTGAAAGCTTTCAGGCAGTTCATCCTACCTATTCAGCCCAAATGCCTAGTCCTTTTTACTCAGCCCCAAGCATGGACTCATCCATGGTTTCCGCACAGCATATGCAGAAGAACAGGACTGAGGCAGGGAGGAAGTGCTGGCCAAATCTCATCCCCAGACTTTGTACTCCATCCCCTTCCCTGTGAGCTGGACTAATTTTGCATGGACAGAGTCCAGTGTCCTGTGGACCAGTCTAGCACCAAAGAATCCTAAACTTGGCTCTTCTTGCAACAGTATTTGGGATCTGGCTAACTACTAGACTACAGACCATGAATATATTGCTGTCCTGAAAATCACAGGGCCTGACACAGCCTGGCAAGGCTATCCCCACTTCCACTCTCTGGTGTTAGGAAGCTTGCTGGGACTTGTAACAGCTTTTTTTCATTGATCTGTGGACTCTGTACTTAGGGGAGACTAATATGGTAGCTCAAGCCCACTCACATCCTGATGTGATGGAAGCAGTGGTGATTTAGTCTGTATGGAGACAGGTATAAAACTAATCCACATCTCTAGATTCTGCTCAAGTTTTGTAATTTTTGTCCTTTTTGGTTTGGTTGAGTGAAATAGGAGTTAGTGAGAGACAGCCCTCTGTGGAGCTGAGTATGAGGAACTGCTACATTTCAAAGGCGCAGGGACGTGGCTGCTGGGGAGAAAAGGCTTTGGGAGATGGAGAGTTGGGTGAGCATGTAAAGGGAGGTATGTAACTTCATGTGTTTTGGAGCAGGGGATCTAAAGTGGCTAGTGCATCTAGTTAATCAACTGTCCCACTGAAGGGGAACTATTGGGTTGTGTCTTCGAGGTCAGAAGTGGGTTGATGTGCTGGTTTATGAGCAGAACATAACAAATTTGGATTGTACTAGGAGAAGTGGGTGTCTCCTTGGCTCTGCAAAATTTGCATTAGAATGAGTCATGCCTCATGATGATACTTCAGTGTTTATGAGCCACAGACCCTCTGAGCACGTTCCCCACGACCTGTTCCCTGCACATAGCTGTGACCAGGCCAGTGCTGTCTCCTTAACGCACTGACCCAAGGGACATCAGCAGAAAACATGGCCAACAGAAGTGCTGCCACTGTACTGTCCCTGAAGGGTGAGGCTGCTTGGCTGGAGGGTCCCTGCAGCCCTAAAAGACCCCACACCTCTGCCCTTCACGAGGAGTTTGCATGGCAAATAACAGACCCAGGAGGTGGGAGAAGAGGACATTTTCAGTCTGCCCCTTTAGATCAAAGGCCAGTGCTCATCCAGAGTGAGGAATCTTGATTTCCAGGACCTTCTTTGAGGACCATGGGATCTCCTGGGTCACCAGTGAATCACACTTAGACTAACACTGAAATCCTTGGTAAAAGCATTTCACAGACTGATGGGCAAACAGCTGTTTTATAAGGGTCCGTAAGTAAAGTGGTAGATAGTAGAGAATTTCCTGTCAAAGATCTAACTTATTACTGATTTATTTAAACTGGTTTGGAGTTTTTCATGGTGGTGGGACAGGGAAAAGTCATCTGACAACAGCAGATGAGAGCAGGGTCTAGAGAGAGCACACTCCTAAGAGACAGAGAAGAGGCAAGAGGATTAACACACAAAAGGACCCATCTTACAAAGCATTGAAAGAGAAAGAGGAAAAACAGCTGTAAAAGTACAAACAAAATAGAGTGAGATGCAAAGTTGTGCTTGGAAACATCCCCTGCATATTTGGAGATGCTTTCTCACTCCCTAAACTGTCGGTTCCCTGCTGTCCTCCTCTCTGAGCTCTTCCTCCATGCTAAAAAACACACACAATTTTCTCCACATGCAATGCTGATTTCCGGTAGGAATTCAGAGAAGGCATTAGTGTGGCCATGACACACTACAGACTCAACCAAGCAAAGCGTCTAAGGACTGGGACAACAGACAAATATAACCTGGAAAGATTGATTGTAATAAGAGAAATCTTGTTCTGCCTCTAGCAAAGAAATATTAAATATTGTTGGTATAAAATGATGAAAAATCCTCCCTTCATAGGAGTGTTTGTTTTGCCTGAATGCGAGATTTACCCCTGGCCAGTACAAGGTGCTTAAAAAGAAATTGCAGATAAATCCTAATACTAGGGACATCACTCCACAACAGACCACCTTTGCTCCTCAGTTGGTAGAGGCTGATTTAATTTTGAAGCATTAGCTTTTAACTGCTTCCCAAAATCTTTTTCCAGCTTTAACCCTCTGAAATTTATGCTGTCTAAATTTCAAAGCCATGTGTGACAAAAATTCCTGGAACTGTTGCCTGAAATACCTTATCTCTCAGCATTGTGAATATTAGTAATATTAACTCTTACAATACACGTCACATTTGCGTTGCTCTGCTTATTTGGTATCTAATTTTCATTTATCACAGGCAAGTCTTTATTACTTTGTAAATGTATCTCTCTTGAAGTGACACTACTATGATGACTGAAATACATATCCAAATTGCAAATATGAAACCCTTATTGTCCTCCAGCTCAAAATCACAATTTCCATTTCAAACCATACTGAGATTCACAGGCACTAAAGGCACAGGTGCCACACAGCTGTGAGCAGAGAGACAAGTCCCATAAACTGACTTAGAGAATGTTTTCCTTCCAAACATTTATCTGATACAGACTGAAGGTCAAGCCTTTGGTTACAAATTCTCCTTCACCTCTACTGGATATGATAATCCTCCTCTGTTTATTTTAAGCTGAATGATATTAGTAGAATTCATTTCACTTGGAACTGTTGATCCAGAGTTCCCTGAACTGCTGAACTGGAGATTTTAAGACAGTTCAGATTACCTTTATACACTCATGAAGACCTCTTATTAAATATCTCTCTTTTACTCTGGGTTAACAGCAATCTGAAACCAGTGTGTTTATTAGCTATGCTTCAGTAGAACTCATTTTAATGTGGCAGGTAACCATGAAGTTAGAATTGTTTCCATTTTTCCCGTACAAACAGAGTGCAATGAGATATCAAGTAGCTTCCTCATGTCTTCACGCTTCACAGAGCAGAACAGAAGTTAAGAGAATAAAGAAATACAAAAAGGAAAGACCTTGAGTATGAATTTCCTTACCTTCATTCAGCTCCGACATCTAAAGGTCATCTCTCATTTTAAGCAGACCATCATGCACCAGCTCTAAAGAAAGTTAATGTGAAAATATGCCTGTGTTACAGCTGCATGCTTCATTACATTGCTACAACTGCTTTTTAAGTTCAGATTTATTTGTGTGAGAATGCAATAAAATGCAATACATATACATTTAGTAAAAATACATTTCATTTGCTACATTTCCACCGAGTGTTAATAGCACAGCTCAAATGCTTTCCTCCAAGTACGTGCGAAAACACTGAGATCTGGAGTAGTTAATATCAACTTACCTGACTTCTCTTGACAAAGATTGTAATCTTCAGAGCCTATATAAAACTGGAGGTTATTGCCAGGTCTTAATAAACACTTTGTGAAAAACTTTGAGTAGACAGGCTTGACAGTCTTTCCTTAAAATCCTGTGAAAATTGTTATCTTAATCCCTGAAGGACTAACTAGAGGTAACACAATCATAAGCACACAAAGTGCCTGTTGAATCCCGCATGGAAAGGCTCTGTGGCAGGTCAGGTGGGTATTGGGAGCTCCTTTTGGCAGTAGAATTGAATCGTGGAGGATTTTTTTTTCCCTTTTAAAGGAACAGCTCATCTTACTGCAATTAGACCAGTGCCACCTTAGATGGTGAGAGGTAGGCAAGATTAAGCCCCTTTGGTAGAGCTTTAGCCATCCTTCAATTCAAACAAGGGACATTGTCAAGATAACAGAGATGAAACCAGAAGTGTATCTTAAGTACGGAACCTCAAAAGGAATAAAATGACAGTTAAAACAGAAAATTGCTTGGCATCACGGTGAAGTGGTGAGGAAGGGAGAGAGAAATCTGGTCACAGCCATGACATAGGGCAATTTCAGTGATGCTGGGTGATGTTTAGTAGTACCCAAGAGATGATCACTGTTGGAAGCAGTGGATAATATTCTGCTCCCATTTAATCTAGTGGACTGCAAGTGATTCCTCTGAAATCAGTGAGTTTAGATGCAAACTGTTAAAAGCCAGTGGTTGTCCATTCAGTAATTTTATTGGAAGCCACAGCACATTTCAATTTGTGAAAGAACTCACAACCTTGTAGCAATTAATGAAAGGAAAGCTAAGTGGATTCACAGTCTATGAAATACAAAGTGCTTTAGTGATCAGCTTATGTGTGTGGTTGGGCTATGTCTCTGCCTGAAAATCCTGCCTTCACCAAGAACTTTAGAAGCTGGAAGGCAACTGCAGCCAATTTAATAGAGCTACAGCCGGTAAATAAGATGCTTGCATGTGTCTGTGCACATGCGTGCACAATCTTACCTCTGTTTTCTTTCACTCTGCCTTTCACAAAAAGGTATTACACAGTGATATGTCATTGCACCTAAAATTATTTAATTATATATGGAAGTCACTGGTGTGATAAAAAGAAAAATTCCGTGACTAAATGCTGCAGCTTGAGGAATATGGAAACACCTTTTCTTTGAAAAGGCTTACTTTTACTGACTTAATTACTAGTTGCTCAATATCACATCAAGAAGGCTGGGGATGAAAGTCCTCTCTGTAACAGCTGACAAAACCCAGTATAGACAGGAAGATGTGTGCACTGGGATCAGTTCCAGCCGTTTGATGTTTGGCTGTGAGGATAATTAGACTTTCAGCAGGTTTTGCCTCATGCTGCGTTTTACCCTGGGACTCTGTAATTTTAACTTTCCTCAGCTGCTGAGCAATGCTCAGGTGACCAGGGAGGGGGCTATTGTTCAGCCCCAAATTTGACTCTTGGGGACAATGCTGTGCTCTCACTCAGAGCATCCCTCTGAGCAAGTAGCTTTCTCAGGAGTATAGTCTTTACATGACTCCTTTTTCCAGCATCCCTTTGTGTGGCAGCACTGTGTCCATAACTAGCATCCCAAAATCCAGAACAGGAAAAAAAGACATTTTTAGTGTCCCTTAGTAACAGAGTTATAATTCATGTAAATTACTGACTAAATGTATTCATTCGATGAAGGTTAGGTAGGTTAAGACCCTGCTAATGCAATTCAAATAAAAACACATTCAAGAAAATGCCTGTGGTTTATCTGTAAAAGAGAGGATAGTGTGGCATGACATTCTGGAAAGGAGGGAGAAAACAAAATCTGAATGTTGATGCTTTATCTCCCTGTGGGCTGAGAGCACAGTGTGAAAGCAATGCATTATTTCTTCCTTCTGGCTTTTTCTTAGACTTTTAAACATGTTCTAAACACCACATTTCTACATAGCAACTGTGTGTGTGAACGACTGCAAGGGCTCCAGACACACATTCTTGTGACGGCATCACCAGCCTGCATCCCCTCCCACCTGCTCTGTCCTGGTCTGCCACTGGCCCCACGTAGCACCACCCTCCACCCTGGCTGAGGTATGAACCATCTGGGCCCTAAAACTGAGCTGTGCTACATGGACTACTGTAGTACCTAAAGCATCTTGCAAACCTGTCTTATATGCCTAGTAGGAAAACACATATCCAGCTGTGCTCTTCTCTCGTCAGATGCTGATGTGCAATAGAGAAGGAAATGCTGTTTTTAAATAAAGAATAAAGAAGCAATCCTAAGCCAAGCTTACTCAAGAGAACTGAATTTTTAGTTTCAGTTACACTTCATTATACTGTGGCAAATGTTTTCATGAAAGCACCTTTGAGTAACTGTTTAATAAACTTTGTTTAGAAAAGTATTAATTGTGTACATTCCATTTGTTCTGAAAAAGCCTGATTGCAGTTCAACACTTCTCTGTTAGTCCTCTGCCATTACAATTTTACAAGATATTTAGTTTATTTTATTAAGAAATTCACTGGTGCTATAACGTTTATTTTCATCTGAATTTAATTTCACATGTTAGCAATGTTCTATTTTATTTATTTCTGCAAAAGTTCTATTAAGGATAATTCTCTAAATGTAATTATGTTGATTTGTCAATTTAAGAATAATATTTCATCTCTTAAACCAAAACTATATATAAAACCATACGATCCTTAAGGTTGGAAAAGACTTCCAAGATCATCGAGTCCAACCATTAACCCAGCACCGCCAAGTCTACCACTAAACCACGTCCCCAAGTGCCACATCTACACATTTTTTAAGTGTCTCTAGGGATGGTGATTCCACCACTTCCCTGGGCAGCCACTATTTGAGATACAAGCCAGGATGCCCTTGGCCTTCTTGGCCACCCGGGCACACAACGGCTCATGTTCAGCAGCCGTTGATCAGCATCCCCAGGTCCTTTTCCTCTGGGCACCTTTCCAGACACTCTTCACCAGCCTGTAGTGCTACCTGGGCTTGTTGTGGCCCAAGCGCAGGACCCACCACTTTGTTGAATGCCAAAAATATAGTTATACGTATAAACATGTATTTATTCCCCTTCTTTCTCTTTTCTTTCAGAAAATGCATTTCGAATTGCAAATAATTCCTGCCCTTTATAATATTCTTTCTTTAATTTTTCTTATCAATATTTTGCTAAGATTGGTACTAACACCACAAAACTTCCTGAAAAGAATGAGCATTAAACTTTATGAGCATTCCCTTTTACTGTTTTCAGTAAGAATGTTTTGTATATTTGTTTATCTAAAGCAGGGAACACTTTCTTTTGAAGTTTCTGACATTGTAAAACTTTTATGAATTCAAGCATATTCTTAGGGGAGAAAAAGGAGAAAAACTGGAAAAAAGGATGCATGAAAATGGTGAAAATATGAAGGGATGAAAGGCATGAAGTCCAGGTGGTTTTCTTTATTATCTGTGCGTTAGATATATCACATGAGATATTTACAGACTCACACACTACTGTGTACTGCTCCTTTGGGGCTTCCAAAGATGTTAGTTTGTGATCAAGCATTTGGCATTTTTAAATACAGAGCCTCAAAAAGCTTTGATTAGATACAGAGAAGTTGTAGCTGTCCAGAACTTACTTAGAAAAATATTTAATGACCTATTTCTGTTAGGATGTGTGTCAGACACGTAACTGATCCCACCAAATCTGCCACAACATTCATAGCACATCTCACATCTTTTTTAATGGTTCTTGGTTTATATTCTGCTGACCATCTACATCTGACACAAGGAAGCAGGATAAAAGCTGTGGTGCTGTCTCAAGCACACTGGGCTATCAGCCATCATCTTAGAGGGCAATTTCTTTAAAGACAGTCTATCTCTCCTGCTGCTCTCTGTCATGGGACTTGGCTTTCCTGATTCCATCCCTTTTCTGTGCTCCAAGAGGATGCTTTATGTTAATCAAGTGACCGTTTTACCCTGGCAAGTCTTAAAAGTCAAAGCATCTTGTGAAGAAAGAGAAGGATACACTGAGAAACTTCTTGTCCGGACACTGTTGCTTGAGCTATAATGGATGCATCAATGTTTACCCTTTCTAAACTGTTAAATCTAAGTCTTATTCTGCTTAGGAGGGGGACAATTATATAAGACCTCAGAAGTCCCATTTAAACATAAGCATAGCTTGCTGGAGAGAAAAAATCCCTGAATATAAGCAGGTCTTAGCCTGATGACAGGTATCATTGTTACCATTGTTACCATTTTAGAATCTATTTCTTAAAAGATCAGACCCAGTGCCTTACTGAAATCTAGCGATTTGTCAGGCTTCTGTATCTGGGTGACAGCCCAGGGGAAATGTTAATGCAATACATTTCAGTGCAGGTGAACAAAAGCTGAGTGGTTCACCCATTGTGTCTGTGAAACACTCATTTAAATGTCATTGCTGTGGCTGCTGAGCAGCTGCTCTTCAGTTCAAGCTGGGACATTCACTGCTAAGTCATCAATGATGATGTGGGGTAATGTGTCTTCACTTAATAAAAATGAAGACATTTGAAGTACCTTTGTGTTTTCCCTGAAAAAAAATGTAGGGAATAAAGAAGGTGCTAGTGTTGCACATAGTCTTTAGAGCTGTGTGGAAAACCGAACCCAAGAGATTCAGAATTCCCCACTTAGGGGCATTGGTTTAAAAAAAAAACCCCAAAACAAACTGTCAATCTTTGGACAAAATGATAGAACTTGGCTGTAAGAGCCTGTCACTCATCCTGATTTTATTGACTCATCATTTTTATTTAAATAAATCCATTTTAAGATAACAAACTAACTCAAAAGCACCACAACATGATGTTGAAGTACTAAAGGATTTTTAAATTATCCGCACTTTACAGGGATATAGAAGTGGGAAAAGACATGGAGTAAATGCTGAGTAATTTTTTACTTACCACAAAAAAATTAAGAAACCTTTTTCTAGGTTGTATTTCAAGTGTTGAGCGGAGCAGGTTCTTTGGTGACAGCCAGGAAGCTACAGGGAATGCCTTGAAATTACCTCACTGAGTCCAGCTGTTTTGTGAAGACGTGACTTTTCATGTGTTTCCCTTCCTGTCACATTCAGACACAAGACCACGCAGAAATGCTGCAGCACTGCCAGGGGCAGAATTCAAGCAAATTCCCTGCAGAGGATATTCTGTTCACTCACGTGCCAATACTGTGTTCTCTATGTATTTTGTTTGCAATTTCATAATAGTTTAGCACTTTAATGTCTGTAATATGAATGTATTTTCCCCCGGTTTTCCTTTTCCCCCAGACGTATGCTCAAAGCCATATGAGTCACATGGACACTAAATCAAAAGAAGTCACAAACAGTGGGAACTACTGTGTACTGTATTAAAACAGGACTAGCTGTGGAAGCCAGACAAAACCTACTTGTATCTGTGAGTTCAGTCCTGCCTAAATGAAGTCAAAAGGGTCTTTGTCAATGGCTCTACTGGGGGTACATTTGACAAGGTGTTCTTTGAATATGTGTGAAGATACTGTGATTTAAATGAAAATAAATCCATCCACATCATAATTGAAATTTCTATTTATTAATAAGTGGTGCAGTTTTTAAAGACAGAACATAAAAAAATCAGTTAAGAAGTATTGTTTGCATAATATATTGAAATAAACATATTAAAGTTGTTCAAATATTGGACAGTGCCAGAATAGAAATGACACATACAGTTTAAAAATTACAATAAATAATATTATAAAGAGCACTAAAGGCCACTTGTATAAAAGTTGTGTTCCCTTGTCAGCCAGAATCTGAAAAAGCATCTTTGTAGCATGGAGAAAATTTCAGTGAGCAAGGCACAAATACTAGTAATAATAAGATGCCATAACTAGAAAACAAAATGCAGTTGGCTATGTAACCTTCAGTCCCAGCATGTTCTCGATGATGGAATAGGATCCCACTTTCACTATTTTGTTTCACTTAAATTCAGAGGGAAGCTACTCAAAGCTGAATTGGGAAGGATCAAATCTTACAGCCTAAAGAATCAGAAGCAAAAATGATACCCAGGGTCTTCATTCCCACAGCAGCCAGCTAAAAACACTTGAAAATGGCCCCTTTTCCTCTGTACCTCTGAAAATAGTCTGCCAGGGTGAACATCCACATTCAGCTGGGCTCCTGAAAAAGTGATATCCCACCAAATTCAAAAAATTTAGGTTTGCCCCTCTTAGGCACCTAAAGCTTAGTGGTGGGGGCTGTGGGGTGCAAGGAGTCCAGCTCTTTCTCACACGCTCTTCAGTAAAGCAGGACGAATTTAGTTCTTACCTAAGCGGATATGACACCTCTGCAGCAACTGGGCTCCCAGCAGGGCCGAATTTGCTCCTTGCTCTGAATTTTCTGACTGCTTTAGGCTGTGATCTTGCAAACTGGTTGGACCTCGGTGCTCGCCTGAAGGCCACGAGGCAGCGGTCCCGCTACACGCGGGTTCAGGTCGGGTTGAGTTTGTGGTGCTCCTGGGCCACAGCTTGGAGCAGAAAAATTTTAAACTACTTCCACTCTGAACCGTAACAATGCAGCAAAGTTACAGATAAAAACAGAGCAAATATAGCCAAAGTCAGTTTAGGGACTTTTAATCAATCTCTCCACCTGTTGAATTCCCTTTTTATTTTGATGGGAGCCAAACTGATTAATTCAGTGCAGGGAAAAGCCAAGGCAGGGACAGCAGCCATTACCTGACTAGATTTTTTTAAAATGTTCTCCTTAAATAGAGTATAAACCACATTTTCAATACCTGCATACTTCAACTAAACATTCCTTTCTGCCTTAATCAAGTACTCCCAGTTTGAATCTAAAGTGAGGAACCTCAATTGATAATATGCTGCCAAGAAGGCACACAATGTAAACACAGATTCACCTTTTTGAAAACTTCCAGATGTGTGGCATTCACTAGGGACTGAAAATCAGTCTAAAAACATAGCCAAGAAAAATATTTTCAGATCAGTGCTGTCTTTCACAAGGAAATTCACAAATAAAGGCAGATTAGGACTCATCCCTGCTCCCACTGCATCAGTCTGAGAAGGTTTCTGACTTCAAGCAGAACAGGGAAAAGCTCCACAGTTTCTGATTATGAAAAATATCTCAAGGACTGAATTAAGAGTCATCAAAGAGTGGATTCCAGTGGTCAATTCTCTTTTATATTAACCAAATGTAACAAAGTGTTAGTGTCAGCTGAGATGCTAGAAAGATCTCACCCAAAGAGCATTTGTAGCTCTTAAACTGAATAATCACACAGAAACAGAAGGCATAAATCTAATTCATTCCTGTTGTGAAGACTATTGTTGACCCAGACAGCTCTGTCAAACGAAATTGTGAATTGCATGTGGAAGAAGGTCCTGACCTTCTAAATCGTTACCAAGGTCACACATAGTTTATTTTGTTTTGTCCAGTATCTATGGCAGGCACATAAACTGCAGTTCAAAGGTGGATGCACTCTGTGGACTCATGTGAACTGCAGTCTGATGAAGTTTGTGTGCAGGTCCCAGATGAGGGATGGTCTCCAGATCTCACCTGGCTGGTGACACTTTGACACATTGTCTGTTGTCAGCACAGACAGCAGAACTGATGCACACCCTATTTTTAATCCAGATGATGTAGAGGGAAGAGAGCTACTAAGCACATCACCCTTCTGAACAGAGCAGCGACTGGTTTCAGTGTGAAGAAGTGTGTAGGAAAAAATAAAATAAGCTAATCAGATCTTGCTTGTCCCATTTCTAGGGTCTCCTCCACAGGATTCCCAGATGTCCCCTGCAGAAGGTCTTGTTGAGTTTACCATCAGTGCTTTTTAAGAAGAGGCAGACCTCATCTGGCCAGTTAGCACATCATTAAATATTTCATGATGTGGGTCTCCTAATACCTGACCTGATGCCTTTAAGCTGCAGAACAACTTAAAGGCAGTTCAGTTGCTAAGTGTAAAGAGTGGAGGGCAGCCCAAATTCTCCATTCTCTGGGGCTGCACTCAATGTGCATGTGAAGACTCATCCAGGTCTCTGCCCTTGCTTGGATTTTCTCTTTGAAAGAACATACCTTTATAATGAGGCTATTTATGGATTTTCAGCCAGGTTTAATACTGAGGGAAAATTCCTTTTATATCACCTGGCATGGGAAAGAATAGAAACTTGAACTGAAGAATTTAAGTGGGAATTGGACAGGGAACTGCATGGCATAGCCACTGTCAAAGACAGTCACAAACAAATTTCTCAAATTGCACCTGCTTTTTGGCTGCCTTGATTTTTGATTGCTCAAATCTAGAAAGCATTTTAAGAAGGAACAAACTCAGATAAAATCAGTAGGAATGACAGGCTTGTTTAGCATACACTTACACCACTTTCAGAAGTGTAGCAATGTCAAAATTATTTTTTTTTTCATTCTCTTGTCATGTGAGGGTTAAATCTCATGAGTTGCCACAGGCATCTATTCCTATACCAGAAAGCCTGCAGCAGGTGCAAGACAGGTATTTCCAAGAATCAGCACAGGCCAAAGAATTCTTCTCAATATACCAAATTATAATGAATTTGTCAGTTTTATTCTCTGCAAATTTAGCCACAAAAATTGCACCAGAGATTATCTTTCATGTCAATGGCTAGTCTGTCAATTAAGTAATTACCAAAATTGTGCCTTGTGTTATCATAGTTACCAGCCTCAGAACAGCTCCGTGGACTCAGGCCAGTCTTCAAAGGCTGTAACTGGTCTGCATTATTTACTCCACTAGCAACAGCAATTTGTTGTCCCTGAAAATCCATTCCAGAAGGATGCAGCATGATTTAGCAGAAGAAGCAGACGAAGTAAGAAGATTCTAATCCTTTAGACGTCTTTTCCAATACAGAATAAACAATGAAGATGAAGGCAATGCCTACATCTGGAAAAGAACAGAAGCTCTCTGGATGGAATGACTGTTAGGAGATGTCAACAATGCTGAGGAATTGAACATGAAGTTTCCTATGGTGGGCAAAACCAAACAGAATATCACCTATTCAAGTGCACTCTCTCCAGGGCTGTTCAATACCCAGTAAGTACTGGGAAGCGCCATAACATGTTCTGTGCTCTGACTGGATGTGCCAAGGATGCTCAGTTACGCAGCTGCAGTGTAATACCAGCAGTCACTACAGAAAGACCACTTTCTAACATCTCACATGAACCAAATGCTTGTTTGTTTGTTGGTCAGTGCTCTGGCCACTGTGTGGAGTGACAGGGGACATTCTTGACAGGAGCCATGGCAGAGAGGCTGCACCTTGGATCAGTGGGGTAGAGGTGAGAGCTTTTCCACTGACTGTGGGTGTCTCTGATTGTTTGACATCTATGTGAGTCACCCTCTGCTCCCTGTGAAGCTGGTAGAAATTTGGTCATTGTAGATAATTGAGTTAAAAGGTGAGAATAATCTCGTCCTAAAGCTGGATGTGTGCCTTGGTTCTTGTACCCTGTGCTCACTGACTGTACCGCTTAATTTCCCACCAGCTGTAAAGAGTGTACAGCCATCAAACTTGAAATCAAACAGGTGTAATTTTATGGACACCTTGATTGACACCATGTAAGACCTGCATAGGATATTCAGATAGGCTTAGTTTCACTAGTTGTTAAGGTACTACATTCCCACTGGTGAGAACTTTGATTCATTTCTTCCCAGTGGGTTTCCTGCTCTTCCTCAATGTAATATCCAGTTTCCATGAAAATAATATTTGGCCAAGGCTTAGGGAGCATACTTACCCCTCTGCTGCTCAGGGATAGGTGACAAAAATGGTGTTTATTTATTCAGACATTGATCTTATATATGGCAAACATTCATGGATTTGGAGCAGTCTATTTCCAAGAGAAGCAGTAAACAGAGAGAAACAGATCCTGGCAGCATCCCACACTGTGGGACTCACAGAGGATAGAATAATGATATTCTGCACATCTGAGGAGCTCAAAGCACTTGGCAAATATTAGTGACTTGAGCCTTACAACCTGTGTTTATGTGGGGAAGTATAACTCCAATTAACAGATTGGGAAACTGAGGCAGAGCTACATTATGCATCTTACTTAGCAGCACATAAGTCAGTAAAAGAGTGGAGAGTATAACCCTGGAGTTCCCTACACTGAATAACCTCATTTTTGGAAAAGAAAGAAAATTTGGCCCCATAAGTAACAAATCGACTTCGTAAAAGATTTTCTATAAAATAGCATTGCAGTCACACTTTGAGCAATTTTATAAACACTAGTGAAGATTTTCAAAGTAGTTTGAGGGATTGATATTTACATTTTACAATAAATAAATAACTGTGATAAATCCCAGAAGGTGGCTTTGATGATTTAAAATTCTACCCTTAATTTCTCTTCAACATTATATTTCAGGGGTAATTATATAAGAAATCACAGGAGAAACACTTAGTTCAGAAACCCAGTTCAATAATGTCATACTTTGACTCAGCTTTTTCCCCGCTTTTGATATTAGAAGTTCTTGGCTAGATTGGTTAGAGATTGATTGACTTATACTGGAAAATGATTAATACATTATGTTTCCACAAAGGGATATTGCTCCTGAAAATATTTTTACTTTGCTGCTCTGTTTACAAAATGTAGCAAGGACCACCATATCTTGCCTGTTATCAATTCACCCTTGTTGTGTTGAAGAGTATCAGATAGATATGTATCATAGAAGAAATCAGCTGTACCATTTATATAGGGTAAAGTCATGCAAACCATGCTCAAAACTAAGCTCCTTAGTTTTGGTAGCATGAAAAAAACTGCATTATTAAATCGTATGAAATGGTGCAGAATGACTACCACTAATATCACATGCATCTTATGCAGCCATTGGTGTTTTGAACTAGTAAGCTTTGGGTGTAGAGTAAGTGAGATATACAAAGTATGCTTACATTACACGGAGAAGTCAACCAGTGACTGCCCCCACACGCACTTTTAAACTGGCTTGTTTGAAGGGGTCCATATTGAATCTGAAATCCCATCTCCTGTAGAAGACAAAGGCATGGAGCCACTTGGTGTGAAAGGGTCTGTGTCTGTGTCTGTTTCCCCCTCTGCTAGGTAGCGTTTCTCTCTCATCCACGCTGATCCCCCGTTGGGGCCAAACGGGAAGTCATCTCTCTCCTGGGAGATACTGAAGCCACTTGGGGAGCGCTCAAGTTCCTCATGGTTGACTGAGAGAAGGGACAATGGAGTGTCACTGTCTCTTGTTAGGCTCCTTCTCTGCCTTGGAGACATCTTGTCCGAGTAAGGGCTTTGTAGGTCTCCGTGGGAGTGGTAGCTAACCTGGGAGTCCATCAGCGTGAATATAGGCAGAACTGTTGGCCTTTCTGCATACGAAGTTGAGGAAGGTGTGGCTTGCAGTTTGCCAGAGTTTTGCCCACCTGTTGATAAAGGTTGTGAATGAGTCGTGTGACCTCGTGCTGAGAAGCCATAGGGACTGACTTTGTTGACTGGAACCTGCTGGAAGCTGTAAGGAGTCTCACGAGCACACTGCTCAGTGTATTTATATATTATTGTTTTTAATTCAGAATATTTGTTTTCTTCTCTCTTCTCCCTTGCAGGAGAAGCAGTTTCTTTCAGTGGACTTATCTCAGCGACTTGTATTTGCAGCTGTTCCATATGATGCATATGCATATCAACAAGAAAATCCAGTTTCTTCCCCATGTCATTTACCTGAAAAATACCAATGTCATGACATTGCCTCAAGTCAGTTCTTCAACAAAAGAGTCCATGCTCCCATACATGCACTGCCCCCAGCAATGGTGTGCTGGCATGTTTATTGGTCATGAAGGTAATTACAGGATAACTGTGACCTTCCCTCACAAGCTGGGCTGCAGTGGATGCCAGCATATCCTCTAAGAATAAGGATGCCTCAGAATAAGAAAACCTGTCCCTGTGAACTGTGCCAAAAAAATTCTTAGTGCAGCTGGATATTTAACGGTCCAGTATCCAAAAGCAGTCTATAATGTTATTACAAAATCTTGATCCCATATGGTAAATAGCCATTACCAAAATACAACATACAGAATTCCCTTTGCAAACAGACCTATTCTCTAACTCTTAGCAGTCCCACAACATCAGGGTTACATATCAGGACTCATCTCCTTTCTCTTTTGATAGGGCCCAAAAGTACCTTTGGGGGCAATCATTCTGAGCGCCAGACCCTGCAGAAGAAGGGGTTGCTCACAACAGAACAGAACACCAGGTGTGATGAGTACGGCATTTAGGGAAACGAAAAAGTCCCACTTAAACGTCATGGTTAGGATCTTCTGCCATATGTAATGGTATTGATTCAACAGGTTTCAAAATGCACGCTTTCCAGGTAAGTAAATTCTATCATGAAAAACTAACAACCAGTAGTAGAATTCTTCCTGGGTCAGCCAGAGTCATACAGAATTTATGTCAGCTCTGCCATTTCTGTACGAGCACCTCACCCTCCACCACTGTCATGAATTTACATACCTGTCGTTCAACTTTAACAAATTTGCCCATCATACTTTGGTCTTCAGTATCTGCTGTAGATGCTTTGGCTACATACGGATCATTTCTACAAAGAATTATTAACTCTAATTAGTGCTCAATTTTTGCATCACAGTAAGCAATTTCTATCAGAAACAGAATTAACATCTTGCTGATGTATTCATATAGATCCTTGGAGACCATTTAGTTATTTATCATAAAAACAAAAGTAAAAATTATATGTGATTCTAATTCAATTCTAAAAATTGTACTTCTGATTTTTAATTTAAAATTTTTTTATTGTTCAAGATTAAGATAAAAATTCAAAACAAAAGCAAAAAATTCAAAATAATGTTGAAATTAATCTCTGACTTGGTGGAATAATTTCAGGTTTGTGAAAAACATTGGGATAGTCTAGTTAGTGGGTCTACAGATGGCCATGTGTTTTCAAATCTGATTCTTTATAATTAGTGTATTTAGAGACTGAATCTGAGTTTCAAGGATGAGTGTGTTTTTTTTCTCAATTTCATTAAACCAAATAATAAGTGGCAGACACTGGAAATGCTGAAAAGAGACAGTCTGGCAGCAGATTCCAGAATAAATTTTCATTTATGCAATTTCTTCCTTCCTGTCCATCATATGGACAAACTCCAGGAGGTAAGAAGATGATCTCTAACTGAAGAGCTTTGATTTATAACTTTGTGGGAGCTAGGCTGCTCATGATCAAGTTAAACCTTTATCAAGTGGTTTCTAAACCAACCTCAAAGGAATTTATTTCTTCCTATAACCTATGCCAAAGCCTAGGAAAACAATTTCTAAGCACTTGCTCTTTAACATGAGTTGTAAGAAATACACTCTAAAACTTTTAACACGTCCAGTTCTTCTCTTTCTGAAAAAAATCCAAAATATAGCTGTGATCTTACCAGAGCAGAAACTATAATGAAAATATGTCAGGTTTTCCACATTATGTTATTGGTGATACTGGCTCATTCAGTTTTTGCAATCTGTTTTGTTTCCCAAATGGTCACTGTCTCTTCCATATGCTTAGGTCTCCCCATTTACATGGGTTCAGATTTTTTCCTGGGTGGATAATTTATTTTCTGTAAGACTGCTTTTGTTCTGAGCAACTACAGCAGCTTTGGGAACAGATTGCTGATGGTCTTGTGTGGTTCTTGACAGGTATTTATTGACAGATTGATAGTTGTAAACAACAGAAGAAATGTCATTTATTATTGAATTCTTGCTACCAGGAATGCAGCAACACAATAAGATGCTGCAACTTTCACACCCAGAAACCTGGTGTTACAATTTATTTTGAGCATCTCTCACCAATCATTGTTTTAAAAGCAGCAGCATTAAATATCTTTGCTTGGCATTTGGTGGGGGCCATAATGAAGCTTTTTTTGCTTTGGGAATATAAATAGTTTGCTTTCAAACTATTGTTAATTTCAAGCTTTTAAGTGAGTTTACTAGTTGAATGTTAGAAATTCAGCATATCAGCAATCAAATGCATATTTCCAAACTGTGGAGAAGCTGACCTAGACAAATAAGAAGCCATTGTTTGGATTTCCATCATACATTGTTCTCAGGGAAGGTTGTGACTTTCTGGCTCAACATTTACCCATATGTGTATCTTACAGAAACATATCCTCTCAGTATCATTACTGTAACTGTGGATGAATAAAGGTCATGCTTATTGGTATGAATTAACTTCTTATTTCTCTATTGGGCTGTGCTAAATACTAGGCATAAAAAAATTCACCTGGGAGACTGTTGTGAAGGGTAAGAAAAAGCTCCTCCCTTCTGGGTTTTCTTATGCTTGGGAGTAGATGGAGGTCCAGGTGTAAAAATCATATCTACTCTGAAAAAAAGAAAAGTGCAACTGCATAAGTCCATCTCCAAATGCTAACACGACAGAATATGCTACGCATTTCTGAAGTAAAGATTCAAAAAGAAAGCTGGGGTTGATTTGGTAATATATTGAGGGTCATGGTGTGTTTGTTCTGTTCTGGGTCCACAAACAATATATTGAATTGCAATTACAAGGTAATTTAATGGCAATTAAGTAATGCTCTAGCTCACAGTTTCCAAACTTCAACATTTGAAACACATGACTTCTTTTACTTCAAAGGAACCAAAGAGCATGATTGTCAAAAAATCCCCAGCTGCTCTTAAAAATGTCAGGAAACCCACCAGGTTTTGTGCTGGATAATGAAAATCAGAACTTGGTGAAAGGTAGAATTCCTTAAATACTTAATAAACCAATGACGTTCTGGCAGTTGCTGTATCTAATTGTTCAGCAATATTTTTGTATTTACTAACCAGGGGGTTTTTTTGTTCAAAAAACATAACTTTAAATGAAGTATCACAATGAATCCTACTTAACTTTTTATTTGGCACAAAAGCAAAAGGATTGTTTGGAAGGCTCCAGCACATCTAATTACACTCTTTTGCTGTATCAAAATGTTCTTTCATTTGGCATATCCAGCTGCTCAGCTGCAAGCAAGTCTCTGTTCTCTCAGCCCACACCCCAAAGTGACCAGATACCAGCCAGCACTAGTGCACAGAGCAGATGTATGTCTGATCAGACAATCCATGCAGGTACGTGGCATGGCTTCACAGTGCCCCATGGAGTTTTGAAAATGGAACTTGAAAAAGCTCAAGTCAAGCCTCACAAAGCTAGCTTAGATACTGGCCAGGCCCCCAAGCACTGCTGAGGCATCAGTCTCTTCAAACTTCTATGGCATCTTGGTATTCATAAACTCAACGTGTAGGATGCACCTCCCTGGTTGTGTCCAGTTACAATCAGTGGAGATCCAGCCAACACAGTGAAGATGATCTGTGGGACAGTGAGGGAGATTCAGCTGATCACATGAATGCACCTGGTTTAAGCAGGGATTAGTTGGGCCATAAAGCACAATTGTGCTGGCTAGCTCTCTGTTGACTATAAGAGGAATCTCACGTGGTTTTGCAGGATTATGTTTTTTCTTCTAAGGCCTCTAAAAAGGTATTCCCTGTATAGATGCAACATGGCTGTTGAAATTTTGCAGTTCTGCTACTGGTGATTCTTTATGGTGTTTCTGAGTTGAACACCAGGGCTGTGGCTGTGCTGTGATTCTTGCCCTGACTGCCTGGAATGTGACTTCATCCCCCAAAGCTCTGACATAACCACTGTGTGAGATGGACCTACTCATGTCAGGCACTTTTAGTACTGCCAGGAGTCAAGAGAGTATCTGAGAGGTGCTGCTGTCAAAAATATACAACACCTCAGTCTTAGGTAATAGAAGGATCTCTACTATAAGACATATAGAACCCCCCATTGATGGTGCAGATTGCTGATATCATGAGCACTTCTCAACTTTCTGAGTTCAAAAAGATATTACTGTATTAAAAAATCTGAGCTCATGTGATGCAGAGCTCATTTTATAGCGTAACAGTGGTGATTTGTGGTACATAATTAAAAAAGAAGATTTTCTAGAGCAATAACAGTGAGGTAGGAACCAGACTTGTTATATACTTGAAAAAAGAGATAGCGCAGTCCAACAGCGTCCAACAGAAGGGCGAGAGCAGTCTTACAAAGCCAAGGTCTGAATGTGCAGCAAGGATTGCACTCCCTCAGCCCATTCATGAGAGAAATTGTTGTCTGTGTGGCATTTTGCTGCTCAGAGTGACTGGGGACCTCAGGGATTGTGGACAGTGCTGTGCTGGGACTGAGCTCATGTACAGCAGCTATTGCTTTTATTTATCACCCGTAATATATGGATAAAAGAGAGAAACTTGATCCAGATCAAATATCCAGATCAAATATCAAATTATCCCTGCTAGCTACTCACTTGCCTTTTTATTTCGGGAAAAAGTTTTCTTATGGACCAGCTACACTATGCAAAGTGATAACTTCTGGGTAACCTCACACAAATAGGCCAAATATGCCTTTATTTTGCCAGAAAAGCTAAACATTTTCCCCATTAACCAGAAGATTCTTACCTTGCCTGAAGGTATTTTATTCTGGAAAGCATATCAAGATGCCCTGCTGAGTATTGCTCTATCACATCCTTTACATCATAAGGCCTCAAAGTCTCCTTGAATTTTTTTTTATAGAGACGAAACTGTAATATTCTGCATAATAAACAGAAAAAAATATTAATTTATTATATAAACTCCAGAATTATCATTTCCAGTTTCATCAAATAATTGATAAATACACTGGGTGTTTGGAAATTGAGCACGTTACTTCCAAACAAGGCAATAAAATATGAGCAGAGAATGTCTAACATCATACCCCATTTGGAAATACTTAATAGTTGGCTTTTCATAATTAATAGGCTAAATCAAATGCTTAAAAGCTACAGAATCTTATTTGGAGTCTGAATTTGAACAACACAGGCCATGGGAGATTTTGAAGCTGTGAAGCTGAAGTTGCTTTTTAATGCTTCAGCTAATTTATAGTATATGTAATGCTGGATCATTTTCATCTTGGTTTTCATTTTGCACCTTGGAGAATTTTGGATAGGAAATGGAAATTAGATATAAATGTGGAAGTTAGGAAGTTAGTAGCAGTTCAAGTTGTGAAGAGAAAAAAAAATTGTTAGAAGTATCTGAAATGTCCTTGAAAAAACAGCAGTATAACATTTTTGTTGTTGTTGTAATGATAATAATATAATTGCTATTATTATTGCTATTATTACAAAATGACTTAGTAATTAGTAACAGAATTCTTACAATAAGGACCACTGCTGACCAGAGCACTTAAAAAATATTTGGCATTATTTTTCTTTATTCTTTTCTGTTTATACATTGCTTTAAACTGTTATATCTTGGTAGATTAAACAAATAGAAGAAACATGTTTAAAGAATGAAATCTTTGTCTTCATCTGTTTTAGGCTTGGGTTCTCGGGGTTTGTTTTCTCAGTAGTCTTCATGTTCATGTTGGTCTGAATTGGGGAATTCCTGTCATCTGTTAAGATTCTGACTTGGTTTTTATTTAATGTCGGTGAACTTTTTAATGTTTTTTTTAAAATCTTCATAAACTTTCATTTAGCAAAGTTAATTCTATTACAACTCTGTACGGGCTGCTGACTCTTTAACTCTGTTTCTTATAAATCTTTCAAGATTTCAGAATTATATCTATGCCTATTTTAGCCAAATCATATATGATAACAGCAAAACTATACATTAAAAGACATAAATGAAAAATAGGAATCACACTGTTAACAATTTCAATTTAAAATCTCCTTGATCTTGACCCTGAAATCCATTAAGTGGTGTTGTCTGAAAGAATTACTTCCTATTAACATTCAGGGTCTGGATAAACTACACAAGAAAAAAAATCTTGGCTCCTGATTGAGTTTAAAGGGAAATTACATGAATCAATTAGATTTGGACAGGATGTGGGAAAGAAGTTTTGCAAAAGTAATAAGTAGTATGTCTCTGAGTTAGAAAGCAAGCAGGTATCAGGGAAAGAAAGGGAAAACTATGGAGGACATAGGGATGAAGAAACTTCCAATGGGAGGGAAGCAGCTACGTCCTCCATAGCAAAGCCTGTGGGATGTGGCTTTCAGCAGGCTTGAGAAAACTTGGAATTTTTAGTGGCTGGTTCTCCTGCAGCCAACTGGTAAAGAACCAAGAGAGTACATCCTATGGTTATATACATATAAATATATGGTTATATTTTTACAACCACCTTCCTTGAAGTTTTTCTTAGATAGTTTTGGGGCACTCCAGACTTGTAGTATTTCACCTGAAAGGTGATAAGTCTCTGGCCCAAAACTTACTAACTTCTGGAATAAACAGCAATTGCAATGAAAGCAGAGTATTTTCGTATGGGAGCATTTTTCAAGGGAAGAGAAAACAGAACATGAAGAAGTAACAGAGCATCAGTGAATGAATTCTATTTGCTGGATATGCTAAACACATTATCAAGGCTTACTAGGCTTTTCTAACCCTGGGGAATATCTCTTGTGACATGAAAATAGAGGTGACACATGTCACAAGCCAAAAACTGCTGAAATGGAGACCTCAACATCTTTTAAAAGATGACAGCTGAAAAGTATATTGCACACTCATACGATTGTGAATAAAGAAGAGCTGAGTCAGGTCCAAGTTTTTTGTTTAGTGAAAATTCCTGTTTAATATAAATATTAGTCACTAAACTAAGATATCATGTTTATATAGCATTTTGGTGTGGAACTGCATACAATATTATTTTATAATAAATATACTTATGGAGTTTCTTGCAAAAATGACATGGTCAATGTTATTGAAAAACATTCTCCTTTCTGCATATTTTCAACATACTTTGAATAGAGTCTGTCTTGTGCTTTTCTATTGCATTCTAGGAAAGCGATAATAGCAACAATGAATCAACAGGAAGCAACATGGTAATGTGATTTCCTGAAGCATAAACATTAAAAAAAAAAAAAAAGAAAAGGGAAAGTAAAATAGACATTGAGGAGCACTGGAGATATTTACCTGACAGCTCGGATGGCTGTCTTGAATGTGGGAATCATATCTTCCATAAGAAAATCATTACTGTCGCCTCTGTCTTCTGCCATGGGTTCCCCTGTTCCTGCATCTGCAAAGCAGGTCAAAAACCAGCTGGGTAAACATCTGACCACACAGTAATTAGAGAGATGTCTGTCTGACTAAAGAGCTGCTTAAAGTAAGTGCAATTTAGTAAAGGAACATCTCTTCTTATATGTTCCTCTTTCACTGTTCAGCTCTTGAAAGGGATTTAATAGTTCTGGGACAGCTGTAAGTCACATTATTTGAGGGATCTCCTCTCAGATCCCAGCATTTCTGAAACATTAGGAACTTTTCTTTCTTTACAATGGATCTTGGTCCAAACATTTTACATAAAGGCTGAAGAGGTTTGGAAGCCACAGGCCAAGCTCTCCTTTCACTTGCACTGCTTGGAGCTCATGTACCTTCATGAAGAAGAATAATCAAGTTCCTGGTGTGGACACCCAGACTATATCCATGGTAGTATGTCCAGCACTGATGCCAGATGGCTCAATAAAGGACAAACTGTTATTTAAACACCATTTGAATGCTATAGGCAAGAAGAGGAAAATGTGTGTTCAGGGAAGCTGAGAGGAAAAATGCCCTATAATGTTGTGTGGACACCCAATGGAAATCTGCTGAGGGGCAGAGGGCTTGGGGAGAGAGGAGGGGAAGAATACCTGGACTCTATAAAACAAGGTTTTATGAGATGGCAATGAGGAGATCTTTGAGATGCCTGGACACAGGCCAGTGCAGGGCTGGATGCAGTCTAGGAGGGAGCTACCTTAGCAGCCCTGCTGATAAACCAAGCCATGATGGCATGTGGTTTTGGGGGGATATACATTCACTGCCCAGTGTGCCCTCTTTTTCTAGGTCAAATAGGCTGATTCCAACACTGGCTTTATCGCCTATCAGTTGCTGTTTTCTTGGATGGCTGCTGCCTTTTTTCAAGCATTGCGTTGCCTGAACTCCAGGATTTATTTCCTTGGGCTTCCCCAATTGCAGCATGTTAAACCCAGGTACCAGAAATGCTTGGCCCACAAAGTCACAAACCTTCAACAGAAGATGCAGAGGAACAAAGTAAAACGGGGAGAACAGGGGATGCACAGGAACAAACCAACACAAATGGGCTACCTTCTGAGCTTTGCCAAAAAGCGTATGCTTTCATTCGGAATGCAGTGCGAAAACGCTCCTTATTATTCAAGACAACATTCTTAGGCTCTTTTGAAGGACTTTCTTCAATGGCATCTACATTCAGAGGGGTAAATAGCTTTCCTTTAGTATTGGTACCACGAACCCGATCCAAGAGACCCAGCTTTTGGCTACAAAATAAGCAAAAGTAAACATTTTCCTCCTTTGTACATTATTAACTTGTTTTCATGATGCGTTAAGTATATAATGGGTTAAATAAATGTTTTGTGTACAAGGTCACTGCTGGGGCTACCGCGATAAACAAATGTCTTCATAAGCAACAGTTAAGCTCCACAGATAATTAATTGCTTTTTATGAGCACTTTTGTATCAATGTTGAAAATGTTACCAGAGGGTCTTGCTATCCTCTCCGTGCAAGTATCACAGTGCTTCAGCTCATGTAGCATGCCTGAAGCATTAGTTTTAGTATTAAGACAAAAACACCACTACTGCCGTGAGCGGGGACACCCTCCACTAGACCAGGTTGCTCACAGCCCCATCCAGCCTGGCCTTGAACGCTTCCAGGGGTGGGGCATCCTCAGCTTCTCTGAGCAACCTGTTCCAGTGCCTCACCTCCCTCACAGTGAAGAATTTCTTCCTAACATCTAATCTAAATCTGCCCTCTTTCAGTTTGAAGACATCCCCCCTTGTCCTGTCACTACATGTCCTTGTTAAAAGTCCCTCTCCTTCTTTCTTGCAGTCCCCCTTTGGTTACTGGAAGGTGCTTTAAAGTCTCCCCAGAGCCTTCTCTTATCCAAATGCAGCAACCCCAACTCTCTCAGCCTTTTATTCATAGAAGAGCTGCGCATAGTCAGGAGTAAAAGAAAGTCAGAGGTGCTATGAACAAAGTAAATTACCAGCAAAACTCAGGCAGGGCATTGCCAAGCAATGACTGCGTACACGGCAGGGCAGGCTGCCCTGTTCTCTTCACCATTCGCTGTCAGCCACCTCTCACTACCCCAAGAATTGAGGTGACCTGTGTGAGTTGTAGTGAAGTGACATATTTTGCTCCTCCGATGATTCCTGGCACTGTCCTTTTACAGATTTACTACCCAAAGACATTTGTCCTTCAGTGACAACATATAGCTAGAAATTCATCTACGTGCCATTTTACCAGCACCACTAACCCTGACAGCCTGGTGACTGAAACCATTTAAAAGGCAATCACTAATACCACTGAAAAGAGCATCAGAAAAGGAATCTGCTAGTGAGTATATGAGATTATATATGTTCTGAACACTTTTTAGGTGATAGATGGTATAAATATTTGATTTGCTGCTCAAACATTTGTTAATTGCAAAAAAAAAAAAAAAAGAAAGCAGCAGGGCTAAGCCAAGGGAAGAAAGCCTGCCTTTCAACACATTCCTGGATGCTGCAGTGTGGGACAGCTCTAGGAGAGGTAAATTGTGCACACATGATCAAGAGGCAGTTCTGTGTGGGACACCAGGTCAAGCAGGTTGAGTGTGGGGAGGGAAGAAGCCATCATAGCTGTCAGGTTTCTGAGAGCCACAGGTAGGAGCAGAGCTGAAGGATGAACAGCCATGGTTACAAGAAGAAAGAGTTAACAGGTATCCAGTAAGGGAACTGTGCAGTAGGATCAGCTGAAGCCACTAAACCTGCTGGCAGGAGAGGCAAATCCGGGGAGGGTCCCCCATGCAAGGACATAGTGGACAAAGATGGAGACTTGCCTGCTGACCTTGCAAGTGTGAAAGAAGGATCTATTTCTATCTCAGAGCTCTGTCTGTTGCAGTGTTACACCATAATGGAAGTTCTTAGGAAATTCCTCTTAAAGTGATAAAGGAAAGACTTAAAGATATACATGATGACAGCACAGCTTTTATAAGAGTGCTAACTCTAGTGAAAGTACTGTAATTTACAGCATACAACATTTGCACCTGATCTAAGCATTGAACATCACAGTTGTTGCAAGTTTTTGTGTTGGTTTTTTTTCTACATTAATTACTGAGGTCCTCATCTCTACTAGCTGTTTCTGATTAATATATCTTTGACCCTTCCCTGTCACAAAAAGATGAAAGCACTAAAGCTTTGGGTAGGAGGTTTTTTCAGCCCTTCTGAATTTTGTTGTTGATATGCCAATACTTGTGAATGCAATTGCTGCAGCCCAGTAGATTCAGACACTTGCCCTGTCATTGCTTGTCTGAAGTGCATATGTGTGTGCAAGTATGGAAGTGGAAACTAAGAAGGACTTGTGTATGGAGACACACAATTAGTCCTGTTATATCAGCATTTCCAGGAGATAAAAGCATGGATTTGAGTGAAGAATTAGAACAGCCTAAGTGAATGATTTCAATGTTATGCAGACTTTCCCCTATTGTAATTTCCTGAGGAATTCATGGCACAAAGTGCAGACAAATGTAGTGAGCAAAAATCAGGGATTAATTACTTCTTTGTAAAAAAATATGAGATGTTACTTGTTGACATCCACAACAAACTATGTTTTGGGGACCCATTTTAAAAATTACTTCCACAGTTCTTGTTTTTGGGATGGAATCTTGATCTTATTGGCCCACTAAGGTGCTCTAAATGGTGAGTGCAGAGTCCCAACAAGTGTTCTACTAATTTAGAAAGAATCCTGTGACCACTTTTCTTTCACTTCTCTGTTTCAGAGGCCACATTTGAGAGCATTATTGCTTTACAAGACAGGTGTCTTAACGCCATGGCATTTCTGTGAAATTTGGATTCTTCAAGCACTCGGCTAACATACATAGGAAAAATACACACAGGAGAAGATGGCAACTACTGAGCAAGTTTGAAAGGGCATGAAAAAATAAAGGTGAGGAAGTAAAAGTCAACAGAATGATTTGTGTGTGGGTTTTTGGGGGGTAAATTAGGGAAAATAAATTCACATGTCCCAATAATAATAAAATCAAAGTTTGAAGGAGGAAATAGTTTTGAGAAGGATGGTCAAGAAGAGTCTGGAATCTAGCACATCACTGAAAAGAATTTTAATGGCAAGAAATGTACCAAAAATCCAGCTGAGTGATAACAGAATCAGCCAGGCAATATAAACTGATGAGCCTGAAGGTATTAAAGAGAATGAGCTTGTGAGAGTAAGTCATTCTTTAATATAAAGAAAAAAGAGCACTTAGGCAAGCATGATGATCTTTGTAAACTGAAGGAGACTGAGATAAGCTACAAAAAGAAGAAATTGAAGCAGTTTTAGAATGAGGAGATCTGTTCAATGATAATAAAATGAAGAAATTTGTCCCTGGGTCTGAAAAAAAAGTACGTTCAAAAGGCTTTTTTGTGGAGATCAGCTTTTTCCTGGTGGGAGGATTAACAGGTCACCAATGATAAGACAATTGATAGATGAATCTCAAATGAAAGGAAAAGTGTAGCCCACCTATTCTTCAGGATTTTAAGATTCAATGTCTTGGATCAAGAGCTTTTGGAGAGACCTTATGGGATGAGAAGGATTAAATCTAGCAGTGAAACTCAGATGATTTCAGATGAAAAGGTAATTTCCTCAAAGGCAAGAAGAGGTCACATACTACACACTGGCTTCGAGCAACATATTAAATGTCACAAGATTTAAGTTAGTAACACTACAGAGAAGCTCTCAAGAGAAGAATACATTTAAGGCACAGAACCTGAAATATGAAGAAGCAAAAATATAGATTGCTATTGCTTATAAAAAGCATACTATGTTAGAAGAAAATACTATGTTATTTAATACTATGTTATAAGAAAATACTTGCCATTACAGGTTGTCATGGATTGTCTCCCCCGAAACCTGCTTAGTCCTTCAATATGCATATCCAGATGTCCCAAAGATTCCCCCTTAAAACTCCTGTTATAATTGCCTTCCTTACCAAAACACAAGGAGCCAGAAAGTGCATTGCAAGGCTCTATAAGGATTAGACCAGAAGGAAAAGAGTCAGTGGATGATGCAAAGTATCCAAAACATTAATCTAGTGATTTTTTTTTTTCCAGTGGAATAGGAAACACATGCAGAAATCTCTGTCATGGAGCTATACGAGAATAGGATTGACCAAAATCTGATATCCTCCTTATAGATCAAAACAGATCAAAATAATCCTCTGCATTCAGCAAAAAACTCTACTTATTTGCAGTGACATTTTCCACTGGATATGTAGGCACACACATCTGTGGGGTGCTTTTTTTTTTTTTTTTGGTGGGGTGTGATTTGTGGTAGGTAATATGAACTAAAAGCATTCCCAAACTCTCTTTCCAGGGAGTTTCTCAGCTAACCCCATTGATAAATGTCAGTTTAGGAACACACTATTCTCCCAAGACTGTTGCTTTAGCATCTTAAATTTAGGAGGTAGAACTCATCTGATCTGTCTTAAGCTATTAAAAAAACTTAATTTCCTGTCTAAGATTAATCTTTAGACCTATTTCTGTAATCAGTGGGAAGTTAGCAACCCTAACCAGTGAGTGGGAAGAGTGTGATTCAGCTTGGGAAGATTTTACACTTGGGGAACTTGGCTCTTGTTACTGACTACAGAAAGATCTAGATGAGAGGTCATTTAAAAAGCAGGTCTCTAGTCTGAGTTAAAATTACCTGAGCTGAAGCCCTCCTTGTTAATTGAATCCTGATGATTAACCCCTAAAGTAACATTCAGATTCGTAACAGTATGTTTATGCAATAAATATGGCAATTGTGTTCATAGCCAGGCAGCCAGAGCAGTAGAATCATCAGAAAATAATTAATCAGCTTCACATCCAAAAATACAACAGTATGTTGTATACAAAAGAACCCAAAACAAAACCCAAGCTTCTTTCCAGATAATGACTGGCTGTCATCAGGGAGAAAAAAACGGACTTTATTCTCATTTCCAAGGGATGAAATCTGGATCTGCTAGGGTTTTTGTTTTCATTGATCTTTTTTGAAAAGACTTAGGAAACATTTGTTCTCATGACACAATCTCCTTCATTAAGCCGGCATGCGCGTGGCTCAGTCCCAGGGTATGAAGCATGCGCAGATCACATCATCCTCCATGAGAGTGGCTAGGACAGTGGTTCCCACCCACAGCTTCATGTACTGCTGCCTGTCTCCTTCAGAATGCTCCTGCTGGTGTTAGCTACTCTTCCTCCCCTTGGAACAGTGGTCCCATTTCATTTGGCTCCCTTACATTCAATAAAATGGGACTCCCGACTTCCAACACAGTTCCAGGAACTGGGGAGATTCAAATGCATCCCAAACATGCTGATAAAAATGCCAGGTAGTTTCTCTGACTACCTTGGATATGTTTCCATTGCTTGTCTTGTGTGCTATTGCTGTATTCCTCGTGGTCTCCAAAACCTATGTGTTTGAAATGGGGACCAAGGACGAGATTTCCTTAACTCTGTGGTAGATACATAAAGGGAGGAAGGTAGAAGGACTGCAGACAGTTTCTTCCTTCCTAAAGAAAAATTCAGCTCTCAACTTTTTCCCCAAGAGCAGTGGGAATTATTTTGAACCACTTGAGAGATTAATTTGGTGGCTGGATATACAAGAGATGTCTGGCTTCTGCAGCACATGTTTTACCCTTGCTCAGAATAAAGAGTGGGAACCACTGAACTAGAAATATTTTTCCAGAAACAGTCATGCAAAGAAACAATGCAGTTACATCCCATCATGCAAGCCAGATACTCTCCTCTCTGTCCTCTGCCTAGTATTGGAGTTTCATAAACAAATGGTACATGTATGAGGAGAAAAATAATAAATTAATGCTGATAGTGAATCAAACAGCCCTCTGCCATGTGTTTACCACTTTCACCTAGCAAGAAATAAAAATAATCAGGGAATTTTTCCGTATTTTTCACAGGTTAGTTAATCATTGGATTCAGTTAGTCTCAAGCAACTGGAAGAAAAAGGCAGTCATGTCTACTCCAATATTTTTATACCTTACCAGCTGAACTTATATGGGTGAACTCAGATTTGGAAAACAATCATTCTGAATGAGATTTCCAGAAGTATTCTGATTTGAACTCTTCTTAATAGAATTAGCACAAAACTAATGTTATGAAGACAGACATGAATCCTGCAGTGAACATGTTCAAGTGATCTCAGGGAGTCTGTGAGTTTTCTTAAGAATATTCAAAGAACATTCTGCACTTCCAAGGTACTTCTGAACTTTGGCCAATCAGCTTTCCCTTTTATTGAGTAACATTCTTTTCTCCAGAGAGGATCTCACAAAAATGTTTAATCACAAAACAGTTGACCCCAACTTCCTGACAACTAAAATTGTCACTTTGCATGCTGAACCTTGAGATCTAAATTTACAAGTTTCTAATGTCTGAGGAGGAAACACCCCTTCTAACTCAACCAATTTCCACACTCTTTGGTGGTGTATGTCCTCATTGATATTTAAGGGTGAGCGTGACTCGAAATCCGAACTCATCTACCACCCAGATTATCTACCCAGAAACATGAACACAAGTCCTAACTTGGCTCAACTTTGATGCACTTCAGAAAGAGAAGGAGCCCTTGTGCACACTGAAGGCCTTTGCCTAGCCCCTTTTCTCATCCACACTTTCCAAAGTGATCGGGAATGGGTAAAAATAAACAATGTCACATAAATCTATGGGAAGAATAATCCAAATCCAATTCTTTGTCAAAGCAGGATGGATATTTTTCACCACTGCATGCAGCCATTGTAGGTAGAAACCATATGGATGTTGATCCAATTTTTGCTTTGAAGTGAACATATCTCCATGTATCAACAACTAGAAAGCAAATCAAACTGTAAAATCAATGTCTAATGACCATTTTGTGTGGGCCAATCACCAAATGAAAAAATGAGGAGCTTCACCAGCTGCTCTCCAAAAGCTGAAGAGCTTCAGCTAGAAAAGCTGAGTTGTTGTGTTGATGATTTCATGTTTGAGGAACGGAGTGGGAATGAGAACAATGAGCTGAAGTTGAATGACAGCAGTGTTTGTGTGGGATAGGATAAAGTGTATGACAATCCAGTCAAAATATTATTTCTAATGATATTTCTTTCCTATTCCTGAAATGACAAGGATTATTTCTATGACTCTTTGAAGGAAGATAAAGTTCTTGCCCGTCATCTTAGGTCACAGCTCAGCAAGATATTCAAGCATGTCACTAACTTTTTTCAGGTGATCAAAAGCATCCACTTGTTTTCCGTTTGCTGAACCAGAACCTGCAAATACACATGCAAAGATGCTCTTCCAGTGAACTTAAATTCCAAGTAACTTGCATAAATTTGTGTTGGCAGGGTTGAGACTGCATAGGGAACAGTGTTCAGCTCTTACAGTATATACTTTTTTACAGTAGATTTCAAAATGATTTGCAGAGTAGGTTAGTATCACTCCCATTCTATGGAAACAGAGAAAAGCACTTGTTTCTAAGCATATCATTGGGAGAGCCAGGATTATATCCCATATTTTCTGAACAGCAGAACAATTAACTATTTGCAAGGTCATGCAACTTTCTTTTTATGCTTAATAACTTCAGTCTTGTCGCCCCTTACTTTTGATGGTGCTTAGGTGAACTACTGTAGTAAAAACAGAAAGTGCAGGCAGGGAATGGCATGCAAGAAATATGAAAAGAATAAGGCTCAACTGTTACTTGAATGTATATACCTAAGTTTTCTTGTGAGGCTTGATCCAAAGAATGACTCCCTACTAAACATGACATTACTGTAAAGTGAAGAAAAGTTATTAAGATGAGACGTTAATGATTACCCATGAAAAGCTCTATGAAAAAGAATGGGAACAGCCTTTCATTTGTAGTTAATGAAGTGTGGAGATCAGAGTGGCTTTTTTCTCCTTCCTGTTTTGGGCAGATGTATAGAGATGAAATGCTCACAGTGAAATTTTACACCTTGCAAAGTATGGCTTTATTTTCATTTTGTTGTTAACATTGACAATCCAAAAAATGCGCCACATTTTATGGATTCTTTCATACATAATAGGTAGGACTGGTACTGATTATGCCACTTAAAAAAAAATGAACCAACTTTCCAAAGGCAGAGAAATATTATTTATCTTGTAGAGATAAGGAAACAGGGATAAATGACTTTTCTGTAACCACATAGTAACAGATCTAGGAATGAACATGCTCTCCTGATGTCTAGTTGGAAAATGAGGATTAGGAACAGGACCCTAGGAGAAAGTTCAAAACTCTTCACTGAAATGCCTGTCCATGCAAGTGCTGAAGTTTCAAAACTAGTCAAAATAAGTTGAACAGCTGCTAACAAGAGCACTGAAAAGTTAGGCCCAATGTTCATTACCCAAACTTAGGCGTAAAAAGTTGGTTCAGAATAAACAATATGTCCATCAAGCAAAGGCCCATCTTAAATATAGGTCAGGCTACAAAATATTTGATGATTGATTTGCTGCACTCCAGCAAAATGAGCATTAGTATCTCTTTCTCATAAGTCTTCCTTCTTGAGAGCTGAACAGATGAAAACACTTTGCAGTACTGTCAGAAGTGCAATTGCTACCTGAGATTTCATGGGGCTGCTAGGTTTAGACATTGATTAAGGAAAAAAAAGCTGGAGGCGCCTCTGGCATAAAGTCAGTAAACAACCCACCAGTGAGCCATGGATAGCACAGCCCCAGTTCCTCCTGGTTTGGGGGACTAATCAGACCCTATAGGGAAAATGCTATTCTTAACAGAGCTGCATCATGTGTACTACTTCCCTTCACTGTTTACAGGACCCAGTCCAGCTGCAGGGCAATCAATTGTCCTCTTCATCAAATCTCATATCTTCACAGTTTTAGTTTAAAGGGAGCATCAATAAAGCCTTGAAGGGGCTGCTGCCAAACCTCAATTGGTTTTCTACTATGATAAGTCTCTCCTTGCAGCCTTGCCGTGGGATCCAGCTTCTGAAATGGAATCTTCCACTCTGGTTGTGTTCTCTGTATTTTTCCCAAATGCTTCAAGAACAAGGAGCTGTGTCTTTTTCATAATGCCAGCTTCTGCTTCCAAGGAGAGATCATAGAAGGATCTGTCACAGTGTTTAACTCTAGAACTGTGGAGTTCCTAAAGAGTTTTCACACCACTCAGTAGAAACCCTGCCTCTTAAAGCACTCCCAATCCTCAAATTTTGAAACAGCCAGGTGTAACTTTTAGTTTATTAAAAGCTTCTGTGAAAGCTTTGGGGCAATTCTTCTCCCTTCTTTATCAACCACTGATTAGACAATGCCATTTATTACTAC
Organism: Cephalopterus ornatus; assembly: GCA_013396775.1. Taxonomy (NCBI): domain Eukaryota; kingdom Metazoa; phylum Chordata; class Aves; order Passeriformes; family Cotingidae; genus Cephalopterus; species Cephalopterus ornatus. The sequence continues at coordinate 234,543 of VZRE01012634.1, forward strand.
AGCAGCTTTCCCAGTAAGTACTTAACTGATGGAAAAACCTGGAAGCTGAGGGCATTTATGGGCTGTTCTCTCCAGTAGTACCACATTCCTTTATTGCTCATTTATTTCAATACAGCCAAAGCACAAACTGCAGTGGAGTATGAGTAATACATTCTATACTAAATCACTGTAGGAGGAAGAAGATTTTTTTCTTNCTTACAACTGCTTAAAGGGAGGAGTTTTTTTGTTTGGTCTTTTTCCTCATAACTCATCCTCCTTAGCAAAACACTTCTGTCTTATTAAACCAAGACAGACTGTCAAAACAACCAGATTTTATGGCTCAATCCCAGTTCTACTGAAGTCAGTGGATGCTCCCACAAGTACCATCATTTGTCTGTTTACCTTAATTGTTGCCCTTAATTGAATGCTTCCTTCCATAAATACATTCCTGCTAACAGGAAGGCTTCAAGGCTTCAAGACTGATGATTTTGCTGGAGGTTATTACATATGTAACAACATAAAAGCAAGATATATCCAGCTAGAATGAGGGGCCTTGGGATTATAGTTTTAAAGATTTTGAGTTGTGAGTCATACTTTTCCATTTTTAATTCAGTGTGTCAACATAAAATGATTTCTACTGGTCTGAAAGCTCCAGTAACTCAGAAATTACTCCACAAACTGTTTGGCTGCTGCAGGTGCAGGAGCTTCTCTAGGGGGGCTGTGAACAACAGTCAACTGCAGCAGCCATTCACTTAACTAATTTTAATCTGCTGCTGCATCTGAGTCAGAGCATTTTGACTCAAGACATGGAATTACATAGTCAAAAGGATTTCAGCTCCTAAGCTCTCTCCTACATATTAAAGACCAGAATTCAGCTGTTGCTGACATTGCACATGGCTGAAATCTCCAGACATCTGCATTAGTGACTGCTTAGCCTGGGCAGTGCCATGGATGTGGAGTACCTAAGATTCCTGAGGGTCCCCAAACCAGGTAGCTCCCATCCAGGCAGTCTTTGAAGAGGAGCAGGTTAGCTCCTAGTGGCAGAGGGGGAAGACAACCTTTCCCAATAATTTGTCACTACAACACTTGCCTGTATTGTAAGAAAACTTGGGATAGGTTTTCCTTTTCTGTTAAAGGAGGTTTGAACTCCAAAAATTCAGAGAAGAGCAAGTGTTAATTATTTTTTCAACTTCCTTTATTGAAACTGTCATTTGTTGCATGAAATTTTTAAAAAACAAACAAACAAAAGATAATTTTTCATCAGGCCAGGGACTGGAACTCAGACCTGACCTCTGACTAACAGTTTTCAAATATTGCTACAATTCTTGTTCCTTTTATCTGCACTGAAAATGGGGATACAAATGGATCTAGCTTCAGCAGGAGTCTGTGGAGCTATTTTTCTTATAATTGCTATTGAATTTCATTATGGATGATCCATTGATAGCAGTTTAGCTTAAACTTTTTCCTTGGAATTACTGCATGTACCTTTGACTCTTCTGCTTAGCTGAAGAGGGTTATAAATATATCATTTCCATTTGAGACCTTGCAGGTTGACTGACAATGACTGCTCTGCTGCAGTCTTCAGTGACTAACCAGTATTAGGATTGATGACTCCTTCATTTTCATTGCTTGTAAATTCCCCAGTGTGACGGGGAGCTTTCGCATTTTTTCTCAGCAGGGGTGGGACCAAAGCCTCAAATTTAATGTAGCTTTTACAGTACTGCCAGAGAGATTGAATACCCTGCTGTTCCGTCTGAGACATCCATCTTAGTAGTTATTGTCAAGAAATCTTTGCACGTGGTGACTCAACAGAGACTTCATCCCTTACACCATAACATTGCTCTATGCAAGACTATGAAACAACAGCATGAAGCAGAACTTTAAATTCCCCCCAGACCAACCTGGATGCTAAACCCTGGCTCTATGGCATGGATCAGGAGAAATCTAGACCATGATTAATCATAACAAACAATAAAGCTCTTTACAGACAATCAGCAAGCAACACTGCCTTTGTACATTTAGCATTTTAGCTGTGTTGTTAAACTTGGAAAAAAGCAAGCAGTTAGAAAATGGATTGGTTAATAATTTTTTATGGCTACCTGTGGTGTTAGTAACATGTTTTGGTTAACAGCTCATGAATCCACAAAGAACTATTTAACTTGCAACCTCCAATAACCGTATTAAAACATATATATAAAATAATGGCAGCTACATACCTGGTAGTACCATCCAATTGCTCTTTCCTTTTATAGAAGAGAGGAAGCATTACAAGAAAGCAAGGAAAAAAAGAATCACATAATAAATTCAGCAATTTTTAAAATACAAATTACTAATCTACTGCTAATAGTTTATACCTCTTTTGTTCTGGGACCATAACTGACAGCAGAATAAAAGCTACATTTTCAACTAGCCATAAAGCAAAGAAAGTGATATAGATTCCTGAAACCAATCTGTGGTACTTAGATTGGCAATCCAGTCTTTGTTGAGAAGTGATCTCTTCCACCCTCTCTCCCAGAGCCTTATTTGCAAAACACCTATTAAATTTCAGGTTGTGTTCAAATCAGAGGAACCTACATACAACAATCAAGCTTGAAGTCACAGTAATGAGTCTGGACTCTTCACTGTCCTCTGAAAAAAGCCTGAGGTCCAGAAGCCCTCTAGAAATTACTCTATAATGGAAAATGTGAGAATAGACAGATAGTGAGAAAGGACAGAGAAAAGGAAAGAAATGTACTGAACCTTAATTAAACACTTATGGTGGGTTTATTTTTAGAGATTTCCTTTTTGAAGTACGTGAAATTGATCCTAAAGAAATATATTGTTAATAAAAAAAAGAGTTAGTATTTGCAATTTGCACTTTGTGAAGGCAGGAGCCTGAAACTTTTCAGGTCAGTTTTGAGCGATAGCTGGAGCTGCAGTATTAGTGTAGTGGGCACAACTTACGTGTGGAGAGCTCTGTTTGAGCCGAGCACTAGTTTAAAGGAACTTTTTTTCAGAATGAGGCCCAACAGCAAGTCCAGAATGAAAGCTTAAAACATAAACTTGGGTAAGTAATTCCTATTATTAGCAGCTGAGAGTCTATTGCTAAAAGTCTTGGCTTTTATAGGGCCATACAGGTTTTTAAACAACATTTTAAAATTTAAGACCTGAGTGTGAGAAAGGTGCCTCTTTGACAGGCAAGAAAAAACAAGGATCAGACAGACTCATGGCCATAAACATATAAGCATCCATTATATCTGAGTGTCTGTATGTGTGGAATGCTATCCAATGAACTCACAAGTGGTGAATGAAATAAAACCATGACCTCAGAAGAGTTTCCTTTTCCTCAGAACAGTTTTCTGGGAAATATCTATTACCTACAAAAGCCTCATTGATATATATAAAGTCTATGTTTCCTGTCTTGACTGATATTTCACAGAAAACGACGATGGAGAGGTGGACAATGCACTTACCTGAAAAATGGAAATGATACAATTGATTCATAAAACCTCCAGGTAGCAACTAAATCAATCCTGTTGGGGTTAGTAGCATAGTATCTCCAAGCAGCCTGAATTACAGGGGAGAGGAAATAATTAGTGTCAAGTAAAGCTACTCCCCAGGCTGACTGCAGCCAGACTTTCAAAGAACACAGCAATGCACCTGAGTGACTATCTAGAAATTAATTACTAATCAGCCATACCAAATGAGTAGCACTATATGGTACAGCTGCTGACACTGGATTATGATCTGGGAGGGCTGTAAAGGAGACAGAACATGGAGAAAACCACCAACATCAACATGACATTACACTAGACTAAACTGGTTTTATTCTCCTGTCCGGTATGTCTAAAAGAGCTTCAAGCACTGCTGGACTTGTGCAGTAATTCTGGAATTGCTTAAGATAGTTTATTACCTAATGTATCATCAGAGGAAATTTTGTTGAGCAATTTTCTATTTCGGCTTTTAGCTCCAATAAAAATTCTCCAGAGAAAATTCTTGAAGCCCATTCCTAAAACCCACTGTAGCTAAACAGACTACCTGTTAAGTGAAGATCCTTGATTTAAAAGATGAATTCCATTCACAGCTCATGACTGCAAATCCTTCTGTTTTCTAAAGAGTGTTTTTAACGAGAACAGCGTAACATGCCACTCAGCCTGTTTATCCTGAGGACTAGTTTGATCCTGGGCAGTCCTGAGCACCAACACTTCCAACTTGATATCACAGAAACTTTCTCTGTCCCCCTGTAAAAATGCTTCCATTTCCTTCACTGCCATCAGGATGTCCTCTATATCTAGTAAGAGTAACTCCTGTCAAACTTGTCAGCACCAAGACAAGTGATTTTAAGCTTAATTTTCTGAATTAATAATAAAGGCTGTAACTGAAGTCCAGGTGAGCTAAGGACTCTCTTCCCATTGAATTCTCCGATCATTCAGTGACCTAACAGAAGATCCAGAGTGTGTTTTAGTTTTTTAAAACCATACATCTATTTATTTGCTGTGATTGTCTATTGTGTTACTTCTGTTGCTGTTTTCACATCAATAACAACATAACTTTGTTTGCACATAAAAGCACTCTCTCAAGTAAACTGACAAAACCTGTATTTCGGAAAGAATATGTTTTTAACAGCTTGTTTTCTGTGATTTTGTGTCACTGATGCAGAAGTTGGTTGGTTTCCAGAACCTAGCAGATGAGATCTTTTCTCTAAAGACATTGTTCTGCTGAAGGATATTCTGGGAGTTGAACAATTCCTCAAAAACCGCAAGGACCTCTGGATTATCTAGCTCGGTGTGAAAAAACTAACAAACACAGCTCCCCACATCCTGGAATGGGAAATGAGAATTTGGGCAGCGGGGAAGTGGTGGCCCTTTTTAACATGATTGAGCACTCTTCATACACAACACCTTTTCAAGGGAAGAGTAAGTGGCTGCAAACCTGAATGAGTTCAGCTGCGGGCTTTCTTCTTTTCTCAAAATGTTTTTGACGATGTTGCTCCTGGACCTTCAGTGCCAGCCCTGAGCCCAAAATGCCCTGAAAACACAGAGTGATGCAAGATTTTAGACATTTCTTAGACAAGAATGGATTAATGACGAGAAGAAACAGGTCTATGGGGGTAGATTGAGCAGCACAGCGTGTCTTTTCCGCTGCTCCACTCATGAGACAGGAGATGTTCATGATCTTCTCAAGGACCACAGACCATTTTAAGGTCCTCGACAGGCTTCTTCATTGTCTCCTGCCTTTCTAAGCTGGAGGTGTCCATGTGGTGTATTACTTTTCATTCAGGGTAGAGTGAAACTGTGTTTGTGTGATACAAGAGCTATGTTAAACTATACTCTGGATTTGGGTGCGCAGGACTTTCCATCCTCCGTGAAATTCTTTACAGGTCCCAGTCTAAAGGAAAAGTATCCTAAAATCTGGGCTTGGGACACTTCCTGTTGCTATTGAGCCCATCTCAATCAGATCATGTCTCATTCTCACCTGAGGACTTTGCTGGCAAGGGAAATACAAGGCTGGGTAAAATGGGCCTAATTCTCATTATTAAACAGTAGGCTCTAAATCCTTCAAAAATACGTCTTGTGGGGGCTATGTCAATACCAGTAAACTAACATGTGCCAGGGTACAGCCTCATGAACTGCCTTGTGATTTCCCAGACTGTTCACTTGCTGGATTAATTTTGCCGTGTGTCAGCCAGCACTGTCAGATAATGCCCACACATGATTTGAGGAGTATTGGGGTGGTATATTATTCCCAATAAGCTCTGTGCAAAGTTGGGAAGAAACAAGTTTAGTTTACTGATATCAACACTCTCAAGTCTCTGAATTAATTCTTAAAAAGGGATTTGGTTCGACAGAAAGTTTTGTTCACTTTATGGGGTTTTTTTGCAAGTGCAGAGCACTGGGCTGTGTCTAAGAGAGGAGGGGGGAGGTACTTACTGCAGGAAGAGCAAAGAAAGACACTCCAATGAGAGAGAAGGTAGCTGCAATCAGCCGTCCCTCCCATGTTTTGGGGGTCTTGTCGCCGTACCCAATCGTAGCCAGGGTGATCTGTGGGAAGAATGACCAGGACTTCCCATGAGAAAAACAAAGCCAACAGCTCTGCTTTAAATGTCACCACAAAACCTTCATAACTCACTTTGCACTGTGGGTGCTCATGCACAGCCCCTTGAAATAGGATCTTGATGATGGGCCGACCAATTTTATTTAATGGTGTCACAGAGACAAGGCATTACACAGAGAATGCATTTAGTCTGGAAGCAGCTGCCTCTCTAGGATGCATTTGCTGCTGGGGAACTTCGTGGGACATTGCCTGTACAGTGAGTTTCCTGCCCACCATCAGTGCACAGTTAGGAATGGGACTTGCCAGTTAACAATTTACAGGCCTTTAACAATCAGTCAGGATGAGCTCTACATGAGCTCCTGGTCTTTTTAAAACAAAGATGACTTTGTGAAAACTTGCTCCCTTCCTTCTCAGTTGCTAATTTCCAATTGTGCACCTTTTCTCACTAGTGAGACTGTCTAAATGTCCTGGATATGAAAGGATATGAAAACATCCAGGTGCTCTATGCAACACTTTGTACCTTTCAACTAATCATGGGAGGCGGGGGTGTGTGGGGAAATATCTTGCCATTTATGAGTGAACTACATTAAACAAAAAATAAGCTGTTGAATTTTAGTCACAGCATAACATAGACTTCTCTGACTATCGGTAGCAAAGCAACGTGAATGCTGGAATGACAGGAATATTTTGTGATCAAATAAGTTAGTGATGTAAACCAATCCTCCTCTCTTCATCAGAAGAGACAAGAACAGATGTATCAAAGGTCCCTCTTGTTCATCATCCTACTGCCTGATTTTTGTGGAATACATGTAAGACATGAGAATTGTTGAGTGAATCTTTCCAGAAATATTTCTGTTCTTCCTGCACCTGAATTCAGAGACATCTTCAGTCACTGGCTCCTTAAGAACCAAACTTCCATGAGTGTCTACCTCAACTGCCCAAACTTTTGGTGCTGTTTGCTTGCCCAACAGAAGCATCCATTGGCAGCCCTGGTTCTGCCATTTTCTGAGGGATGCAGCTCTCACAGGCAGGACACTGCTGCCATGAGAGCCCGGTCTTCCACACGCATAGTGCAGTTGTACCTGAAGAGATACTCGTCTAAAAGAGAGGGTTCCCAGAAGCCAGGGGCACAGACCTTCTGAAGGAGGTTTAAGCACCTACGGGCCTTTGTCTGACTGAAAATCAACCTGAAAATCAACAGGGATGTAAGTTCTGTTATTTGGTTGTAGGGGCACCTCTAGTTTGGTAATTTTACACAGGTAACATGCCTTTCACCCAAATATAGCAGCCCTTGCACTATAATCTCTAACATGAACATCTTAACTCTTCTTGGTATGAAGTTTTTAAGAAGGGGATAAGGTTTTTTGGAGTCACTTACCAGCCCCCACCACAGTGCATCTGCATAGGTTTCAAACTCTTCTTTCATCTCCACTCCATTAGCATCTTTTTCAGGAACATCTTTTTCAACCAGATAAACAAGAAATGAGGATAAGATGAGCGTCAGGAACCCGATGTACCAAGCAGTGATGAGTTCCTGTAAAAGAAACAGATGGACATGAAGGGGCTGAAAACATTCTCAGTACCCACAGTGGCAGAGTAAACATCAGCAGGAGAGAGAAGCACACAGGGTAACAGAACTGTCACTGGCGGCTTGGTCACAGACCCTGACCAGCCCAGCTCAGCACTCAGTGGGAAATAATGCAGAGGTTTACAAGAATTAGCCCTTACATGGCATCTTCCTGGGGAACAGCTTGGAGCAATCTGCAGTTGTAGTTCTGCATAAAGCTGGGCTAAGGGCGTAGCTGCCCCCGTGACACAGCTGCTGCAGGGCTCTGTCCCCGACCTTGGCTCTTCACATCCCTTCTGCCCCTGGGCTTGGTCAGTCTTAGCCAGCAAATCACAGCTCTGCCCTCTCCCTCCCTCCAGAGAGCCACAGCTGCAGGATGCAATTCCTTCTCTTTAGCCATATCAAAGCAGATTCCATCATGAGTGAATGATGTTTTCAACGTGAATTCATGCAATAAGAACAGACCTTGAAAAGCATCTGTGTGAAAACAAAACCTGAGCCTCCCTGTTTTAGAGTCACTGAAGTGTGTGTCTAATCCCACTGAGGTGGGAGATGTAGCCACCCAAATGAAAATCCCAACAATGTCTGAAACAAAGAAGAAAAATTTTTGGCGAAGTTCTTCAAAAGTGGATTAAAAAAAAAAAATCAATATTCCAATTCATTTTATGAGAACCGTATTGGAATTAAAAAAAAAAAAGCACTGAAGCTGAAAACTTCATAATTGAATCTTGAGATAAGTGAACTTTCTCAGCTAATTTCTGGTGTACAATCACAGGAGGAAACTGTTAGCACAATTGTTTCCAGTAAAGCAAAGTTCTCACAACCCCTTCTTATCTCTGTGAGCCAGCTGAGATCCTAAGGGTGGTGGTGGGCCACCAAACAAGCAACACGTGAATGAAATCCCACAAAAATGAAGCCTTAAACAATTTCTAAACGATGTCTTTGGTACACAGACTTCTTTCCTGATCTGTTTCCTGGGAAACATTTTTGACAGTGTTTATGTGCCACCTGCCTCGTAGCAGTTTATACAGGGAAGAAACAGAAGCTGGTAAGAAATGAAGCAGGGTGGGTATCCCCATCAGCCACTATTGCAGAAGCAAAGTCTGATTATGCTGTGCCAGCTGGCATTTTAATTTTCAACCCCCCCTAAAATGTCAGGAATGTCACTCATGGATAAGAAAAAGCAGTATGTAGCACAAAGTCTATGCAATTTTTCTACACTGTGCAGATGAGAAATCTTATCTAGAGGATTATTATGCAGATAGTTTTTAACTTGTAATAATGTTTTGTGAAAATGCAAGAACACAAATATCTGTCTGGTGCGAGACAGGGTGTGTCTAACTACAGCATCAAGTTAGACCAAAAAAAGATGATTTTAGACATTTTCCCTGTCTGGGTTCTCCCTGTGTGCATTGCTGTATTGTCTGACCCATGCTTCCGCAGAAAAATTTTACCAGTAACTCACTCTGAAACCACATTTCTGCTAATTAGCCTCTTGCCATCCCTTTGGAGTCCTGCTCCATCTGTTGATCAGACATGTCTGAGAAGCCACTACAAACACGTTGCAGCTTCACAGGCGTTTCTGTCAAAAATTTCAGCATCTTTCACCATTTAAAGGGTTGTCCCCGCTCTCATTCAGTGTAAAGCCAAAATTCCTGTTGTAATGTGTGGGAATGAACACACTCTCCCTTCCCAGCACCACTTTGAGTGGAGAAGGGTAAAACAAGGGGCAGAAATGGTTCAGAGAATGGAAGAGGGAATAAAACTTAAAGAACAAAACTATCTTTGGAACTACTAAACATAATCCCAAGGCATTGCTGTACCTGTGCATCCTCTCTCTTTCCCTTCAGTCTTTCTCCCCAAGCCCCAGCTGAGCCCTGCAAGCTCCTCACTTACTTTGCTATGTGCACAAATAGCTGATCCTAAAAGTTTCCAGGTGCCACCCCGCCTGTCCATTCGGAGCATCCGTAGGATCTGAAGGAAGCGGAGGCTTCTGAGAGACGTGGCCAGAACATTGCCCTGGTTCCCAACAGCAACCACTGGCACTGAAGCAATCAGCACAAAGATATCTGCAAGGCAAAAAGAACAAAGCCTGCCAACGAGAGTGGCCCTATCACCTGCTTCTTAATCCCATCTGGTTGTGCTGCAAATTTCCCACGGCAAATTTTGAAGCTGCCTGGAAATGCCTGCTCTTTCCAATTAAACAGATATCTGCATCTGCCACACAGGCAGCATCATGGATAAAACCTACCGGAAAGCCTCGGGATCTGTTTACAAATTGATGCCCTGGACTTGAGACTCTGCCTGAGCTTGCTTAGGGATGCACAGAAACAGTCTCCTAAGGCTGACAGAAAAACTGACTTTCATTCATCTGTACCACAGGAACACCACAGTGAACAGGTCAGCAGATGAGCAATTCAGTTTTGATGGCACACCTAGTATTTGATTCTTTTGGCTGAGCTTTCCCATTAAAATCTCCAAGTCAGTGCTGCTATTTTGTTATAAGTGCTCACAGGACCAATTTGCTGATCAACTGAAGAGGTTTGAAATGCAAAGTTGCATCACTTCTTGTTTTTTCTCTTTTCCTTGTTTCTCTCTTGCTTTTTGATCCCATGCACATACAAGAAGAAAGTGGTACCAAACAGCTTCAAACATTCTCTGGGCATATATAAGTAACAATATATAATTTATAATTACATAAAATTTATAATAATATAAATTGTCTTTATATTCTATTTCCAGCCAAAAAGAGTGGATTTCAGATTTTTTCACTTTCAGTCATTCTCAAAACAAATTTGCAGCAGTGACAAATGAGAGATGATATTCATAAGTCCAAAATATTTTCTGTTCTTTACCCAGATATCAATCAAGATTCGGTCTCAGAAGTGAGATGGCAATTTTGCCAAGAAGGCATGAGACAGGATCAATCCCATTTGATCACACCACACTCTGCTGCCTTCACAATCCTATTAGAAGTGTAAGATGTATTTATACAACAGTAGCACATATAGGAGCACTACTAAATTGAGGATAGCACAGATGCACAAGCAAAATTTATTACAATTTTGTCTACCATTTAGACCCAAGAGATGAACAAAAGGAGGGAGAGGGAAGAGAGGTGTGTATTCATGTGGCACCACAGCTCCCCAAAGTGCTACGTGCTGTACAAATAAAGAACAAAACCCTAGTGTTTGGCCTGAACAGCACTGAAACAAATGAGAGCATCCTAAAATCAGTGAATGAATGGGGATGTGCAAGACAGGTGCTCGGGGCAGAGTGAGCTCCTAAATACTGGCTGGTTGGTTTGTGGTTATGATGAGGAGTTGCAGGAGGGGATTAAAACATGAATAATGAGTAGTTTTATGGATAGTTATAGGCAGTGCCTTCCAAGCCTGAAAGACAACATAGGTGAAATCACAAAGATACTTGTTTGCAGATGTAGACTGACAATACAATGGTAAAACACAGCACAAACATGAAAGAGGGCTGAGGAAGCTGGGGTTGGGATCTGAAGTCGTTTGGAACTGAAGGCAGAGAGAGTCTTTCTGGAGATGAGTTTAAGAAAAATGAAGTGGGACTCAGGACAAGGACAATGTGTTTGAACAGTAGAAGGATTAATTTTTTTTCTCACTGACTAGATACCCAAGTGTCTCTCAAATTAATTGTTATTCCTGGCTACTTCAGACATAGGTCCTAGCATAAAGGGCAGATCTGATTTCAGTGCTCATTGCACTGCCATTCACCAGTTCTTTGACATCTCCCAAACTGGCTTAGAAGGAAAAGGACATAACAGAGAAAACAGTAGGAGAGAACAAGTGCCTACCCAGCATGCACAAAGGCTTCCTGGCAAATTTGAGTCTCCCCCTCCATCCTTTGTAGCGACAACAACAGCCAGCAGCCCAGATTCTTAAGGCAAACTCTGCTCCAAAGATGAAAATGGCAAAAGTTTCCTGTATCAAGACACAAACTACATTGTTAGTCTCATAACAAGTTTTGCAGTCATTCTGGACACAAGGGTGTAGCTGAAGGAAATGAGGCACAAGTGTTAGGATATGTGTGTGAGAGAGAGAGAGAGGAAAAAAGTGGAGCAGAATACAGGTTGATAAAAGAGGCAAGGCAAAGTGGGACATGCCTTTCCAGCCTTCAAAGTAGTCTGCAGGAGGAATTTGCCTCCGCTGTTGGGTAAATGTAAAGTGCTTACCCTGCCTTAATGTAAGGGTAACTATTTCACAGAAAGACCTCTTGTTCCACACAAAAGGAGGAGACATATGCGAGTGGTGACTGCAAAGTCCCCAGCGCACTCTATACCTATAACTCAGGATTACCCACCGGCAGCTCATTCGTGCAGCCACATCTATAGAGACAGGGCAAGGCACAGTATATTCACGTGGTTGTAAATTTAAGGCAGTTATAAAGACATATATAGGACAAATTTAAGTCATGTATTGTTCCCCTAAATTTTTGGTGGACAAAAGAATGGGATTTTCCACCTTGCTCAATAACCTTTCTAAGCATGGGGAGGGAATGGGGAGGAGAGAGCTTCTCTGAGGTGTTCATCAGAGATGGGCCAAGGGCAGCCTGAGCACATGGTTACTCTTCCTCTCTGTGAATAGCTGGCAAAGGGGGAAAGGGGCACTTTTCCTCATGCTCAAACCCACAGCTCCTGGGTGCTTCTGAAAACCGCTGAGAGCCACATACAAACAAGCACAGGAGGAAGAAAAATTACCTCAGGCTTTTTCAAAGGTGAAAGATGGGCTATTAGCAGGGTAACAGAGACCAAAAGCAAGTTTCACATTCCCTAAGGGATGAGGATGTTTTCATATAGGCACTTTTTGAGAAGGAACATGCAAGGGGAATTCACTTTTCATTCCTTTTGGCATTTAGCTCTTGCTCAGATCTACATGCCTCTGGGGGTACAAGGGGAAAAGGAAATCGAGAACCTAGAACTAATTTTGCTGTGTAGTTTCCCTGGGGATACTTTATACAAGGCCAGGTTAAGTGAGATGTTGTGCTCTCTATTTCATGACAGCTATGGGAGGAGAGGAAGTTCACTGTTAAGGTCATTTTCATAAAACTTTGAATATACCATGTTTATACTTGGGGGGGTGGTGGTGGTGGTGTTTCTCTAATTTTTAACTCATCTGCCAAACAGGAGGCCTACAGAAATAGTCTTGAGCATGAACTTCAACATTTATAGAACCAGCATTCTGGAACACACAGAGAATGGAATCTATTTGCTGCTAATACATTTTCTCTCAGAGGCACTGTATGCTGCTATTGGGCACAAGCATGAGTCCAATTCTGATGACCTCTCTTGAAAGAAATACTGAGATTAGTAGAATACTATAGAGTGAATCAAAATATTTGAAAGACCCCTCCCCCCCAAAAATACTTTTAAAATGTGCTTAAGTCTGGCATGATCAATAGGAAATTTACTGATACTTTGATGGAAGGACTGTTAGGCAAATGCTCAAAAGCCTCAGGATGGTATTTTTCCTCTCATTTTCTTTTTACTCAGGAATTTCACTTTCTTTTTACTCAGTTGTTGACAGTGGACTGGGAACTCTTCAGTAGGTAAGTGTATGGTCACTGCTCCATGACCAATGGCAGAAACCTTATGGCATGCAACGCTTGGAGTAAGTTTCCATCCCTGCTGATGGGGCTGATTTCAATTCAAGGGTGATGCACCAGCCGCAGTTTACTTACCAGCAAGAGGAGCCAGTCTCCCGAAACAGTTTCATACTCTTTGAAAGTTGTCAGGACAGCTAAGATCAAACACCCCAAGACAATCAGAAACCTGGAATGAAATAAAAATAAAAAACCACAGCATTGTTATCCCTCTCTGTATTTGCATTGGAGATAATGCCCATAAAACCCATCAGGGGATGGCTGCTTGCTATTGGTGAGCAGAGAGGTGGGCTTTCATGAAGATCAAGGGTTCTCAACCAGGATGGAGTGGGGGAAACTGGTAGTGATGGCAAGATCCTAAGTCAGAATGTTCCTGAGACAGACGTGCATTAATTAACTTGTTTGCGTTCTTCAAGAATGAAATGGTTGATACCGCATTTTTGGAACGAATTGTATGATATGGCAGAAGACTGTATTGCTCATGAGGTCTATTCCAAGCTTACTGTGCTGTGTGCTTCCCAGAATGGCTCTGCAGTTACAGTGGAATGAATCTGCTTGGCACTTCCTGAGACCTGGGAAACAGTAAACGCTTCCCTACAATGCAGCACCAGGACAAACCCTCCCTTGAAAACTGCACTTCATTTCTTTTTTCTTTTTTTTTTTTTTCTTTTTGCAATCATTTCTATGCAGATGAAAAGATGAGAAAGTTTGAAAGAGAAACAGGAGAGGGTAAATTTCTGCTCTCCAGTAAACACAGTGCATGATAAATCAGTCTGTCTGTGAGGCTCCAGAACACAGAGATTTGACTGAAAATTTAACTCCCACTGCTGGTAAATCCAATTGAATCTCGTTGATCTGCTTTGTAAAACTATTCCCAGGGTCAAGCTATTCAAAATCCTTTATACACAAAGAGGTAAAAATATCAAGGGAGTCTCCTAAGTGATTGATGTGAAGCAGAGTGGGCGAAGCTCATATTCTGGTACTTCATGTACCCAGATCATGGGGATTTTAACGTTCTTCCAAAATCTGATCCACAGGAACAGAGGGGCAGGTAGCCATGGAAAAACTTTGAGTTTAGTAAATAAATTGGAAGGATGTCTCCATGAAAGCTCTGGATCCCCTGCTTTCATAGCTAGGGTACATCAAAGAAGTGATAGGCCTAAGGTACTGAAAACATCCAGGGGAAAAACCTTGTGAGGAATCAAGCTGTGTTTAGTCCATACTACCTATTTTGAATTTCAGTCTGATAGCTGTAGTGTGGTTTCACTTCTTGCTGAGTAAAACTTCACTTTGTTCCACTGGGTGAAATGAGCAGAGTCACGGCCTGCAGTGTGGAAGCAGTGAGTGAGGGCTCAGCTCAGACACCCGTGTCCTCTAACCTGCCTTGGGTCTTCATTTCCTTCATGTATGAGAAAAACTAGGGGTAGACAACGGTGTTCTGAGAATTTGCAACTTCTTTGCAGATGGAGGAAAAGGACAGAGTTGAGCTCCAGATAACTCCTGCTGCCTTTTGCGGGGGGAATTTCCTCCAAACAGCATCCAGTAGCACCCTCCACGCAAGGAAAAGACAACAGTGAAACACTCCATGGCAAACCCTGAAGAATTACTTTGCTGTGGTTTTCCTAAAATTAGCTGTTCAGACTGAAGTTTCTTATGTCAGAAAAATTTCAGATCAGCCATTTTGAGCAAGTTTAGAACAGAAATAAATGTGTTTTCTCATGGTAAATAATTTTGGATTTCTTTGACAAGTTCACCTTTTTCCACTCACCAGACACACTCTGGAGCATGGGTTATATAGTTGGTAGGAAACAGCTCTTGGGTCCAGAATGTGTCTTTTTCCACCTACCTATAACCACACTCCCACTGCTCAAGACATTTGGCCATTCACTTAGCAATTCCGTGACGCTCCTGCTGTGCCCTCAAGCTTACCTTGTCCCCACCTTGCAGTTATGAAATCAGCGGCTCCCTGGCTTGCCAAGACTCCTAATCCAGCTATTCTACACCTCCATGAACAAACTAGTGAAATCTCAACCAAGGTAACGATTCCTCTGATTATCTATAAACTCTTGATCTGCCACATTACAGCCATTACAGTGGTGCCATCACTAACACTCCACTTAAAGCCCTGAGCAGCTGCCTTTTGGTACTTTCCATTACAGACATTTCTTTATATCACATGAAAATTCAGTCACCCATCAGCTCACAAGTATCATTTAAATGATCTAATGAAACGTGAAACACACTGAAAACAGTCCAAGGAAATTACATCATTGCATTACATCATCAGCTACTTAAACTAAAGGCGTGAATTTACCATATCATTCAACAGAACTCCAATGTCAATTAAAGCTGATGTACAGATTTTTGTCCAAGAGGAAGACAGAAGATAAGTTAATAGTGAAATCGTCATCTTTTGCCTAAAAATGCCTGCGGATTTACCACTAGAGGGTACCGGTGCTCCACAGAGCAAGGGGATACAGCTCGCTCTTGTTTTCCCTCACCATGAAACGGGCTCAGCGCAGGCGATGTTCAGGTCATCGCACCCATGTATTTGATGTGCAAGAAAAGGAGTGTCATGGTGGTGAAAAAGCTTTTTCTTGCTCGCTAAAAATCTCAGATGTTGATATTAATGGACAAGGGCTGCTGCTTGTTTGATTGCTACCTGTGGCACAGCTCATGCTGCAAAATCCAGTGCACCAAGGGAGAGCCCATCCAAGAAAACAGCAGATCATGCAGGACAAAAAACCAGTAAAAATAGGATGAGAGAGTGAGATTGGAGATCACAATTCAAAATGAATAATTTTAAGGTCAAATCTGAACAGGGAATGTGGTTTGAAACCCCTGTTGAAGGAAGTGCATGAATGCACCTCAGACACGCAATTGCTGAATCTGCAGTCCCAAAAACCACACAGACCACAGAGCCAGGCTCCTGCCCCTTCCTGCAGTAATCCAGGCTGTGCAGGGATGAAAAGCCTGTGTTTGTACACATACCTACAATCCATCTTGGAAGGGTCAGCTGTTCTCCTGCTGCACCGTTTCCAAAGGATAAACAGCAACTGCAAACACCCACAAGTTAATCAACTCACATCTCAGAAATGCTCCCAGAGCATCTGCAATTGCAACTGTGGTTCAGAGCACTCCATGAATTTTAATTTGCATTGGTGCTATGCAGCCCAACCTCTTCTGTTTTGGATCTTGGTGTTTGTGAAGACTGCAAGTCTTCTTGTGTCCTCTTTCTATGGAAGATGTTACACGGAGATGTCATCTTTTCTTCATCAGTCCCCCTTGCTCAGCAAAGATGATAACAGGGTACATCTTCCCCTTGCTGCTTCTGCCCATACTGTGGGATTCATGGGACATAGGCACCAAGGGTTAGAAGAAAGAAATAGAGTAAAAATCAAAATTTGAAATGAAAATTGAGTCCTATTAAGCCTAAGCTTACTGTTAAACAGTGTTTCAGCAGGTGGCAGTCCAGACTTCAAGACTGTAAATGACATATACCAAATAAGTACCTGAATGTGTTTCTTCAGCCTTTTAGAATCATCCTTGCTATTATTTTACATAACTTTTTGCAGCACATCACATTTTCCCTGTTTGCAGCATTATTCCTAAAATCTGATTACTTTGTTGTATGCGTAAGTTCCACACCACCAAATGCCAGTGATATTTTGTCACTGTCACAACTAATATATTATTCTAGTAAATATTCTTAGTTTTAGAAAAGATGTATTTAATATTCATATTTTCTAATTGTGATATTTTGGTGTGTGAAACCGGTATTCCAAAAACAATATATAATTTTCCAGAAAAGAAGAAGTAATTAGTGATTATGCATGATCATGAATCTAATGTTTCTTGAATGAGCTTCACAGACTGTTTTGTTTGGTAAATTTTTACTTATTTCAATATTTCCCATGTTTTGAGTTTTTTCTTCTCTATCTGCTTTTATTTGAAGACAATAGAATGTAGATCTAGCTGAGAACCTTTATATTTTTTATATATACAGGTGCTTATCATGTTTCTTTTTCACCATCCCTTTCTTCAAAATTGTAGGGGCAGATCACATTGTAATTTGCCTGTAATCTATTCCAGGCTCTGAGCAGGAAAGCCTCTTAAGCAGTAACAAGTAAGAAATCCCCTGCAGTGTGACAGTGCAGACTTCTGTTTCCTCTCACTTCTTCAGTACCATTTCTTGTAAGATACTGGGATTTCTCCTGCCTCCAAATGTTCATATGGATCTCAGATTTTTCTGCGTTGCTTCATTTCAAACTTTCATATCTTCCCTTAAAGCCTGTGCTCTGGTTTCATTATGTTCTGCCACCTGGTAAATGCTAATGGAATTCTCTAAGATTGCGATATATAAGGAAAATCTGGCAATGTTTTGCTAAATTTTTGGTTTAGGGTACTCAAAGCAATATGGTTCTAAACCATGATTCCCACACACTTTCCCAAATTTCATATTGGAACAACCTTATTTTCTTCAGCTGTTGGCTTTTACCCATGAGGATTAAAAATGCATCTCACAGTTTGTTCAGTTGCTCTATATTCCTACCCACCATCTTTTTCTCTTCATCCAAACTTCATTTTTCACAGAACATCTGCAGTATCTTGCACTGATCGTTTTATGGTTGCTAATGAGAGACTTGAGTTGGGATTTTTAACACTAAAAAAAAAAATGACATTACCAAATATTTGAGAACAGCTCTTCAGAAAGAAGGAAATGCATGCCTGATTTCCACAGACTTGGGAATATTCACTGTTTAATATTCAGATTCTTGAATCTCTGCTCTTCCAAGGAGTAGGACAGAGATCAGTACTGAGATAAGAGTGACAGGAAAAATCCAAACAGTTTGTGAGGCTACAAAGCATGTGAGGAAAAGCACTGAGAAACTTAGTGGAGGTCCTGGAGAAGGGAAAAAGCAGCAAGTCCTACATGTAGGGATGTTCAAAGGTTCCTCGTTCTCTGCATCCACAGATTCCACTGAGTACACACAGTTCCATGCAAGAGTCCCTGTTCCAATGCCATCATACAGCAAGGACACGCTCAGTAAGATGAATTACACTCTTGCTCTGCTGCAGTAGCAGAGGCAAAGCAAGTTCCTCCACAAGATGCTGAAGGAAACTCTAAGAAGTAAAGAAAGATCCCCAAAAGTTCCTAACTCTCACTGGTATAGAAGCTGATCTGACAGGTGATGAGGTGGTAGCCCAGAATGACACTAGTCCATTGGTGACAGAAGTGACAGACATTGTCCCTTGCATAGTAGGAAGCTGAGCAAGAAAAGCCCAAACCTTCACTCATGCCAGGTTTTTGATGACCTTGTGTTCTCATTGACAGGAATGCCTCTGAATCGGCTCCACTGCCCTTCCCTTAAGTCTGGAAAGCTTTTAAAATCAAGATCTGGGAGAGGAAAGCTGTGCTTCACATCAGGGCATCCATGGTGCAAAAGAAGAGCTTTTGTATAAGATAGTTCCTCTTTCCTTTGTGTATAAGCCAAGACCCAGGATAAAGCCTCTTTGTCTTGTTGCTTTTTCTTCAGGTCCACCCCTAAAAACCTTTTTCTTTGGTGCCTGTTGACCACCACTGCCAGCTTTCTTAGGGAGTCTGGCATGCTGGTACAAAGTATTTTGAGTCAGCAATGTCAGATAGCACAGACACCATCAACCTGGATTTTCTGCTCCAGGGGACATTTCAGGAGAATAGCCTGACACATTTCCCAGGTTTGCTGGCATGAGACTGCAAAACAGCCCAGAGCACTGCATTTCCCTTCCTGTTTTTACTCAGCTTAGAAGAAAAGAGTCATCCACCAAGATCCTATATCCCTCTTGAGACAAGTGTTAAAGGTGTTCCAAAAGGCCTGGCATATGTAAGTTACTAGGAGAGATGTGGACATCTCATCAGATGGGTGACTGACTGGGGGACAGATGGCAGGAGCAGAGGCAGTGACAGCATTAGCTCCCAAGAAGTTGTCTTCTATCCTCCTGCAGCTTGAATAAGGACAGAAAAGTTTCTGACTATTGCAACTAAATACTTGGAGTTACTGCATGAGTATTTTTATATTTTTATATAATTCTATTTTTATATTAAGTACCAAACATTGGACTGAACTATTGTTTGGGGCTTTTATCTGCCATGACCAGTATGCTTATCCATGGGCTTATTTCTGGCTGGCAGGGTGCTGCTAATTGAGTTGAGACACATAGACAAGGAAACACGGAGAGCCATGCAGCACAGCAAAGCAGGGAGAGGACAAAGCCAAACTGCATCACCCGGCAGCCCCAGCTGCAAAACCCACAAATCAAATGAGTTTCAGAAATGCTTCTGACAGGACATTCTCCAAAAAACATCAGCAAACTTGTGTGAAGCCATTTGAAGGTAAACTTTAAGATTCATACATGGGTTTCTTCTAATTTTTGCAAAATAAAAGTGTAGGACGTTTGAAAGTCAGCCTGTAATTGAGCAGTCAAATGCCCAGCCTTCAGCAAACCCTGTAAAGAAATGAATTTAGATTATATAAAGAACCCAAGGTAAGTGTGGGAATCATCAATACAAATGCCTAAACATCTGGGGAAGAATTTCCAGGAAGGTACCTTTTTAAATATCACCAACACTGCTGTGTCCAGAGAGACAAAAGATAAGGAGTCTACTTCCAAAACATGACAAAATCTCAGGGGTGCACAAGAATTTGAATCTTTCACACAGACATGCACTGATATCCTCACAAATCTTTCACTTTCCTTTAGAAAGGAGGAGAGGAATGAGTTGTATTCTCTGAGTAAATTTTTAGAAAGCTCCAAAAAATGCAAATGGGAGAAACTTCTGAAACGACTGTTGTGCCTTTTGCCTTGACTGAAAACACTGTCACTGGAATTTTCTACCTTCCCATTTTAAATCAATGAAAATCAAAAGACTGTAGGAGACAGAAAAAAACCAAACAAGCAGAAAAAAACCCAGTCAAAGAGCACACTCGCCCACCCTTTCTAGGACTTGACCAAAATTCCCTTTTCTCCCAGGCACTCACATCAAATATTTTAGGTCCTCCAAAGGTGATATAACTAAAAGTGAATTTCTAATATGAAGGCAGCACTGTTCAGAAAGAGCCTCTGTAGTCTCTAATAAGAGTTTCTAGGTAGGGAATTGACAATATTAATTTGGTGGCCAGACAGATTCTTACAATGAGTCTTCTTTACTCTTTATCCAAGACTTCAACCAGTTTGCAAGTTTTGATAGTTGTGTTTTTTTTTCTATTTTTGACCCTACATTGCAAAAAAAAAACCAACCTCTAAAAATGCCAATACTTTCAGCCTAACATAGCACTTTCAGCTGGGTGGGATTGCCAAGCGAAAAAGCCATTTCCAGTTGTGACTGTATCTTCTTTGCATGTGCCTCCTCAAACTCCATCAAACACTTTTACATGTGAACACGAGCACTTCATGCAATGATCTCAGTTTTCAAATGGAGTGGGATGTTCAGAAGAAAAGTTGCACAGTGCCATTCCTAATGGATATTTTAGCATGGTCAAAGATTTGCAGCTGTGTAAGGAAGAGATGCATGGCTGCACATGACCTGCACCCCATAACACTGCCAGTATTCCCCAGGTCCAGGTAACAGTTTCGTGGGTTTTCCATTATGGGCAGTGAAGGGTGTCCTCATAATGAAGCTCCCGCAGAGCCAAATATATGGCTCAGTTCTCCCAGGTTAAGTAGGATCTCTAGATTTTTCTGGCATTAACTCCACAGAGAGCTCCATCATTTTGCACGTGAGGTGGTCATATATGTGGCTGTGACATAGGCCACCTGACTCAGGACTTTTCCATCTAAAAGCATGAAGTATTGTAGCTAGAATGGAAGAGAATTCTTTCCCACACAGTATTTAATCATGGCCTGGACCTGAGAAAATCAGACAAAGGTCTCCGATCTTTGCTTCGAATAATCCAGTTGTTGGGTTTTTTCCAAATCCATGAGGACTTTCTGAAAAGTTTCTAATTTTTATGTAAGTGAAGAGTGTATCTTAGCCTAAGTGACAACGCTGCACATCAGCTTTCCTTAACAATCTGGTCTGTAGACTATGAACCTTTCACAGACCCAGTGGCACTGCAGAACAAGCTCACACCAGTCAGGGAAAGATTTCTTACTGTGCAGAATGCCAAGCAGATGAGCTGCTCTCATCTTTATCCACAGAGAGAAAAAAAGAGAAGAAAGAATTTGTGCTCAAAGATGTAAGGTCTAAACTCACGTTACAGGAGCTGTGGATATAATGAACAGTGGTGGTGTGCAGGAATGCTTTTTCATGGAATACACAAATTGACACAAACAGAATAATGTGTTAATAGACAGTTTCTCTGCAAATTAAACCGGTATTTTAATCTAGTTTGACTTGATGCTGTTCTTATAAACCTTTTCTTACACCAGACTCTTCATTTTTCCTTTGTGCTCCATACATAAGCAGGCTGTAGTTTGGCACTGATGATCAGTCAGGCAACAAGGATTCATAGCTCTGGCCCATTTCCAGTACCCCAGAAAAAGGCATTAGCTGGAGGCCAGAGAAAGGCCACTGAATGTAGAATATTCTAAAATATCTCTCTAGAACAGAACTGGGAATGTCTCAGA
Source organism: Cephalopterus ornatus (assembly GCA_013396775.1). NCBI lineage: Eukaryota > Metazoa > Chordata > Aves > Passeriformes > Cotingidae > Cephalopterus > Cephalopterus ornatus. The sequence continues at coordinate 256,357 of VZRE01012634.1, forward strand.
GGCTCCAGATTATCTCAGATATCATGTGAAATTAGCCATTTTTAAGCATACCAATATAGGAGTCTTATCTCAGTCTGATTGCAAGGGATGGGCTTTTATCTGATAATGATGGACTACCTGGTGCAACTTTTGGGTGCCTTTTGGATGTTAGCCTGGGCAGCATGGTCTCCTAATCACACCTTCCCCAGATGGCTGAATGCTCGCTGCCATGCCCTTTCTCTCAGCGCAGAAACGAAACCACTCCCTGTAACTCAGCCTCACACCAGTCAAACCACTGCCACAGGTCTTACGCATTTTATTACCTGCCTTCCAAAATGTATTTGAGGGCTTCTCTTCTCTGGTAGTTCTGTATGAACACTGGGATTTTTTTAAACAATTTGGTGGGAAGACAGAAGAGGGACAGAAAGTGGATTTCAACCCTAAAATGTCAGCTGCTGCTTTTATGGTTTAACACATAACAAGATATGTGGTCTGGATAGAAATGTGAGGGTGATGATCAACAAATTCCTTTATCCTAGTGAGGGGGTTTCAATATGTTGCCTTTACACTAATGAGAATATAAAGTGATTCAGCAAAGGTGCTTACAGAGGCTGTGTCAAGTGGAATTTCTGTCAGATCTGCACCTGCCCGGGAAAGAGCACCGAAGGGTCTGCAGCTGCAGGTCCATGGTGCTAATGGAGCCACTGAGGCCAACACAGGAACAGCTGAAGTGTGTGGCACAAATAACTTATCTGTGCTTCTTTTTCATCTCCAGTTCACACTCATTAGTAACTGATGAGTTGTGTTAGCATGGCAAATGAATCACGCCCTCCTTGAAGGTGAACTGTGGATAAGCTCTTTGGAGGTCATTGTATCCTCAGAAGTCTGATTTACACAACAGGGCAGTAACAGTAGCGCACGGTATTTGTACCTATGGAAATTTGATGCTGTTTTAAAGTATTTCTGCTGTTTTGCATTGCCATAAGCAATTAATCAGCATTGAGAATTCAGAACGATCATCTGTAATCATGTGATATGTCATTTGAAGTCTGAAGCTGAAGTCGTTGGAGAAGGTTATCAGCCTTTTCCAGACCTGTCCAATTTTATTCCTGAAGTGTTTCACCAGCATCTGCAACAATGCTTTTCAACACAATGTATGATGGCCCTTTTGCTCAACTGACTCATTAATATCTCAGATTATATTATCCCCGTTCAACCTGACAGATTCAAACAAAGACAATTCAATCAAACCTTCAGGAAAAAACGGCAATATGGAAGGAAATATTATTATTTGTTTTTCTTTGAAGAAAGAGCTCTATTGAGTTGAATAATTAAATTGAAATGGCACAGAATTCAGCATATGTAAAGTCCATTTAGAAAAATAAAGCCCAATTTGCAGGAATGAGAAGTCCTGACTGCAGAATGCAATCTAGCAAAGCACTTTAAACTCTGCTAACAACTCTGTTGGGACTCACGTGTTTGTATCCTCAAAACACATGAATCTTTGGGTCTCTCCTAAATGGAATAGCTATTTTTACTGAAGGATGTTCCTGTGTAACAGAGGTGTGCTGGGAACAGTGGGACTCAACCTTGACATAACTTTTCTGTTCTTACTTGACATCCATAGGAACAGGAATTCCTATTCCTAATTCAAGCTTTGCTACCTCCTTCTGTTGTGGCATCAATGCAGATAGTGGCCTAATAACGAATCTGTGAGAGTGCAGAGTTAAATACATTATCAGGTATAGCATGACAGATCTGACCAGCCAGCAACAAAGCTCACTCAGAGAGCAGAACAGCCCTGAGCTGCACAGACTGTACCAGCTGGATCAGTGGGAGAGCAGATACTTAACTCATACTTGTGCACACAGATATTTGGGTGCCTGAACTGAATATCTAAATCATCCACTGCATCTCATCTCATGCAGGTGAACAGAACAGAAAGTCTGGAGCAGAAAGCAGCAATAGTGATGCTCTGCTCACAACTTGCAGTGCGTCTGCCAGTCCCGAATACTGGGATGATGGGGAAGGTTTGCATCAGACATATAGAGCTTTCCCCTTTTCCTATAAAATTACGACTGATGCAGAGAGATGAATGTCAGGTCTAGGCTTTTACTGACCTCCCAGACAACTGTGATGTTGACACAGGCATCTAAAGGGTGTGGAAAGTCAGGTTTTTCTCCCTCCACATCTCACCAAGACATCTCCAGGAATAGGGTGACGTACTTGCCATGTGACTACAGAAAACAGTAGCAAGTGAGCACTAGGCTGTAACTCTTTTCTGGGTGAAAGATGTACTGAATCAGATGATGCCTCCAGTATCTCAATGCTCTGATTACATAGGGATATTAGCCCTGGCTATCTACAGCATTGGCTGTGCATTTGTATCTGGTATAACACGGCTTGAAGTTGTTCTCAATACTGATTAATTATTTAGCTCATAGGGTCTAACTGTCCCAGGGATGTTTTCTGAGTAGTCTTGATCAAGATGCTCATGACTGATTGCACATTGATTTTTCCATTGCTTAGCAGCAGCCATAGTCCCACAAAGGTTCAGAATTCTGCTCTATACTCACAGTAGTTCATTTTTTTTTTTAACAGGAAATTAAGGAGCTGGTCCCAGACAGCTTTTTTGGGGCGGGGGGGAGGAGAGACCTTGTAACTATTAGTTTTCAAGTTATTAGAATTCTGGGGGTGCTGTGGTAAGTTTAATGATAAAGTTAATTACTCACAAGAACAAAATTTGAAAGGGCTTCATGGTGAATACTTCACATTAAATTACTGGCACTATTTTGGTCATTTTGACATTTTAAAAATAAGCACATGGTTATACTCAGCTTGCTTGCAAGGTTATTAGATGTGTCTCAAGATGCCTGCTTTAAGTGTGCACTAAACAGATGTAATGTGGCTGTGGATGCTGTTTATCTAACACAAGTGACTCAACCTGCCCACAATAGAAAGCATGTAATTAAGTTCTGCATACACCACTATTGGAGTTATGGGGCAGGCTAAGAAATATTTCATTATTTAGACTCTTGAGGGAACTTGTTCTCCGTCTTCCAGCACGAATCACTATGTTCTTTCCTTCACAGGACAGAGGAATACAAAAGTGTGTGAAATCTTTCAGGCACAAATATTTTTTTGCCAGGAATTTTAAGTAATTGTCCTTATGCAAGACATGTCCCACTGTGCACAAAAGCAGGAGCAGCTTTTCCCTTGGGCCAGCACAGCAGAAATTAATATTGCAATGGCCATCTTGTACATTCTGTTGCATCTTTCAGCCTTGCTCCAGTGCTTAAGCTCATGTCAGCTTTATTCTTTCTGTAATTAACATGTGGAAATTCTTTTTGTTGGAGGATACTGTCACAAATAAAAGTTTTCTTACCTCCCGAAAGTTGTTTCAGATTTTCAGTTCTATTTATTTATTTGTTTACAGCACAGCTTTTGTTAGTGCCCCAATTTAAAGAGCATGAAATAAATTGTATGTCTGTCTATTTATCCTTTATTACAGCATTAATCTTTTCATTTTCAGCTCAAAAGCAGGGTTTATATTCTTCATAGGCTCATTTAGCAACAATCCCTATCAGTTAGTTGATGTCCCACAGATTCAAACTTCATGAGTTGGATGATAAAGGAAGAAACAAGAAATAACAGTGAAAAAGGATCGAATTCAGGGGTTACTGGTTCCTCTTCACTTGCTTTTATGGTACAGCAACCTAGCTAGATTGGAGTCACACTAACAATTCCTTCAGCTAATGTTCCTAATTGATAAACTAGCAGTGCATCAGATCGGAAATGTTTTGCATGCATGTTCCTAGCGTTCAGCTAGGAACAAATTAAGCGCAGACATATTTTCTAGGATATCATTTATTTCATAGATATATATAAAATACATGCCTATGCTTTTGGGAGCTACCACTTCTAACATCTTAATGACTTATTAGAGTCAGCTTGCATTGGTATGGTTTGTATGCCTTTGCCTGTGCCCTCAGGTCCTCCTCTCCACTTAGTCCCCTCCTCCTGCAAGATGGAATTCAGCCTCCTCCAGGTCACGAACCAGCTTGCTTGCCTGGTGAGGAAATTCCAAAATGGAGGCAGAGCAGGTAATCCCTCAAATCCTATGTGCTGTTTGATGGACTTAGGCGCCTCAGGACCTCTGCAGTGTGGACAAAACTGACAGGTTGATGCAGAAGTGTCTTGGCTGTGGAATTTGAAAGACCACTTGAGCACCGTTGCATGACAGGATACAGAGCACCTCAGTGATCTGGAGAGATGGCAAGACTCAAGCTTGTGCACTCCACCTGCCAGCATTCAGGAAAACCAACATCGAATGAAAAGATATGACAAAGTTATCCTGGATTAACTGTCTCTTGTTGCTCCAGGTTAGCACTGATGCTCTCAAGAGTATCTTCTTCTCTGTTACTCATTTGTTGGTGCCCAGTGGGAACTTAGAAAACCTGAAATATTAACCTGGACAGACTCATATAATTTTAATTTTACCCTGCCCTCAGCCTTATAGTCTGGACCTTGGCAATACTGGGCTTAGGGGGAGTTCAGGCCATGTGAATTTGTTGCCCAGTCTTCACTAAGCACCACAAATTTACATTGACATCGCTCTAGTTACTCTGTGATGGGGTTTCAATCCTGATTAATAAGAAAAAAATACTATCTGTCATCCCTGAGAAAAAGTTTCTGTACACACACCCTTAAACCTTATCTCGAAGATGGAGAACCAGATCTGGTCAAACAGCAGGCCATACTATTACTGTTACTTTTTTGTACCTCTAATTTAATTGTAGGGGGTGTTAGTATGAAAGTGCTAGAATTAATGAATCTCTCCAAGGCATTGAGACAAATGTAGCTGAAGTAGAATGGGTTAATTTTTTATACTAAGAAGGAATTAATTAATGTGAGAGCAATAAGTCCTATGCTTTCACGGTCAATCTGCTTCCATTATCACTGTAGCGTGGATAAAGCAGGCTCAGGTATTTCTACATACCACTGAAAGCTATTCCATACTCACGTTTCTTGTTTATTAAAACCAGTACATCTGCAAAGGCCATCATTTAAGGAAAGTAATGATGGCTTGAACAGAAGTGTCATAAAATCCAGGAAGTCTTTGATGCACAGGATGACACACTTTATACATCTTACTTCCACAGTCCGAGTTAAGCCAAGCACCAGATTTGGCGTCAGGAAGGGATATCTCTTCACTTCACTCTGGCACTGAGTATTGGTTTAGGCCTAGATATTTTATTTTCTTTTCCCTGGAACATAAGGCATTGCCTGTTTCTTAGGCTTATCTGGGAATTATTTTGTTATAGCAAGAAATGATTAGTATCTCAATCTTCACACCCTTGGTCTTCAGTACACCTTGGTTCTTCCTTTTTTATTTAAATGATTCAGACTCATCGTAGAGGTGACTTTGTCATTGTCCTGGTGAATGCACTGCATCTCTGATATCATCTAAAGAAAACACTTAACTTTCTGTGACTACATATGACTGAAGCTGTTGGTCCTTGTAGCTGTTTCCGATGATTCTGGAGCCTGACCGTCCAGCATGGAGGTGCTGGAGGGGTTGTAACTCCTGCACATGGAAATGAACATGGAAAGGTCATAGAATCATAGAATATCCTGACTTGGAAGGGACCCATAAGGATCATTGAATCCAACTCCTGGTCCTACACAGGACCATCCTCAATAATCACACCATGTGCCTGAGAGCATTGTCCAAATGCTTCTTAAACTCTATCAGGCTTGGTGCTTGTGACCGCTTCCCTGAGGGGTCTGTTCCAGTGCCCAACCACCCTCTGGGGGAAGAACCTTTTCCTAAGATCAAACCTAAACCTCCCCTGACACAGCTTCATGCCATTCCCTTAGGTTCTGTCACTGGTCATCAGAGAGAAAAGATCATGTCTGTCCCTCTGCTTCCCCTTGTGAGGAAGCTGTAACTGCAATGTAGTCTCCCCTCAGTCTCCTCCAGACTGAACAAGTCAAGTGCCCCCAGCCACTCCTCATATGGCTTCCCTTCCAAACCCTTTACCATCTTCATGGCCCTCTTTTGCACACTACCGAACACCTTTATTGTCTCTTTTATATTGTGGTGCCCGAAACTGCCACAATATTCAAGGTGAGGCCACCCCAGTGCAGAGCAGAGCGGAACAATCCCCTCCCTCGACCGGCTGGCGATGCTTTGCCTGATGCCCCCCAGGACACAGTTGGCCCTCCTGGCTGCCAGGGCACTGCTGACTCATGTCCAGCTTGCCATCGACCAGCACCCGCAGGTCCCTTTCCCAGCACTGCTTTCAAGCCGCCAGTTCCCCTGTCTGGTCAAACATCCAGGATTGCCCCGTCCCATGTGCAGAATCCAGCACCTGCCCCTGTTAAATGTCACGCAGTTGGTGATTTGCCCAGTCCTCTGATTTGTCGAGGTCACTCTGCAGGGCCTTCCTGCCTTCAAGGGAGTCAACAGCTTCTCCCAATTTAGTATCATCAGCAATCTTAATATACCTTCAGGTCCAAAATGCATATCTGCCTTATTCCATGTTCCTACACTCCCTACAATATTACTGACCAGCTCTACTCCCTGATTCCCAGAACAGCTGTAAGAAGCTGACGTGACAGCACAGGATGTCAAGTGAAAAGTACTAAATAAAGGAAGCAGACATCAGTAGCTTCATTTTCCTCCTGTCAGGTTTAAAATAACTTTTGATGAATAGGGAGAACATCTTTTCATGTGAGCTAAAAATATTACAGGAAATTAAATAGGGTTGTGAAGATGTTTAATCTGGAAAGTATATTCTATCATTATAACATCTTTTACGGCAGCTTTAGTTCTGATTTGAGCTCAAAACCTCAAACTAAACTTAACTTTGGAGCCCTCACAACATCTCCAGAGCGTATGCTGGTTGCTATATTTATAGACAGTGTTATATGAGTGTTCTTCCCTCTTTATGTGCAGCTATTCAGTAGGTATCAAGGCAGTGGGTAGTACTCCGGAACACATCTGCTTGATATACCAGCATTATGGAGTCAGGAAGGTTTAATTTAGCAACTTTAACTGCATGAATTGTTCACAGAGCTTAGATGTGAGCAACTAGAAATTATTTAATTTTTTTTAACATGAATACCAAATTACTTAGAGGCAGGTTTGTATGTGGGAGTGAGCATGTGAACGTGTATCTGAATTTATTCTCTGGCAACTAAACAACCTACAGATACATATCTATTGGTTTGCTACTTCTAGGAGAGCTGAAAGATCTAAACTACCTTGATCATCACCCCTATCCTAAAGAGGATTTCCCAAAATGCTTGAAGAAATCTGGCCAATCAAATTATTAATTGATTTTCTGAAGTGTTTCTACTCTGTAGCTAAAAAAAAAAAAAAAAAAAAAAGAAAGAAAAGAAATAGAGAGACAAAATGAACACCTGTGCTTTGGGGAATGAAGCCTAGAAAGAAACATTTGGAAACTTAAGAAAGAGTATGAAAGGAAAGTCAGAGATTGATCTTATGCTTATAGAAATTACTGGCAAAACTGTCAGTGACTTTAATAGCGAAAGATCAGAGCTTAAAGCATGAGCCCAAGAGGGAAGAAAAGAAACAGGGCAATGATGAAAGACAGTAGGCACAGAGAAATGGTGACAGTCAGGCAGCAAAGCCTATAGCCAAACTCTTTCATGTGAAAATCTCCACTCTTCAGTGACCTAAGCACTTCTGATGTCTGGTGATTTCCCTTTTTGGGGGAGATGGCCCCAAACATACTGTCACTGTGCACTGTACTCAAGATGTTCAAAGTCGCTGATTATTTTTCTTTGATGTTTTCTCTTTTTTTTTTTCCCCCCAGACTATTTGTTGTCAGACAAATTTTTACCCCACCAATTCTGAGTACCTGTGTCTCTGGTGAATGGGAGACACCTTAAAGAGCAATTTAAAGAGATACCTTACAACCAGGAAAAAAAAAAAAGCCTTTTCATTGTAATAGCTTGGAATACAGGTGGCAAATTGAGCTGCCCCTTAGCTAATGCTGTAGTTTTTTGTGCTTTCCAACAGACAGATATGTACAAAATAGGAGAGACCTACTAGGGCAATGAAGGCTCAGGGAATGGAAGCAGACAGGATTTAGCTAAGGTTTTATTAGGAGAAAGAATTAGTTTTGAATTTTACTGTGTCAGTTCTGAAGGCCTGGGGCTTAAATCCTTCAAAGACTTTACCGTGCAATCTGTGCAGGATATTACACCATGATATATCACTCCCTGTTCACAACACGAATTCTTTTCTGATTGAGATTTTTGAAAACTTGGAGAAAAATAAAGCACATGATTCAACTCCCATTGATCAGCTGAACCACACTAGGCTGCAGAGCTTGTGAGGATGTAATCTTTTGGGGGAGTTAAATTTTAACAGACTGCTGGGGTTATTTTTGGTTTGTCATGTGCAAACTGACTGTAATCTCATTGGTACCCACTGAGAAGGCAGAAAGGATGAGGGCTGTGCTAGAGCTGATGGTGAAAGGTTATTCTTAATTTTGATCTGGCAAGCGAGTTATCAGCCATCATGAATGACAAGATTCCTTCTCCCACTCAGCCAGCGAGAAACAGACTTTAAAACCTACTGTCATAAGAAGGCATAATTACAAAGCCATTTCAAAGTCAAGGTTGAAAACCTCAGATGCTTCATTGCCCCTTAGTATGAGAATATGAAATAGCATCATACTTTTTCCCCTTGCCTTCATTAAATAATCCTCTAAACAAAATCTGCAGCTGTTCTAGGAGGCAATTGACAGTTATAGACAAGAAAGAATGTTTTACCTTAAAATGGAGAGAGAAAAGTGTTAAGAAAATGAGAGGTTTCTGGATATTTTTTGCAAAATCAAGCTCTAGATCTGTTTGGCAACAGAATGGAGGTCTTTACCATGACATAAGAACAAATGATGCCACAGGCTGCTGAAAAAAACTACTTATAACTGGATGAGACTTCGTGTTAATTTAAATTAAAATTCAATAAACAGCAAAAGCAGGTATCATTTCATGGGTTTGTGGGATGGCATACCACCACAAACTAATGGAGCAAAGTTTTCCATCAGTATCAGTGCTGATTTGAAACGTTTTCAAAGCTAAAGCAAACCAAGGGAAAATTAAACAACAAATTTATTTCTTAAGTAAATCCTTCTATTTACCCTCAAGGAAATATTAAAGAGAAACATGTAAGAGGATCATTTGATCTAATTATATAATGTGAGCAAATCTCTGAGTAACAGCTGCAGCACGAAGAGGGCATCGATGTTAACTCTCCAGCATGGGCATCAATGCCTGACAATTAGCACCCATGGAAAACACTTTGTTGCATATGCAAAAACCAGTTGCTAAGGGGACCTGACAACTATTTAAAGCCAGAAAGTGGCAGGCATCTTTATGCATGCTCAGTAATCCTCTCAACTTTAATGCAAATATTTGTGGGTGCGAGGTATCACCTAAATTGAGTAAGATCTCTACCGTCTGGCATGTAATGACAGAAGAGAGGAAGAACAGGACAGAAGAGTGATGTAAAGCCTACATACAGAATGAGCCACTGGCTTCTATAGAGCCTGGTGCCAAAATGAAACAACTGCCTTTATGGAACATGTCCATGCTCAAAATATTTAAACTCTGCTGCTGCCGAAGACCTACCGAACCCGTGTATGCAACATGCTTTCTGCTTTCTTTTCTGCTTTCCACAGACTGACAAATATGAGACATAAAGTTAGCTAACCTGCCTGATGTTTGCTTGCTGATGACAAGAGAGAAACCTCAAGTGTGAACTGAAATTGTAGACGAAGTGTCATCCGACACAAATACGTGCCAGAAGCTTCACAGCTTCGCACTTTCCTGTCTTATGAGTATGAAATATTGTCCATACAATTCAAGATAAGATAATTCAGAGAAGCTGCTTGACTCAAATCACATTTCTGAAAATTATGCTTTTTTTGCTTTCTGGTATCAGTCCGATATCTGACCATGAGCATACTTAAAGCACTATGGCTCAGAAATTTCTTCTTGCAGACAGGGAGATGAGGTAACTTCACGTACAGCCTCTCAGTGCAGTCTGGCAGTGCTCTTGTGATTCCCACAATTCTGAAACACTCTACAGAGGCAGGATCCAAAACAACAGAGGTAACATTTCTGATGCGAGGTTTCTCTTAGAATCATGTTCACAATAACCCAGTAAATTAATTCTGCTATCTTCACAATTCTCCTGGGTGATGTCAGACCATACGTAATGCTGCCTTCCCCTAAGTTACACAGGTAACCACAGCATGCAGCACCAATCCAGAGTTCCACTGAAGGAGGCATTAGGAAGTGCAAATTTACAAAGGTTACAGGGCCCATATTTTCTGGAAATTTCCAGGACCCTCTGTGCTAACAAAACTTCAGTTAAGGGAACCTCATTGAGACACTCCTGGAGTGTGAGGCTTGTACTCAAAATTCTTTAAAAAAAATAAAAAGCCTGTTCTGCGTTATTAAGAAACAGTGGCTTGGTAATTTCCTTTGCAGGACATATTATTTAACCTGGAGCCAGCTTACAGTCTTGGAATATGAATTACCTTGCACTAATGCTATCAATACCAAACACACAGAGGTGTGCTTTTGCAGAGCAACTGGTCTCTTTATATAAGCTAAACTGAAATTATACATTGCCTTCCAGTGCTTGCACCTTAGTGTGTGATTTCAGCCAAAGCCTGACAGCCAAAAGCAGAAATTGAGTAGTAGACGAATATTATCTGGTGACAAACAACTCTGTTGGATTTTCTAATAGCGCTGATTAATCACAAATGAAACCCTGCAATAATACAGCCACTGGCTCACAGGGTAAGGAGGAGGTTATCCACAATAAGAGCAAACACCCCTTTCCTTCCCTGCTCCCTTCCCAAACGCCATGCAGCCCAAGTGATGTCTGCCAACACAGCCCATTTTGATGACCACAGCTGCTGTCAACACAACTGTACCACTTCCAGGAGCACTTATACTCCTGAGGAATGGGGGGAAATCATCTCTGGGACATGCAACATGGCATGTCAGACTAGGCAGAGAGCTCCCCCTGGGCAAAAGTTCATTTCTGCAGTGCTATGAGATCCCAGGCTGTGGGTGTGTAAACTGGCAAAAATCTCACAGGTGATACCATCACAAGAAAAGATGAGTTACTTTTGGTTATGCAGGACCACATCAAAGGCAGCCACCCTTGGTGCTGGTGTGTTCTGAGGTTTACCTCTCTCCACCCTACTGAGGCAAGTAATGTTGGCACTATGAATACAGAGGTAAAACAACTCCATTTAGTGCACAGTGGCTGCTGTGACCTTGAGGAATGAGACCAGTGTCCGTCTGCCTGAGAGCTGTGACTTGCTCCCCCTCCCCTTCTCCAGGAAAGTCTGGGACCTGCTCGTGTCAGTCCCTGAGTCTCCATGAAACCCAGTCCCTGTGAGAGCTTTTGACACATGTTAAACTTTGCAAGTAGATAACCTACATTTTTTAATCTTGCCCCTCTGCACTGTTTTTCTCTTCCTTGGCAATTGCTCATTACTTGCTGTGTGCTTCCCCAGCAGTCTCCCAGCCTACATCTGTTGGTCAGTTCCTCTAAATCCCTGTAACATTGGCATTGTCCAGAAGCTGCAGAGCACAAAACATGACATCCCAGCACAACCACAACCCAGAAGTGAAGACAGTTCTAGAGAGCATCCCAGGCTGTAAACCTATATCTGGTATTTAAGATTCATTTTATGTTATCTTTACGCTGCAGACCAAGGAGCAATTTTAATACATGAGTAAACACACAGATTCAACATGCCAAAGGAGAATGCATTCTCCTGGGATATACACAAAAGGCAACTTAGTGGGTTTTTTGCGTCTAAGGCTTGCTAGTGCCAAAAGACCTTGAAATTTATCTTGTAACTGCCCACTGCTTTTTTTTATCATCTTGTTGCTTACTCCTTCCTACCCTGAGGACACACTGTACTTTGCACTACAAAGAGATACAGAATTTGTCCTAGGAAAAAAAACAACACAAATCAAAACATTTTACTAGGAAAAAACAACACATCTTTCTATCAACTCCTTTCTCACCTTAGCAAAACCTTGCTACCACCTAAATGGATCAGCATCTAAATGAATCCTTCCTAGTCTTCTTTAAACTTTAATCTTTTCATTTTAAAATACAGCCTTCTTGCTCTGAGATATTAAACACTTAAAAAGATGAATTCTGCCCTCACCTACCAGTTCTCTTGGGATAATCTTCATTCCAATCCTACTGGGAAAGATACTCTGGCTTTGGTCTCAGGTGAACCGATTCAGACCCTGTAATGTGTAACTTCTCTCCCTCCTCAGGTTACAGCATTTTATTGACTTTTGGTGGCTAGCTGAGCAGGCTGAACGTCTGTACATCTCACTGCAAGCTAAATCCAAGAATATATAGTGAGCAAAAGTCTAATACATTGATAAATAATAGCTGCGCAGAAGAAGGTAGGAATTCAACCCCTTCTGCAAGTACTTGCAAGGGTAAAAGCAGTGCTACCAGGCACCCAGGATGGGCTGTTCAGTCTGACAGGCTGAAGAACCAAGGGCATGGTGTGGCCATGAAGAAACAACTAGTGCTGCTCAATGAGAGAAATTCATTCTTTGTTAATAAAATTTTATGGCTGAAACAGGAGATTTAAAGGCATTTTGGTGTCTTGTGTTTCTTTCAAGGAGGCAGCAGAAGTGTGTTAGTGGTAAGACAGCATGAGCCAAGAAAATGTCAAAGAGGACGCCTTGGAAGTTGTCACTTGCAGTGGTGGATGGACTCCAAGAGGTGATACAGCTGGACCTGCCTTGGCTCCTGCAGACATTACCTGCTGATATGTTATATTGGCAAAACCAAGAGTCGCCATACCAGACAACCCAAAATAGATTTTGCAACTATCCTCAAAATCCATTCCTAGCACTGCAAAGTCCAAGGGCTTGGAAGAGCTGAAATTCATTTCCAGTCTAAACACTATTTTCTGTCTCAGCCATCTGTTGCTCCCCTGCTTTCCCGAGGGAGTCGAGCCAGCTGCCTGTGCTGCGCAGCTCCCCACTGAAGGGCTGCAGCCCAGGGAATGGCCTGTGCTGGGGCAGGGAGATGGGGGAGGCAGAAGGAACAGTCCAGAGGGGCTGTGAGGGGCCAAATGCAGCCCCACCCCCACCCGTGCAACCCTCAGTGTTGGGGGGAAGTGCTTTCAGCCCATATTTCCACAGAAAGTTTGGGAAAACCGTCACTGGTGGATCCCATTACCCTCAGTGAACCAAACATCAGTTTATACATTCTGGATGTTTTAACATTTTCTTAATTACTTAATCCAAAGTTAAAAAAAAAAAAGGATGAAAGAACAAATATTATTTCTACAATCGTTATAGAGGAATTTTTGTTGTTGTTGTTCATAACTTTTCGGAGTTGACAGAAATTACCACTGCCTGTCTGAGTCGCAGTCACAGTCAGGGGCAACCCTGGTTGTGTGTACAGACTGGGGAATGAGAGGCTGGAAAGCAGCCCTGTGGAAAAGGACCTGTGGGTCCTGGTCGATGGCAAGTCGAATATGAGTCAGCAGTGCCCTGGCAGCCAGGAGGGCCAACCGTGTCCTGGGAGGCATCAGGCAAAGCATCACCAGCCAGGCAAGGGAGGGATTGTCCTGCTCTACGCTGTGCTGGTGAAGCCTCACTTTGAATATCTCGTGCAGTTTTGGGCACAATATAAAAAAGACATTAAGCCATTAGAGAGTGTGCGAAGGAGGGCCATGAAGATGGTAAAGGTCTGGAGGGGAAGGCCTAGGAGGAGCAGCTGAGGACACTTAGTTCAGTCTAGAGAAGAGGAGACTGAGGGGAGACCTCACAGTGGTCTACAACATCCTCATGAGGGGAAGCAGAGAGGCAGGGCCACTTTACTCTCGTAACCAGTGACAGGACTCAAAGAAATGGCAACTCAGGTTGGGGAAGGTTTAGGTTGGATATCAGGAAAAAGTTTTTCACCAGAGGGTCGTTGGGCACTGGAACAGGCTCCCCAGGGAAGTGGTCATGGCACCAAGCCTGGCNGCACCAAGCCTGGCAGAGTTCAAGAAGCATTTGCCAATGCTCTCAGGCACATGGGGTGCTTCTTGGGATAGTGTGAGCGGGTTCAGGAATTGGACACGATGATCCTGATGGGTTCTTTCCAAATCAGCATATTCTATGATTCTATCTGATTCTTGATGAACAATTAGTGTTGTTCACAAGCTACCGACCACTGTCAGAAATGTTTTTGTGTTCCTCACCTTAAAAAAAGATTATCTCAATGTTGTTGCTGTAACCCAATTACACCCCACGTCAGAGCAGAACAAAAGCAAATATGATTTTGGCTTCAAGCCTGCCAGAATCACTCAATGCTTCAGTGATTTTATTTCCCCTAAGTCAGCAGTATTTAAATTTCTCTGTAAATTATTCCTGGTAGCTTTTTCATATCTCAACAGCTGGATTGTGGCACTGTGCCCTGCATTGTATCAGTGTAGGCTAAGCAACATGGAGCCACTGGGCCTCAGAGATCTACTCTGATTTATAGCTGACTTGGGCAGAATTTATTTTGGGATGACAGAGTGGATGATCCATTCCCTTGCCATTTGACAGCAGGAGGAAAGCAGCCACTGCCTTGTGCCTACGTGGGACAGGAAAAATCTCCACTTACACTGAGAAAAAATCATGGTAGATGAAGGTTATTTTAATGTAGCCAAAATTCAGAGTAGAGGTCTAAGCAATTGCTTAAGCCAAAGCAATCAATGCATCATTGTGTAACAGGTTATTGACTATCAGCTGGGCATGGTAAGTGGCCATGCATACATCCATAGCCCTCTACAGCTGCGAAACAAAACATGTTAGCTTAAAGCAGGAACATCTGAACCATGGTACCATTAGTGATTTCAGCCATGGCTTTGGCTTTGGTAACAGCTTTGGCTAGGCTGGTAATTATGGTAATGATCTTTATTGTGCTCTCTTTTAGATAGTGTTTTTAGTGTCAGTATACAGGGTAATGATCCAGCAGATTAATTTAAATTTTTATCATGTTCATATATAAAACTTCCCTGTAGCCACAAAGGAAAGCTGTCCAGTGTCTGTGAAAGATTTTCAGTTCCTAGTTCTGCTACAGATGGGCTTCCTTAGCCTCCACTTACTGATTTGTGAAATGAAAACCTTATGATTTATCTACATTTCAGACCAATGAGATGTTTACAATTTCAGCAACTTGAAGTCAGGAAAAATAACAATATTATTGTTGTTACTACCAATGCAGGATATCTCAAAATAAAAAAAAAAAAGTTAAAAAAGAATCCTTATACCTTTTCCTACCTGAATGACCATGGCAACAGAGAAATTCCCCTAAGGAAGTTGCTGGAAATGCAGAAAAAGGAGTCCAACACTGCCTACTCACCTTTCATACTGAACTCACACACTGTTTAAAATCATTCTCTACATGCATCAGCCCAGAGGAATCCTCTTCACAGCACCTGTAGAAGCTCTCTGGGATGCTCCCAGCATCTGAGCATATGGGCTGAGAGTCAGTTTGTGCTTCAGCTCTTGAGGGCACTGTGCAGAGAGATAAGGGGCTGTGAGACTCAGCACCAGCTGTAGCAAACACTGCTCAGGCAACTCCTCAATTTCCTCTTCTTGTGTATATTCAGCAGCAGTAGAATGGTAACTCCTGGATATCACTTTCCAGCTCCCAGTCTGACTCACTGCCTGACCCTGGACAAGTCAGTTAACCTCATTTTGCCGTTTTATGCCTTGTGTTAAAAGACTGCAGCACTTACCCTCTCCTTCTGGGTATTGCAAAGCTTTGGTAATTTATACTTGTCAACTGCTTTGGGATCCTTAGACCAAAGGTGCTAAAGGATCAATATTAATATTTATGAGAAAACCAAACCTATAGCATAATGCACATAACTTGAATGCAGCTGCATGTACTTTGCTGGGCAGTTTTACAGCATTGGGACAATGGGTTTATTTCTGTTCACTTTTTACAGGGCATGATTGCAACTGCATCCTTGAGTGGTTATGTCTTTTATCAGGGACTTTATTTAGCAGTATTTGCATGTTTCACAAAAAGAAATACTGACTTTGGTGTCCCAAATATTGCCCAAATCAACACATGCAACATTTTGCAGAGGCACCTGAACACCTTGAACCCCAAGCCCTTCACTTCAGATCATGTATGTCCATACCCATCCAGAAAGCTGATATATCCTGTTGTGATAAAATGCTAGTGAGGTACCTGCGGTTTGGCTATGTATGGGTAGATGTCCATTGAGGTGACAGGGCTTGTGTGTAGTCTACAATCCCCATGTAAGCATCCTCTGTCATATGCTCAGAACTCGTCACAAAATAAGACTTTGAAGCAATTAGCATGTCTACCAACATATAAAGTTGCTCCTTTCACTTGATAACACATTTGATTGCACTTATAGGTCACAGGACATTGGACCTAAGGTTGAGTGATGTCTTTGCTTCCAGTCATATGGTCTGCATGGTTCCTGGGGATGACAACATCAGGGAGTACCTCCCTAAGACAGTTTATATGGCCTGTGCCTACGACCTTGAAAAATGTGACTGCAGTTGATGGTCAGATGGTCTTCCTCAATCTGTTTCACAAGACACCTCTTCAATATATAATTCCTCAGCTTCTTTCACATCCTTTACAGCAAGTCTTTCCTTCTTTGATATGGAACACCGTTGGTCAAATTTTTATTGTGCTAACCAGAATCCTATTTTCATAAGACTTTGTGCAGTGTTCAGTCCTGCTTGATCACTAGCGAGGTCTGGACAGAGGGCTAATATTATGTACATTATGATTCCAGTTTTAATAGAGCAAATTTCTGTATGACTGCAAGACAACTACATCTTCTTGAGTGCCTGATTTGATAATAGAAGCCAACAGAAACACATCAGATTTCTTTCAATAAATCAGCCAATACAGAGAGAGCTGTAAGTGAGAGTTGCTTGCCCAAGTCAGAGGGCAGACAGAGAGTTGTGCTCCTTGTTGGCTTCAAGTGCTTTAGAGAATTGTTTCTCTGCCCTCCACCATGGGTGCAGTTCTACAGCTGCTGGGTACAAAGACCCAGAGGTTATTTGCCTTTGTACCTTTTCTTTATGCCCAGCCAATCTTCCTTAAACAGAGTAGGCTCAGAGAAGGTGGTAAACATCAAAACCAGCTTTATGACTAGAAAAAAACCCTTTGAATTCATTGGACTGACAGACATATCCCTGTGCTTTTTACAGTCTGCTCACGTTCTCTAATTGCTCTGGTGATTTGTACTTAATCACAGCCATTATCCTTTACTTCCCATTCCACTCCCCTGTCTGGCCCTGGGATGAAGTCATAGACTAAACCTGTGATGATGACAGTCAATGACATAGTTAGAGGCAGTGTTTTGGTCTAACTATGGCAGATCTGTGTCTTTACTACAGGATCGAACAGGAGAAACTGAGCAGGGTACAGGATGGAAAGCCTTTATAAACTTCAAGGCAAGTAGCTCCCTTCCATCTTGCTAGAGGACGAACACCCAAAATTAATAGCAAACACCCCAAATTAAAGCACTTCTGAAAGACATTTCTGAGTGTGGGGTATACTGTGCTTTAGGGATTTATGGGAACCCACAGTCCATTCCCCCAGTCCTCCAGGCACTCTTTTTCAATCTAATTAAGCATAAAGAAGAGTACATGCAACTTCAGGATGACGTAATGCATCTGCGTAATTGAGCACTGCATTGTGAAAGAGCATTCAGTGTAATGTTATGGATATTTGATGGAACAATCTCCACTATTAATATTCACTGAGGATTCCTAGAATTAACTGTAATTACTAAGGGAAAGGGCTTAGATATGGCTGAGCACAGCTCAAAGAAAACATCTGTTCAGTGCTCTATGCCGGGTAACCACAAGGGTGGTGTGAGGCTGCATCAGGAAAGGGCAAGGCAACAAAATATGAAAAGAGACAATTGAAAAAGAGCTGAAATAATGAATGGCTTCAAAATAACAACCTAGTTACAAATTCTACTGCTGACCCCAAGAGATGGGAAAGCTGCAGACTATTGACCTAGAGTTACCTGCCTCTGTATGAGACTAGAGGATCTTGTAAAGCAAGACAAATCTCTATTTTTATCTCAAGAAAAAAAATGCCAGAATTTATGTTAATAAGTAGGGAATGTATTTTATGAACAAAGTGATATGTCACCATATAACTGTGCTGCATATCATAGCCCTAAAAAAACACACCCCACACAAAGGAGGAGTGTGAGGGATTGCAGAATGTTCTTTCATTTATTACAAGAAGCCACACAACACTTTTTGATTCATGAACAGACTAGGTCACAACATGGCAAAGAAAAGATTGTTGTTTGCCTCCTGCAAGCTTGTAAAGTTCTTGCTGATTTTCACTAATGTTTCAAAATTTGTCAGCTCTAATGAATTAATTTTTCAAGTGAAGAGATGCTACAAAGGTTCTTAAAGGAACATATTTGTCTAAGTCATGTTTTCTGTTATTGTTATCTTTCTAGCATTAACTTTTCCCATTGCATTAATAAAAACTTGGTGAAGGAATGAGCTTTTATATTATGATTCTGCTACACCCATGACAATGGATCCTCGATGTTGTCAGCAATACAAAGAAATCCAGGGAAGGAGACTGGTGAACTGTCTGTCCCCTAGTTTGCTATTTATTCTGCCCCCTGCATGAAACATAACTTCTTCTCTGGGTTAGGAGGCAAGTGTGGTACTCTGGCTAAACATCTACATGTTTTTAGGATTTCTGGTGTTTTGAATGTATAACAGGTCTAACTGTCTTGGGAGGTCTCACCTACACAGTCTTTGACACCTACCAGTGTCCAAGGCATTGCGGAGTGACATGGTTTAGCCCTGTTCTCCCTGTTTCTAAACTGATTATGAAATTTCTTCCAAGCATAGTTTTGGGATGTACATGTTGCATTTTTCTAAGGAGCAGGGACTCCGCATCAGCTGTGATCAGTCAGGAAGAACCTAGTTTGCTCATTCTGGTATCTTATTATAGATGGCCTTATAATAGATGGCCTACCTTAAACTTCTGTCTTCCCAAACCACAGTGTAGTTTTGGCATATTTTGTTCCCCATGAGTTTGCATTTTGTTGCTAATAGATTGGATTCACATGTATGGAGAGTGCCCACACCACGTACTGTTTTGTTGAGAACTGAATTCTGACACATTCTCACCTGATCTTACTCCCTCTGTAGGTCTAGCCATTAAGTGAAACAAAACTCATTAGGAATTGTTTTATCAGGTCATAAATTTTCAAAGCCATATAAAATCCTTTGAGCTGAACAATGCCATGTAAGGCTACAGTAAGATGTTATCATAACTACTACCACCCAAGCAACTGCACCAGTTAAACTGTGTTCTCTCTTGGATCTCAGAGAGGTGCAGTGTCTTGTGGAGATATAAAAGTCTGAAGCTTTGCATGAGACTGAAAGTCAAACACACAGGGAACATTTTTTTTATCGTGTAGTAGCAAAACATCTGCCTTAACCTTGATGGTACTGGGATTTTTCAATCTGACAGGTTATGGGATAAAAAGACCAGTGGGCAGTGAGGCAAATTACAGGAAAATAAAACATCTGAAGAAAATCAATCCCTTAGGTCATAAAGTCCCTGCTCCCATGGGATGTCACATAATCCTGTGCAAAAGCAGGTCACATTGCATCTCCATTGCTGTGCTTGTCTCTCCTCTGGTGCTTCTGACGCAAGAGTGTCACATAATCTTACTCCTCAACTAGTCATAACCCTTCTTGTTTTCAGCCTAAATTAATCACGAGCAGTATATTCCCACTTGGTTCTGCAGCACTGTCCTGTCTGCTGACAATTGTGTTTGCCTCCCCAGCGATCACACACTGATGTATTGACAGACAGCATACATTTTTGCAGCCTCCACTTTGCTGAAGTTAAACAAGCTGACTCAGTGTGTCTCTCCTCATAAGAAAATAATCCCTCTGTTTTGTCATTATGGTGGAAGGTGGCCCACTTCTGTACCTGACCTAGTTTGAACTTCTCCGCTCTCAATATGGATGGCCAGATTTGTGTATAGATATGGGCTGTAGCTTTCTCAGGCTCCACCTTTCCTGAAATTTTTGAATGAAGTTGGGGACCCTTTCCAAGTGCCCGAAGGCCAGTGGAAAACAAAGCTGGTTTTATGACCTTTTATTCAATTCCTACAAATACTCCATGGACCTCAAATAAAAAACCACAGGTTTGCAGAATTTTAGATCTTAGTATCTCAGCAATACTTCCCCTTCTCCAGTGACAAAAGGTTCTGATGCATCCCACAAGTGCATTTGCTCTCTCATAGTCATGTTACATTTTCTGTTTATCACTGTCTTTTAAAAGAAAGAAAGTCTTACAGCCCTGTCTGCTCCTCAGGCCAGACTGCCGACTGGTATCTGCACAGATCACCTACTTACCATTTGACTACAGGTAACGTTGACTATTCCTCATGCACATCCTGGCACTCAGTTTGATAGATTTACTGAAAACACTCATGTGACAATCAATATGCCATTTTTTTCAGGATTCTGGGACAAAGAGTGTGATGTTCTCCTGCTGAGAAAGCCTTATTTCCTTTGAGTTTTGTTTCCATGTTGGGTCTGATAACCTCTTTTATTATGTATTTACTTGAGGTTTTTTTTTGGCTTGTACCAAATAATTTTTGCTCTTGGCCTCACTTCCCCTGCGTTTCTGTTCTTAGTATCTTTTAATTTATACTTCTAGAAAACCTTCTCTGCTTGCTTTTTTTTTCTTTCATAATGTTTAAATCAATTGATTTTGCAGTTAGCACATCATGTCTTCACTTCCTGTAAAGACTGATTTTCTTGTTCAGTTCCTTTTTTTTCCCCCTTCTTAATCTATTTTTAACATGGATAGTTTAAATAGGTAGGAATTTTTTCTCTTTTATTTTTTTTTCCAGACTGTTTAGTTTCTTTGGGTTCAAATTGTCGATATCCAGTTATACCCTTGGCAAAAGAAATGTAAAGTTTATACCACATTCAGTTCACTGAGGTCTCCAGTCCGAATGGCTTCGGTAACTAAAGCTCCACTTTTCTTCAGGAAAAAATCTGTAGGAACATATCTCTTTTCATTTATTCCCAGTTAAATCATTGTAAGTCAATTAATTTAATAGTATTAAAAGAAAAAATACAACAAACCCCATAGCCTTCAATAATGACCTTACTGTTTACAAAATGAAACTGAAAGTGGCATTACCTCCCACTGATTCAGTGACTATTTAGTGAACAAGTATGTCAGCTACATGTACAAGAGTAGCTTGAACTGGCAGGTTTTAACTGCAGCTCTTCTCCACATTGCACTGAGGCTATTAAAATCTTCTTTACTGATTGACTTTAGGAGTTTTAGCAGTTTTCAGCTCTTTAATAACTTCATAGAGTTCTGTGTATATAAATAAGATGGACCTACCCAAGGTGTCTCATGGCACGTTCCTGTGTCACCACCACTGTGGAGTCTTATATACAGCTATCAGCAGAATGATGGCAGGCAACGGCAATTGGAACAATTATTTCTTTGTGTTCAATGCAGTAAGAAGCAAAAAGAGAAGTGTAAGGAACAGAGTAGCTCAAGCAAGTGATTCTGTTGAATAGACGTACAGATACACTAGCTTTATGTTGAGGGTTACATACTAGAAGTGGACAAACTTATCCAAATGGTTTTAATCAAAGAATAGAGGTTCAAAGCATTAAACAGAAGCATAAGTCCTTGGTTACTACCTTTACTACTACCTTTATTTTTACACCTGTCTTCCTTGAACAGGTGATTGAATTTAGTCAAACAGCTGTATGTCAATCATTACAGCAACTACAGTGCATTTTTATTTCTATAATTGTAGGTTTGCTGTTCCCCATCAGCAACTCTGGTACCTCTCTTCTACTGCCTGGTTTAATAAACAAATGTCTCAGTGGCTTCTCGCTCTTTCTGGATCAACCTATCAATAACATTGTTTCGCCTAAAACATTTACGACCAATTTGAAATGTCCATTTAGTGTCAGGTAAATAATCAAGACTGAGTTGTTGCATCGTTTTTCAACAGGGCCTGTGTTAGTATAATTAGCTTCTCTCTGTGTTATTCTGAGTATTTCAGCCTCTGTTTTGTTTCATTTCCTGAGTAAGAAATTGATAAGCTATAATGATTTCCTTGTCCAAGTAGGAGTTTTGGTTGCCACAGTCCATAATTTTACATATTTCAAAACCTTCTGACCTGAAATTTTAAATGCCATTCTGCCTCAGGTCTCTTTCCTTATTTTGAATAATTTTTTTTCTGTAGTTATGTTCTTAGAGCCTTGGTCATCTTTAGAAAGCTTCAGTATGGATTGGAAGATTTTTCCCTCTATCTGTCCAGTCTGGTCATTGAAAGGATTAGCCTCCCTCACCACTGTTTTCCCACTGTGATAACTCGTGTCTTCAGGCTTAAGAAACCAAACTTTCCTACGAGTTCACCTTCTTATGTGATCTGTTTAGAACACAATTGCTCATGTGCTTGGTTTCTCCTGTGAGTGCAGGTTTCTGTAACACCATTTCATGTGCTGCCTATTCCACCAAGAGCACTAAATGGAAACTACTTAAAAGTATTGAGAGTTTCAGAACTACATTTGATTCCTTTTCTTTTTTCCTAGCTCCTGTGTCTTTTAGAAGCTGTTGCTTAAAACTTTCCCTCTGTCAATCTGTATTTTCTAAGTTTCAATGTGGTTTTCAACTCTTCTATCCTTTCTTTCATAATGTTCACTTCCATTACACTCCAGGTGCCAATTCATGCTCAGGATTAATTCAGACTAAACAGCTTTGCAGAGCTCTGAGTTACCCAATGGTCACTTTTTAAAGGACCTGATGGATTTGACATAACTCTTACAGATTTAGATGTGAACTCTAACTCAGGGTTTCAAAGTGAAAAGAGCTGTGGCCATGGAAAGCCTCCTGTGTTATGGACAAAGCAGAATTAATTTTCTTTCAGAGCCTCTCCCCTGCCCAGAGTTCATAGCTGAATTCACATGAAGGCAGCATCCCCAGTGCAGTGCTAAACAGCCAGCTCCAAGGACACGTCAGAATTTAGCATGGCCTAGCTGAATACACAGTAGTCTGGAACAGAGATATGAAAGAAGTGTCCTGCTAGCTCAGACCAGTGATCCACCTAGGTGGGTTTTTTCCAGAAACAGAAGCAGGAGCTGCGTAGGAGCAATACTAACAGTGCAACACATTTTCCAGTCTACTCTCTGCACTCTTCCAACATCCGCAGCTGCTGTATTAGCAATGTTGGATCTCTCCACTCTGACAGTATCCATCTAAAAGACAACATTCATAAGGACTCCTTCCACTGCTAGCTCAGTCAAGGCTGATGTTATTATAGGTAAGTAAAACACAATCTGAGCATGAAAACTGGAGGGGTGATCAAACTGATATTGGAATCAAAAAAGTGGCACATCCAAATGTTTGCTGAGAAGAGCAAAAGGTCAATAGATAGTGAGAGGGATGTTGTAATGTCAAGGGAGACAGGAGGTTACCTACAGTAAAGACTCATGTTTTGGGCCACCGTCCTGATGAAGTCTGAAGAAGAAACAAGGACTTAAGATCCCAGCTGCTACAGGCACAACAGGGCTGAATGGTTTGGGCTGCATAAGCTATAGCACAGCGACTGAATGGCAGAATGCATATTTTCTGGGGTCTCCAAGTTTCTCCTGAAACAGGAACAAGATGCAAACAGGCTATGGTGGTGGAGGTGGCTCTCTATTTTGGTTCTGGAGGCAGGCCAAGCTTTGCACATGTTTCAAGTCAGTCTAAATGTCATCGGATAAAGCTGTCAAGTGTTTGGGGGTTGGCAGCCACAGTTTCAGAGATTGTCTATGATGTTGTACAGAAGCTAAAATAGGAAGATTGAACAGTTGCACAATGTTCAAGTGTGGTCCCAGCACACCTCTCCAACGTCGTGACAGCACTATAACAGGAGAACTGGCAGTTCCTCCTGGTCAGAGGAGCCCGTGAAAGTCACTCAGCACTATTTACCTAGTCACAGTAGTAACCCAGCTGTTGTGAGAATTGCAAGGATGAAAATGATGGCTCTTTCTTTGAAATAATAATCCCAAACAAAATATAAGCATCAAGGCAGGGTTAATTCTGGGACTAAACACAGGTGTATACACCTGTGTGCTCAGTCCACAGGTAGGCAAGATGCCTAAATTTACCCTTACTATTAGTGGAGATCTAGGTCTTGGTTTATTTGAACTGACATGGTGCTGCCATGAGGAATTTTCTCCCCAAATGAAAGAAAAACAAAACAAAAAGCCCTTGAACAATGCATTTCCTCATCATAAGATGAAGACAGTATGGTGACATCTTACACCCATTTTTTATGTCAAGCTCAGGCCTTGAAGTTGATCTCCTGGAAGCTGGGAAATCATGGGTTCAGTAGTTACTCACACAACCTTAAATGAATGATGCCGTGATAGTATAGATGCTCTCATTCAGCCTAAGATCTGCATGAAAAAAGGGTATAATTTTATGTGTGTCTGTGTGTGTGTTTGTGTGTGCATATGATTGTACTTTTAATGAAGTTTTGGAGTTGAAATTCCCCCATTCTTGCTTTCCCATTTAGTGTTTGACCTCTAATTTCTGTTTGTAAAGGATGTTCCAGACTCTGGTTTCTTTTCAAGAAAGTTTAAAAATATCATGTACTCAGAAGTACCAGTCTCCTTTCTGTAAACAATAATTTAATTACATTATTTCTTGAGCTAGTCATAGCATGCCATTCTGCAAACCCCCTCATATTATTGTCCTGATATAAATACATCCACAGCTCATTTGCTCAAATCTGACTGTTTGCAATCACAGCAGGAGCTGGAAAATAATGACTTTGATCACACAGTAAGGTAAGGAGGCTAGCCTAGCTTTCAGAGAGACTTTCTAAGTACAGTGCTTCCATTAACCCCCTAATGACATTCTCAATTGAATGTTTTTAAGCCAGAGCATAAATATAACAGCAGCATGCCTGTGTTTGCTGGAAATAGGGTCTGTTCACAATATTCAGTTAACTTCCCATGTGACACAAGCTAGGGTGCTGTTTCCTGCCAGTGGGCTCCCAAGACCTGCAAAGAGAAGAGTTGACACTCGGATCAGAGTCAGTGAAATGCCTAAGCCAGTTAGCTGAGCTGAGGGAAACAGGTGCCTCCACAGGAAGAGTCAGCGGATCTGAGATATTCCTCACAGGGTGAAATGAATTGCTGTATTGCAGCAATTTTAATTTGGAAGCCTCAAATTAATTCAAACTCACAACAGCCCCCTGGTGTGCAGCCGAGAAGTGGTTTCTTTGAAAACAGAAACAGAGGAAAAAAGGAAGTTAAGCTGCTTGTCTTGGACATCTCGCGAATCAGCAGCAGCTGGCAACTGATTTGACAAGTCTTGGATCCCACTGCAGTGATATGAGGACTCTTTGGACATAAATCCTGCCCCTTTGGAAACAGAGAGGCCCTGGCAGGCAATTAAATGAGTGTCTGCAGATTGATGAGGCTCCCCATGTTGGCAGTAGGGACCCACAGGGGCCTCTCTGGCTGCTCTCTGGGGATCCGGGTGGGGATGGTGGGCAAAGTCTTCAGCTGTGCAGCTGAAAACAGTGATGGAAATGCGTGGAAAGAGGCTGATTCTCCATTACATGAAGGGTTTTTCAGCTGCTCCAACAGAATAAAAGATCATTAACACAGAGTGGAAATGATGCTGTGAAATGTCCCCTGGCACAGCCCACCGCAGTGTCAGAGGTTTGGCTTCAACACATCCCACTGCAACTGCTCCCTGATTCCAAATTTAGGCTCTACCTAACGCGGATATTGAGGGTATAGAAAGGAGCCAAAGGTGTTGATCAGTCTGTAAAACCGCTGAGAATGTGCTTCAGAAAACACAGTACCTATTTTATTGCTCAGATTTCAATTGCTGCGGGCAACTGTGCATCCGCAGCCCCAGGGAGTTGTGAAACCCAGCTCACGCTGGGGAGAATCCCTGCAAGGAAATTAACTGACTGCTGGAGAGAGCTGAGTGAGGCTGCATGCAGGGCCAGGGGCACAGGGAAGAAAATCCTGCTTTGAGGTTGTCCCAAAATAATAATCACGGAGCTATTCTTTTGGATTCTCAGTCAAGGCACCATTTATTCTGGATAATCTAAGCTGCACCTTGTAGATCTCAGAGAAGCAATTCTTCTGGCAAATTGCAACAGTATAACACAATCAGTATTTTTCTAAAGCCCCAGCTCCTTCAGTTATACGATTACAGAAGAATCTCTGCTTTTGGCAAAATAAAGGAAAAAAAATGATGTGTTGATGTGACAGCTATACAGAAATGCCTGAGAGTATCAGATGTGAAGGCTACAACTTCAGAAAGCTGGTAACTTTGCTTGGGTTTAGATTTTAAAATTTTATTTTTTTATTATTTTGGGGATCATACTCAAAATTTCATTAACACCACCAGGGTAGTGGACAAATAGTGACAAGAATCTAACCAGAGAAGAGTTGTTCACACTGTAGTGCCCATGAAAAAACATATCTTCTTATATATCAGTAGTGTTCAGGAGAAACAGTAAATAACAGGAATAAAGCAGATCTCCATGCTGTGTCTCAGAAACCACATTCTCTGGGCCACAAAATGTGCTTGCGAAAGAACAAAGGCATCTTTACCTCTCTGACAGAGAGCACTGAGGCATGCCTGCAAGCCTGGGGCAGCTTCATGCTTGGCATTTTGTTCATGAGGATGATGCACTCCAAAAGCTGTGGCTTGTGTCATGGGTAAGTAACTCACAAGCACTGCACAAGCCATAAAATCTGTCCTGGGAGCACTGAGGGCCCTAGCAGGGCAGAAAGTGGACTGTATATGATTGCATGGAGGAATGCAACCCTGCTCTTTGTCTGTGCAATCACCATTACAATATGCTCCCAAATCCACTCCCCTTGCAGAGGAGCCAACTCCTGCAGCTCCTGGGGCACTAGGAAAGCACAACTCAGCTCCACCTCATCTTCCTATCACCCCTTGCAAGGATTTAACTCCACTTGCTAAGAGTCCCAGAGATATAACTGCTATAAACTCATCTTTGAGACCAAAAGCTTGTCAGAGACTTTTCTGGCTTGCCTGTGGTTCCAATTGTCCATGAGTTTTGTCACAGTGCCCTTCATTTTAAAGAAAGCAGGCTCGATCATAATGAGACTCAGCAACGCTGTTCACGGGGGGAGGGACAAGGTTAGATGACACAAAATGTATGATGGCTCTCAACAGAAGTGAGTGCACAGATAGGGCTGTGTTAATGCAAACCAGTTCAGTCAAAGGAATGACACTAAAGAGCATTCCCAGATAAGATTTCCTCATGATGTACCTCAGTGAGGAGTTTTCTTTTGATATGCTCTAAATCCAACAGGATTAAGAATCTGTAGCCCCAAAGCTAGCCATCCAGAACCCACTTGTAAGGGTAAGGACACAAAGGAAGGAAGCAATGATTCTGCTATCACCTGGTGTAGCAAACATTTTGGTGTGGGTTTTAATTCATGGGGTGGTGGTTGTCCTTTCAACCTGTCTATGCAAAGAGCCTGAGACCTTTTCTCAAGAGCAAATGCTATTAAATTGCAGCGCCTTAGACAAACAGTTGTGACATTCCTGGCATGATCCAAGAAGAGCTGGACACTTTTGTATGCACAGGCATATAAACATTCCCCTGACTCAAACCTGTGTGCTTTAATTACATAACACTTCAGTGTTTGAATTGCAAATAATTTTTTTTCTGCATCTTCATGCCTTTATCTGATGAAGAATTCATCACTTCCAGACCCGGCATAGTCTTGCAGTTTTGCTGTTTTGTAAATAAATCACTTCTTTGTAAAGCTCTTGAAAAAAATTCAACCTAAATGTTTCTGCGAAGTTATTTATGGCTGTACCAGATACAGCTGTATGAAATGTGGCTTCTGATGCCACCTGTGCCCTATGAAATGCACATCTATAAATCATTCTAAGATCCACTAGAATGAAAGTTCCTACATATGCAAAGCAACAGTGTTTCAGAGCTTTAATATTGGAGTTCAAATTCATTAATGAACTTCTGTCAATTTACTGCAGCGAAGTAACTAGAATTTTTTTTAATGGCTATATAAAGTGACAGGAAAGTCTTAAAGAAGTTCAAAAGTTTAATTTCACTAACTGTCTGCAGCTCAGGTACTATTTTATTCCTTTGATCTAAAATGGTATTAACACTAAACAAAATTTACCTCCCCTGTATATGTGACCATAATGACCTTCCAAACCTCCTGATGTTTTTTCTTGTTATAATTCCTTCTTTCCTGGTAGCTTCCAACTATTTAACTTTGTGAAGGTCCAATTTTATTTTCAGAGGCATAGCTATCATGCAGGGATTTAGTACCTCAATTTGCTTTTCCTAATTCTTTTTCATACTTTTCCCTTCTTACAAGTAGCCCTGAGGGTTGGCAAACCCCAGGTTGGAAACTGCAGTTTATGTTCAAAATAAAACAATTTTTTTTTGCTGCACAGGCTGCTGAGAGACACCAAGGGAGTGAATGACAGAGGGAAGGGAAAGGGGAAGAATAGGGGAAGGGGAAGGGGAGTGGAATAGAATGGGAAGAGAAAGGAAATGGGAGGGGGAAAGGGAGGGGAAGGGGAAGGTTTGGGAAGGGAAG
>VZRE01012635.1:0-29045 GCA_013396775.1 Cephalopterus ornatus
CACATAAAAGGAGCTGAACAAAGGCAACGGGGCCGGGGGGCATGAAAGGCTGGATTATCCCCCATGCGCCCCAGGGCTGTAAATAAACATACCTGCTTCAATACTCTTTGTGAGTTTTGGGGTTTGTTTCCGCAAATCAATAGTGCAAGTTATTCCTCCTACACATTTCTCTTAATTGTTTTACCCAAGTCAGCTCTGCAAGTGAAATACTGAACCTCTGAAATTTGTCATCTCTCTCAAATGACACAACACTACAAAGACAGTAGGAATAAGACTGCAGTCCAGAAACACTTAGAGATGTCTACAGGAAGAACATAATATATCCAAGAAGTACAGTAAAAGAGATCTATATTATCCTATAACATAAACTTTTAACTATAAAGTTATGCTACAATGTCCTTCAATTCTGACTAGATTACTACTGCTCAGATTAAGAATATTTGAAATTCACCCCTATTTTGCACATACCGCATCATACTTACTGGAAATTTGCTTTTGAATAATCAGCATGTAATTATTCTAAATGCAAAAGGCAAGCTACTTTCATAAACATCATGAGAATCATTCAAGCTTTTGATGCATATTTATTTATTGCTCTTCCACTTTCAAGTTTAGTAAAGTCATATGTGATTATTAAGCTTAAGTAAAAGCAATATGGATCTATTTTGGCAAGAAATAATTAAAGTTCCATTCCAGTATACAGTTTGACCACTTTATATGTAAACAAGAATTTTTATAGCTGTCAACCAAATCAAGACTATGCCAGTTTTGCTTTTAGCAAGGAAGACTCACAAACCTCCACCCATCCTTCGCGAGGTAGCTGAAGAGTCCATCGACGACACTTGCAAAAAACTGCCCTCCAGTGATGAACAGAGTGTTAATGGTGACTAATCTGCCTCTTAAGTGCGGTGGAGCAACTTCTGCGATGTACACTGGCACAGTCATAGATGCTACACCTATAAGAAAAAATCCAATTATAAAATCAAGAGAGACACTACATTGCTTTTTCATCATAAAACACCATTTTGTGCTGGTTTTGGCTGAGGCAGAGTTAATTTTCTTCACAGTAGCTGGTATAGGGCTATGTTCTGGATTGGTGCTGCAAACTGTGCTGATAATTTGGGGATGTTTTCTTACTGAGCGGTGCTTGCACAGAGTCAAGGCCTTTCCTGCCCCACCCCTCCAGCAAGGAGAATGGGGGTGCACCAGGAGTTGGGGGGGAACACAGCTATTTGTGCAAGAGACAGAAGTGCCCATGAGGAACACACACAGCAGGACACACATGCACAAACTGTAAAAACAGATTTCAAGATATAAAGAGCAGAGCTGGGTGTGGCACATGCTTTGGTGGTCCAAATCCACCAGCAAAGTTGCACCCTCATTTAAAGGCAAATTATATACCTATTTCCTTAAAAGAACCTACAGTGACAACCAACAGCAATTTATTTTGTAGTTAAAACTTGACGTACATTGTCAAAAAAACCCCAAAAACACATTTCAGCTGAAGTCAGCTGGGTTACAACTTGAGCACAGCGAGCACAGCCAAGCACCATCAGAGACACCAAAACTTCCAGCCTGGGACAGCTCCACTGAGTCCACATGGACAGTCTCACACCAGCACGGGCCAGTGCCAGTGCCACAGCCTCAGCAAGAAAAGGGGTCAACTAAAGGCATGCACATGCCTCCTGAAGCACAACTACAGTTCCTGGCTCATGTTACAGTAGAAGGGCTTCATCTTAAAAAGGTGGAGGCTTTGGCCAGCACCTCACTGCCTGGTTGAGTCACCAAACTAAGAGCACAAAACCATCTTTAGCAGCAAGGCTGCTGACGGGACTGCTGGGAGCCTCCAAAAGCTCAAGCAAGGAATATAGACTGTTTAATAATAAAATGCCATCAGAAGATCCTTTGTTGAGATAGGTAAACACTCACAGCAGCCTCTCAGCATGATAACCCAGTTCCCGGCAGAGCCTCCCAGGACATGCCAACGATGCCTCTTCCTCATAACGACTGAGCAACACGCACGGAATAGAAAACCCACATAAAAGTGTCAGGGGAAAAAGAAGCATTAAAAATTTATTCAACCATTTATCAAAGCCAACCAGAAGGCACCATGGAAAGAAGCATTGAAATAGTCCTTTGCGTGTTTGACAGAGAAGCAAATTTTCAAGCACAGCCCACTATTGGGGATCTTTCTCTCGCACCTTTCATGTCAGTATTTGAACTAATGATAATTAAAGTGATGGAGATAGCGCACATGTAAGGAAAAAGCCTTTATAGGAAAGCAAAGGAGTGTGTCCGTTTGCTGCAAAGAAAAGCACTGAGGACCTGCCCAAGGCCGCGGCTGCTGGGGCAGAAGGGAAGTGCCCTACGGCTGCAGCAGCCCTGGCCCAGGGAGACCGGACCTTCCTGCTCCCTTGGCCACCCCTCTGCCCTGGGCATGCCACCCCACACGGCCATGCTCGTTCCCCCACTGCAGTGTGGCAGCGTGGCCATATTCCCATACATCTTAACATACAGTCCCAAGAAGGATATCTTCAATGGGGGTAATCATGTAGTGAGGCTAATTTGAGAGGTAAATATGGCAACATCCATACGTGTTTTTCATTGGAAAGAAATATGAAACCAAAACCAACACATGCTCTTTAAAAAAGCTACTTTTCCCTCTCATTCAACTATTAATGAAGACTGATTTTACACAGAACCTTCAGAGAAATCTTGTTCAAAACACGCCAGCCAAAAACGCTTCTCAGGCATCCAAAAAGCAGAGCCATGCCATTGACCAGACCAACAGCTATCATTAATGTTCAGCACACACCATCAGCCCTGGGACACTGCTGGAACCACTGGTAGCCCCAGCTAACACGACACTTGCTACATACAGGTGAAACTAAAGCCTGTTGCACGACATAAGGGTAGTATGAAAGATAACATGTTGGGGAACAGTTTTGAACAAGAAGCACCATGACAACAGATTTACTGTTTCTGCTGCATTCTTTCCACACAATGCATGGCTACAGGAATAAGCAGAAAAAGGGGAAGTTTGCACATCTCAAGCCAGTGGTACCAGCTATCCAGCTGGCATTAATAGTTGAAATTATTTATTATCAAACCTGCATTGAACAGAACAATATTTCTTAGGGAAGCCTAAGGAGTTAAAAGTATTAGTTCAAAATCACACAGAATTGTTTAGATTGACAGGGACATTGGGAGATCATCTAGTCCAACTGCTGTTCAAGCAGGGTCAGCTAAAGTAGGCTGTCCTGAACCATGCTCAGTTAGACCTTGACAATCTCCACATGTGGATCTGCAACCAAAATGACTCTGTAATTCTGCAACTTCCACACTTTGTCACCCTGAGACTTCTCACCATGTTGCTGCCAGAAACAGCCTTTCTGGATTTCTATTTAGACCTTATTTCCTCTACTGTGTGTCCCAAAACCTGTAGGTTCAAAACATCCAAGCAAAAGCCTCAATTCAGAAGACACATTTGTTCCATATTTTCAGTTATCATTTCAATATCAAAACACATACTTTTCTACTCTGAGTCCCAAACAGAGTGCAGCAGGAAGTTTCAGGAGACAGAAGGAGGCAATTAGGAAAGCCTCCTCAGTTTATCTGACTGCCATCCAGCAAGTACTCACACACAAAAGCAAAGTTCTTTCTAAGAAACCCAACATGGGCAAAAACGGCTATTTGGAAACAGACCAAATTAAGGGAAAAAATCCTAACACTTTAAGGAAATAATGCTTTAGATTCTACAGTGGTATTTACATTCCTGATTTGCTTTTAGATTGCCTTAGAATGCATCAATGCCCTCCAAACCCTCCTCCTCTAATTTCAATTTAAGACATACTAGACCACAGGACAGTAAGTTCTTGTGAAAAGGCACAGTCGGAAGCAGGGCACTAAATGTTAGCCAAGTATAAAAATCTCTAAAATACATAATCAGTATTTGTATGTGATTATTTTAATAGCTAGATAGTAAAGAAAATTGGAAACAAAGAGCAGCTTTCCTAGGAAAATAAATATGGCTGCAATGGAATCTTTCCTTAATCTTTCATATGAGAATGCTTTCATTCACACTTTCTAATATGCTCTCGCTGTTTAACTGCTCACACCAAATAAAAGATTCTTGCTGCAGGCAAGTATATTACTAACTAACTAATAAAGCTGATAAGTGACAAGACATGAGAAAGAAAATGAAAACAATTAACTGTAAATCTGTCAGAGGAAGTTGTGCACCACAACTATGAAATCTGAGACAAGGGAGCAGACAAGTCCAGTCTCTCTCCACTTGAGTAACCAAGACATGAACATTTTATCCTAATTAAAGGATATAGCTTAGAAAAAACACAACTGAAGGTTCCTTAAATTTAGACCAGAAGATGCATCTAATTATTATACGGGAAGCATCAAATCACACAATGCGTTGAAATCATCATATTAAATATTTTTTTTCACTCCTAAAATCGCTTAGGAGACTAATTATCAGGGCTCCTCCTATAATCTGCAGACTTACCACTGGAAAGCAGAGACAAGACAGTACACAGCTCAATTCTAGGACAATCAATAGAATGTAGGTGTGAGAAGACATTTTAGAATCACATGACCATCCAGAAAGGTATTTCCAGTATGGACATGTAAGCATCATAAAAAATTCATTAAGAAGTCCAGGAATGAAGTCAACAAACCTACTGACAGCAGAGATAAAAAGGTCAATGAAGGAAAATTCCTATGACAGTTAGAATTAAAAATGTATTTTAAGAAATGAGATTAAGGTAGCAAAACACAAGGAGCAATGAAGGAACCCGAGTTCTTGTTTATAAAAAGCATTTGAGAATAAATGCTAGGGAGACGGAATAATTTTAAAGATTTTTTTTTTTGCAAGACTGTTGGATCTAAATGTACCCCCGTCCAGATGGGGACTTCCACTACAGCTCCAGTCGTGTCTCTAGCAGATAGTAGGGAAGATGCATCATAAATACAACAGATGAGCAAAAAATGCTGGAGATGGGATATTGAATGAGATCCACTTTTACTCCTGGCATAATAAAAAA
The DNA here is from genome assembly GCA_013396775.1 of Cephalopterus ornatus. Taxonomy (NCBI): domain Eukaryota; kingdom Metazoa; phylum Chordata; class Aves; order Passeriformes; family Cotingidae; genus Cephalopterus; species Cephalopterus ornatus. The sequence continues at coordinate 5,058 of VZRE01012635.1, forward strand.
GCTCTAAGGTAGTAGGGATGTAAGTGTCAGCCATTTCCTTGGCAACAGCCAATAACCAGTGTCAGAAGCAGCAGCAACAACATAGAGAAGGATTCCTGACAAACTATTGCTGTTGCTGTTCAGATCACTACCCAGAAGGTTCATAAACACAAGAGACACATGACAAGAATTGAGTAACTTTAAAAAAAACCTAATGCAACTCAATTAGCCTTTCATGTTTAGGAATAAAGAGGACTAATGGTTAACTAGAAGTGCTAAGGAAGCAGATAGAGGAGCTGGTGTGTCTCTTTGCATCATGGTTCTGTTCCTCTTTCTGCCCAGCACATGCTGACTCTTTGCATTAACACCAGGTAAACCAGGGAATACGATCAGCTAAAAGGATATGCACCTGCCTGTGGAGGGGTTTGTACCACTTGGCTCCCTTAAACAGTTCACAATGAGATCGAAAGACTGTACTGGCACATAGGCAGGACTAGGTATGACAACGAAGTCGCCTGAACTGCCAAAGGACTCAAGACTGTCCAGCTGGAAACGAAAATTAGGATGTGAAGTAATCTAAATAATCAGAAAAAAAAAAAAAGGTGAAGATATCTCTATTCCTCTTTCAGAGTAAAGCAACTCAGCCATTAATCTCTATTAACAGCAAAGAACACGCACAGCTCATTACAAAAATATGTAGTTAGGAGTTCCAAATGCAAATGCAGAAATAGAAGTTAAAAAATGTTTAGAATACTCATGGGAATGAGGCATCCTTTACTAACATGTAAAACTGTACTGAGGTACTTCACCAAGGTAAAATATTTCATATATCTCAGAATGAATTTGTAAGAGCAAGTTTTCATCAAAATGTTAAACTTTAATGCTACCAACTTTAAAATTCACTTAATTAAAAGGCATCTCATAATGATTTGTTCTGCTTATAAGAATTTTAAGCAGCTTTAGCAAGTGATTCCACAGCCAGAGGATTTGTGGAGGCAACCTGATGGAGAAGCAAGTTTATGGCAAAGAGAATCAGGAATTAAATAATAGCAGAGGTTGCTATGCTACAAGAAATTTTGAATACAAAGTCAAGGTGAGTCTTTTGTGGGGGTGAGGGGGGGAGTGTAATTAAATAGCAAATTCCAAAGATGACAGGGGAAAACTTGCCAAGCCACAGCTGAAGATGAGGCTAATGTTTTCTTCCAGCAACTTTGCACGAAATCTAATAAACTTCTTACACCTTGGATACTGGACATGCAATCTAAATTTAGTGCCTTGGAAACACAGTTGACCCCAGAAGTATGTCAGATTATACAGACAAAGAGACTTTCATCAAGTATTTTATTTCAATTGTGTTCCCACAAAATTATACTCTAAGGTTTTTGCTTTACTCCGACAAAACAGCTTTCTTGCCAACAGATAATTTTAGAACATTGCTCACATCTGACTAGTTAGTAACACTCAGGATAAGGGCAACACAATGGTTAACTTTCTGAAAGAACTGAAAATAGTTCTACAGTAATTGTATAGTCTTTACTGTCAGTCTACAGAAGATTCAATTTAAATAGTTTGTGGAGTAAAGAACATCCATCACTGAGAAAAGGGATACATTTTAACTGCAGAGGATACTTATTTTAAAAGACCATTAACGTTCACAGAGACAGATGCAGGAGCTGCCAACAATCAGCCACCTCTCTTCTACAGACAGCTCCACAACACATTACAATTGTACTGCTCAACCTAAACAGAAATTAAGCCTTTTCATAGTCTCGTAGAGTCCTTTTCTGCTGTTACAGTTAACACTTCAGCTTTCAGTAATGACAGTCAACCTAAGGGGATATTAGAGTGCCTTATGAAACATGTTAATAGGAAATACTGGAGAAAGCAGTGCATTTGAATGCTTTTCTAGTACACTAACAACTTCCCTGGCAGATAAAGCTAAAATCTTCATTGAACAGCTTGTATTTGAGTGCAAACATCAGGGAAAGCTCAAGTCTCCTCTAATATCTAGGTTTCCCACCCATTGCACATATCTAATAAAGGCATTGACAGCAGTTTATGACTGGTTATTTTAAGTTATTTCAAGGATGACCGACAACACAGTTTCCCATTTAATCTCTCTCCCACATCAGATTAGTAGAAGTCCATTTCTTAGCAATGGCACAACTGTACTTGGCTACAGCAGAGCTCTGAAATGCACAAGGGCAGTGGCACAAACCACTAGCACTAAGACCACATTGCTTTGTGAGAACATAAATCACAGTGATGAACAGATTTAGGTGCACCTCTTCTAGAACAGGGGTCCCACATCAGCAGCCTTCATTTAAGTCTGGTATTTTATTTTAACACTAATTCAATGAATCATAGAGAGCTGGTTCGTTATAGTTAAAGAACCTGCGCTGCTGAACATATAATACACCTTGCAGACCTTTATGTCCCTATCTAGCTACAAGCCCAAACCAGTGTGGCCAATACTGTAATTGATGCCAAAAACCCTATGTTACTATATGGCATGCAACTGTGAAGGAGTCAAGGACCGGAACAATTTGGAGAAACATAAAGGAAGCTCCTCACTGGTTGATATTGTTTCAGATATATAGAACAAACATATCTTAATAAGACTGGATGAATAATTCTTTCTGTTGACCACAAGAAGGTTTTTTCACTCTTGTGTGTTATCAGTAAGGATCAAAACCACAAAATCCCTCTTTGCTTAAGAAAACCTCAAATTGTGTCCACTAGAAACAACCACAGCTGTCATATAGTAAATGCAGTGTCCCAAAAAGTTACCATTAGCATTACACAAGAGCAATTTCAAGTTTCAAGCTCTTCCTTCTTCAAAGGAGACAGAAGTAAATCCATCTCATAAAAAAACTTAAGAGGCCAACACAGAATACAATTTCTGTAAAATTAAAGTGCTAAGGCCTTTCTCTAGCATCTCCGGGACAGTGTCTCAGAAGAGCAGCCCAAGGCAATCATATGTCACAGTAACGAGACATGAATATTCAAGAAAGCATAATCAAGGAGGGACTATTTATCACAATGCTTATTTTCCTATGCTGAAATTCTCTAAGTCAAGGAATCTTTTTAATCTGGACACTGGGGGTTATGAAATGGGAAAAAGTAAGTGAGCCATGACACTAGGTAGAAGATAGACAAGAACCTTGTACAGGTTGAGAGTGTGAAGGTTTATTAAAATAAAGCTTAGTTTTTTCAGTTTATTAAAAGAAAACAGTTTAGCAGAAATTGAAAAACATACAAAAATGCAGTAATCTTAAATAACACACAGGCAGTAATTTAAAAAACACTACCCACAGACAGGCAACCAAGCCATTCAGTCTTACTAAAATAACATCACAATGCACAGGGAGATATAAAACATGCCACAATCTGCGGACAGCAAAAGACTTAAGTAGGAGAGCCAGAGGGGAAAACCGCTTCTTCTCTGGGAAAACTGACAAACAGGAGAATCCTACATGAAAGCCAACAACTGAGAAAGGTTTTAAAGTCAGATGAAAGTAATATCACAGCCACCTGTTACGGAAAAAAGGGTAGAGCTGTCCTAAGTGACGCCCTTCTGAGGGGACCAGAGGGTCTCTGATAGGCTGACCAGAGTCACCCCACAGAGAAGTCCTCTGCCTCCCTGGGGTGCAGCTAAGGGATGTTACTTGAAAACTCTTCAGTCTGGTACAGCACTCTGTTATCCACTATTGATTCTTCAAGTCAGCAGTGACAACATCGCAAAGAGAAGTGACAGATTCTGCACCTGGGATGGGGCAACCCTGGATGTCCGTACAGACTGGGGAAAGAGACACTGGAGAGCAGTGCTGAGGAAAGGAACCTGGAGGTCCTGATTGATGGCAAGCTGAATATGAGCCAGCAGTGCCCTGGCAGCCAGGAGGGCCAACCGTGGCCTGGGGGGCATCAGGCAAAGCGGCACCAGCTGGGTGAGGGAGGGGATTGTCCTGCTCTGCTCTGCACTGGGGTGGCCTCACCGCGAATATTGTGGCACCACAATATAAGATATTAAGATATTAGAGAGTGTCCAAAGGAGGGAAACGAAGATAGTGAAGGTCCTTGAGGGGAAGCTGTATGAGGAGAGGCTGAGGTCACTTGGTCTGTTCAGCCTGGAGAAGAAGAGACTGAGGAGAGACCCCATCACCTGTCTATACCTTCCTCACAAAAAGAAGTGGAGGGGCAGGCACTGATCTTTCTCTGGTGACCAGTGACAGGATCTGAGGGAACAGTGTGAAACTGAGTCAGGGGAGGTTTAGGTTTGATATTAGGAAAAGGTTCTTCACCCAGAGGGTGGCTGGGCACTGGAACAGGCTCCCCAGGAAAGTGGTCACAGCATCAAGCCTGACAGAGTTAAGAAGCCTATGAACAACACTCTCAGGCACACGGTGTGATTCTTGGGCTGATGTGTGCAGGAGCAGGAGTTGGACTTCAATGATCCTTGTGAGTCCAACTCAGTATATTCTATGATTCTAAGTGTTAGAACTACTTCAACAGTAGGGTCCTACTCAATTCAGCCTCAGTGTTGGTGCTATATATAGAACAGCTCATTTTGGAAAGAGAATATTTTTAAACAATTTTTTTTTATCCAAAGTTATTTTGAGATTATTCAAGGTCTCACTAAATCAAAAAACAAGTCAAGAAGAAATTTATCTGGAGAGTCAAAGTCAGAACAGTGGGATTTAATTAACTAGAGGTATCCAGAAATTTTGAAGCAAAGGTCTTTGCAAGTGTCCAAGCATATCAGAATGACTGGCACTACATATGTCACATCACAGTTTACACTTCCCAGTAATCCAGAATTAGTTACCCATATTCAGTCTTTCTTTATGGATAGCATATGTTCCTATTAATCTAGGTTGTGAAGCACCCAGCCAGACATCTCTCCACTCAGCTGCCCTAGTTCCTGAGTATCCCACTGAGCATGCCACACTGGGAACCTGTGCCTGTAGTTCATGGCTCTAGTTCCCATTTCAGAAAGGTACCAGAAATTGTGAAGAAATGTATTTTTGAATTGTTATGACAATACAAGGATTAACAATCAGCCCTAGAAGTGAGTAAAAGCTAGCAAAAGCAACTAGTAAAAAGTCCTAATTTGTTCTGTTTCTTAAATTAATTTCAAGACCAAGAACTATTCTGTAAACTTATAAGATGAAGATCTTACATTGTGAAAAACAGCCTAGATGTTTATACCACTCAAAACAACCATTTTTTGTACCAAATAACAAAAACTTCCCACTTCAGAAAATAAGAGCATTTTTTATTTTCACTTGAAAATTATGAATACAATGTAGTTTTCTTTATGACAGCTTGTATAAACACATAAGTCAAGCACTACTTAATCTACTTTTAGAGTGATGGTTTTAGTTTAAATAAATAGTAATTGAGACAAGCAGTGCTTTGCTGTAGACATTTTTCAGCACATGCAGACTGTTCACTGTACAGGCTGCTCGCTTGCACCCAGGAAAAACTTGCTGCTGAATGTGGCCAAGGCCTGAGACAGCCCCAGCCACAGATAAGGAGTTGCTTCCCCACCCAGTGGCTTCTCCCCTTCCAGCAAGGCAGGGGATTAGGACGTGTACCCACATCCCTTCTACCCCATTTGCCATTTGAGGCATTTGGTGGCTGGTGAGGACTTGTGCTGCGGCACTGAGCAGCTGAAGGGTGGCAATCCAGCTCTTTCTGCTGACTTAGCCAAGCCAACAGCAATTTCCAGCACGGAAGTATGGTTTTAAAGGGAACCAGAAAGATATGGCAGGGCTTATCTGCACAACCATTCATATGTGCCAGAAAGCCAGCATTACGAACAGCACACAGTCTGTAGATGGTTAAAAAAAACCCCAACAATCCCACATCAAAAAATCCAGAATAAGAGTTGAATGCTTCAAAGATTAGCAAGTGTTTTCTGTGCAGAGAAATTTTATTTTCAGAGGAAAATGGTAATGATTTGAAAGCTCCATGTAAAGTTTCTATCTTTAAACTTTTGCTTATAAACCACTTTTTCCCTACCATTTTTTCTACTACAGAGGTGCTTTACCCAAATTACAATAATTCTAAGAGAAGTGGTATCTGTGCAAACATGAACAAGCTTCGGAAGCTGAACTGTAGCTCAGAGCACGCCTTCAACTTATACCTGAAAGCCCTCTTCAGCTAAGACATAAATTGATTTGCGCCTCTTTCTACAAGTGCAGTTATTAAAACCATGACACTGGCTAATTTCTCTGTAAACTGCTTTAGATTTCATTGAGTTAACCAGAAGTCCAGCAATTGTCTCCAAACACGAAGCCTCAGATGAAGATGAGCAGAAGAATGCATTTTCTTACCTACCACTTGCAATTAATTAAAAGAAAAATAAAAATTAGAAAGACTGATCTCATTGCAAACTTAGTATTTTACAGAAAAAAAGTAACATTGAATGAGTTCATTCACTATTCAGGGAAGCCATTCATAAAAATACTGTCTGTCTAGTTGATAATCTCCAACAATTTCATGCTTGCCATGGGTAAATACATTGCAAACATCAACATGGAGAACTATATTTTTATATGAATTACTACATTTATTTATCCAGTTGTGCAAGAAACATGACTCACAGGAAGACATACCAGTTCTATGGTTTTATAACTATTGCTCTAAAAAATAAACAAAAGCCTTGTAAGCCTTTTACAGCCTGAGGCTTGATTTTAAAAACTAAGTTTCAATTATACCTTTATAATGCAAGTAGCACTCATGACAGTAATATAACTACAGTTACAATGAAAATATACAAATCACAGTGATTGCTCAGTTTTCTTCTATACTAGTGGTTTCGTACACAAGCAAGCTTGTGCCTACAAACACAAGTGATCCATACAGAGATAATAAACCATCTTTTTGACTATATGGGCAAATATTTGCAGTAGTGGAGGTTGTGGGTGGTGGTAGAAATCAGTATAGTACTTCTCCCTCAAGACACCTTCTGTGGCACACGTTTTGCATGCTAGGAAGAGTAAGGATGTTCCCAGCACACATGGGTTAAGGCAACCTTGCTTTATGAGAAGCAGCTCAGCTTAAATGTCTAGCTTCCATGAATCCTCCTTATGATCTGGAGTTTCCCTGCTACCAATGCAACAACAGCTGATCAGTGCCAGTGCAATGCAGCTGTAACACAAGAACATCCTATGGAGGAATCCCAGGTAAAGATCTCTCAAGTAAAGTGGTTACATCTCAGAGAGGGTTTTAGACTGTTCTTAGTAGGGGCATAAGCTAATCCTGAACTTCTTCAGGTCACAAAGGTTTACTCACAGAAATAACTTGAGACTGCTCTCCTAGACTATCACAACTACGGGACTCATGGTATAATACTCAAGCTGTCAAGAGATATAAGGTTACTTTAAACTGTTTTGGTGCGTGTTTACTTCCGCCAGTGGCTCATGCTGACAAAAAGATGTTACAAGTGAAGAACGAGGCTGCTGCATTTTCAGGAAAAAAAAAAAGGGGGGGGGCAAAAAAAAAGCAAGACAGTAGTCCCAAGTGCCAAAGGAAAAAAAGGAACAGATCAACTACTCTTTACCAACATCTAAAGGACAAAAAGTTGAGGAAGCCTCAGCTAACGAGGAGTGGGTGGATGCTGCAGGTGGGAAGAAATTACTGCTAAATTTGGCCAGGGAAATGGACTGTCAAAGAGCTTCCTGGGAAATGTTGCTCTCGTGACATTCTGCTTTTCACAATTTGCAGTGCTCTAGACGCATTGTAATGGACAGTCATCTTCCAAACAACAGATGTGATTCTGCTAAGAGGGCTTCTTCAAACAGATGCAAGAACTGCAGGTCAGAGCACAGCCCCTGCAGTGGAGCTCTTTCCTGCCCTATTCTTCATTCTCCAGGCATGTTAGCAGGCAAGGATTCAGGCAGAGCTCCAGGTCAGCCTACAGTGAAAGCTGGGCAAACACTGTGATGTTCTCTTGTTAATTGATACAACACCCTGGTAACCCTAGATAATCTAAAGATTAAAAGGAAATAAAGATGGGTATCTGAAGCGCTCTTCTGTAACTCAGTGCACTGCTCTGATCCTCCTATCCAGTCTGCTCTGTTGCCCCTATTCAGTGAGAAAACTGAAAACAAGAAATTTAAAAAAAAATTAGGAGTTGAAAATTAAAGAAGCGTATCTGACAGTCCTATTCCAATTAACACAGATGCAGAAACTATCCTTTTTAAGATAAAATCTGCTTTTCCTGTGACTTGCACTACACAAGTTGCAATAAATCAGTGTAACCTACAAGATAACAAACCAGCCAATTAAATACTCCACTGGTTCAGTTTGCTGTACCCCAGCCTCTAAGTGACCCAGCTTTTCTGTACTTGAGGCACAGCTACTACAGAGAGTCTCCTATAAATTTAACTCCTTCATATCTGTCCCCACTAAGAAGTGGATTCCACCTTTAAAACTGAAAGGTTTACAGTTAAAAATGAAGCCACATCCTCCTTCGAAGTGACAAGACATTCTCATTTAAGGTTCGAGCTTTAAGTGAACAGATTCATGACAAGCTACCACCAAGAAACACAACTAAATCCAAAATCTCTCTGAAATACAAACTTTGAAAGTTCTGCACTTACAGCATTACTCCACTTCCACAGAGAAAAATTTATAAAGAAATTTCTCTATTTAAGGATAACTGAAAATCCTAAGACCAGAGCAGGGAAGGAGCTCTGAATGCTCACAGGACTCTTTCTAAAGAAACACTATGAAGTAATTACTGTCTCCCATCTTGATTTGCCCTATATCGCATTTCACTTGATCCTTTAATTAAAATTCATAAAGCAAGATTTAATTGAAACATCAATTATGGTAAAACCTAGTTACATATAATTAAATTTTTAATCAAAAGTAAAAATAATTACTTTATTTACACTTTAAAAACATTTTTGGTCTACTTTCTGCTTCTTCTTTCTCTAAACAAAAGGTAGAGACTGATGACAATACTGCAGGAGAGCAGCATCAGAAGGCAGCATTAATTACTCACTTGAGAAGAATCATTAAACTGAGCACTAATAGAGTAACTGTGAGTAGGAAAGGAACCAGTTATTATAGTTTCTAATAAAGCACTAGGAACAGGCAATGATGCACAAAACAGCTCACAGGTGACTGGATCTCTGAATTACTCACTACCCCCTCCTACCTGCCCAATTAGTACCATGTGTACCTGTGTGCAGTAAGAAAATAATAAAACCATAGTATTTTCCCCATAAAATTTTACAATCCATTGCAAAGCACACATGTGGATGACAGGCTTCTATGCAGCTGATGTTGGGAAGAAGTCTCTACTCTAGCAGGATGTTACTCTTCCTGCTACCAAAAGATGACCTCTTTAAGAAAATAATCCCCTTCCCTAATACTTGTAACCTACCACAATACTCTAACAGCTAGAAAAACTTCCCACAGACTGTGCTTCCAATGCAGTGTGTGCCTCCAGCAATTTAAATGTCTACTGCTCATTATCTTCAGATCCACCCTTCAAATACTGTCAAGTTCACATCCACATTCACCTGCTCACTCTGAGTTTACACTGTTCTCCTTTCTTAGTTCAAAGGACTTTTTAATTGCTAATACACACAGTGTTTCAATACACCATATCAGAAAACTCAAACTTAGGTATAAATTACCAAAAGCATTTAGTGGCAAAGCCCTTTAACAACTCTTCTGCCAATTGCTTGTAAAGTATGGAATAGGCTCCCGGGAGTAATTGAGGAATAAGCAGTCAGTGATACAGCATGTCAGATTACNCAGTCAGTGATACAGCATGTCAGATTACATTCTGGAAGTTAAGCCTACATTTCTCCACTGAGATACATCTTAAAATGCTTTTAGAGGTGAGTTGATTTTAGGCAATTTTTCTGCGCAATGACAAGTATGTGACAATTTGTATATATGTATCTATCAACGCAGGGTTTGCACTTCCAGTTAAGAAGAATTACCTACAGTTACAAAGCCAAGTGGGAATTATGTAACAGCCATTAACTGTAGTTTGTAACAAATAATTTACCTGCACTTCAGTAAGATTTGACCGTCAGGCTTTCCTGAGGCCAGATTTCTCTGACTGGTACCACCAACAGTACTGCCTGTCTAAAGGGCAAACACATAGCAAGGAAGGACACAGGAGAGAAGAGATCTGACTGTAGAGTGAATTACTTAAGAAATTGAAAATCAGAATATGAAGCGCATTCAGAGAAATTGCAGTGTTGAACAGGTTATGACTGACAGAAATAAAGATTTTTTTATTTTTTTTTAAATAGGTCTAAGAATACCTTTTGAAAATGCAAACATCACTTCCATCTTACAGAAGGAAAAATGGAGGCATAAAGTACCGCAGTCATTTGATAATCCAAATGCCAGAAAGCCAGAAATTCAAGAACAACAGATTGGGTTTACATTTACTAAGCAAAAGACAGTGCATCAGACACTTGGGATCTCACATTGTGCAAGTCAGATCTTTCAACAGTACAACGGACATTTTCTTATTCATAGAATCACAGAATGGTTTGGGTTGGAAGAAACCTTGAAGATTAGGTACTCCCAACCCACAGGTGCCATGGGACAGGCAGGGACGCCTTCCACTAGACCAGGTTACTCAGAGCTCCATCCAACCTGGTCTCGAACACCTCCAGGGATGGGGCATCCACAACTTCCCTGGGCAACCTGTTCCAGTGCCTCACCACCCTCATTGAAGTATTTAAAGTTAGAAAGGCTTCTGAATGGCAAAGTAAAACCACCACATGCATATTTACATATTGCAAATACATATTTAACCTATTTTAACATAACGATTGCTGTAATTTAAGCTTGAGACTGTAAAACTACATGACACAAGAAAACTTCGTGTTATGGCAAGATGCGTTCAAGGCTACATGTCTGTATCTCTTCGTATCAGCTTGAAATAATATTCTTTTTCTTGCAAGTGTCCTTGCACACAAACAAACTGTGTGGGTTCCAGGACATAAAACAGGCAATCCAATCTGGTAAGTGGCAAAAGTTACCATTATTTATAAAATAATGGCTACAGACCCTGTAACAGGACAAATTTCCAGAGTACAAAACACACAGAACAAGGATGAAAGTGAAATGCAGCAGACCAGACACTTCTTGGCATATTGTTGCTTCAGGGATGTATGTATTTTAGTGGCTGATAATGCATGACAAATAGAAATCCAAACCAAAGAACACTCCAAGCAACTGTGAAAAGCAGACAGAGTAAACCTAACACTTGTCCAACTATTATTGCTTTAGGGATACGTGTATTCTAGTGCTGATAATGTAGGGCAAATAGAAATCCAAACAAAGAGCCATGCATTGCTTCTGGATGATTCAGGGACACCAGGAACATATTTGTGTGAGACTGAGAAGCATGCAAACAGGCATTTTTATGTTTTACTACAACTAGCTGAATCATTTGCTTTAAGCAAGAAAGAGAGCATTGCTGTAGGCAAAATACCATAGAAGATGAATATAAGCATTAATAAATAAATGTGATGTGTGTTATCTTCAAATATCAGTTTAAAAGTCTTACAAACTTCTCTAGAAAATCTGCCTAAAGTTATGTTTTTCAGTTGTAGCTCAGTATGACATCCATAGCTACCACCTCAGGTCTCTTGAAGTTCTCTCTCTTGCTCACAGCCACAGCACAGATGAAAACTAGTTACTCTGTGCAGGCATTAAAACATACAAATCCATATCATCTAAGTCAGAAAACATACATCCTTACTTCATAAAAATTTAACAAAAAAAGAAAGGATTGCGCCAAGTACTACATATGCCCACTGGATCAAAAAAAAAAAAATACAGAAGCAGAAAGAATGGCCCCATACCTCAACGCAGTTCTTCATACCTTCTGCTGTCCTCCAGAGCACAGCTGTGGAATCTGCTCCAAACACCCTAATCCTGAAAATCTGCACAACTGGTTCACAGTATCCTCTTGCACATCCACTTTCAATTTCATTTTTTCTCACCACAAAAATATAATCAACTCCTAATTAAAATATCCATTTATAATATAATATAATATAATTTTATTTCATTATTCAATTTTTCCTGTGCACGCACACACACACACAACATACACAGAGTTATCCAGATGTCTGTATTCCTACTTCCCAATGCGGTTGTCTAGAAGGCCTGGATCAGGCATTCCTTCTCACCAACATGGGTCAGGAAAGACAAGTATGGCAGACAAGTTACTGAGGTTCAAGTCGCGCTACTTCAGCACACACACTTCCAGTTCCTCCTTCTACGCACCAGTGCAAGAACTGTGGTTTTCCTATAACTAAGTCCAAATGAGGTTCTCTCATAGGGGAAACTTGGGGATAATAAGCCATTGCAGCCAGATAAAATGAAAAACTGACTAGTCTGACTGCAGCAAAGTAGTCCCCATCATACTTAGCAAGCACAGTTTCACTTCAAGTACCCTGAAAAGAGTCTCTAGGAAGAAAAGCAGAATGATTCACCAAAGCTTGAGACTGCCGGCTAACAGGCAGGACTGGCTTGCCCTCATCAAACCAGCAAGCTGCCAGAGGGATTTATGCCTCAACTACCCGTCTAAAACAGCCACACACAGAGATATGAGGGATCATGTGACCACGGGCAGAGGCTCTATTAAGTCAGCTAGAAACACGTTAAGATTCTAGGTAAGGAACACCAGAAAACATGCACACAGTCCCTCAGAAGTTCTACCACTACAGTAGAAGTTAATTCACTTATTACTGAGAATTAACTTCAGAATAGATTAAATACAACTATTCTAAACAGCTGGCTCAGATTCTGCTGAAGATTCAGCTAGTATAACAGAGGAGAACAGCCCTACTGGTCTTGAGCTATGAAGAAAAGCCTTGCGCACACTCCTGGGTTACAAGATCAGAGCAGTGTTTCCTTCTGTGCAAGGGAACACTCCACATCTAAGAGGATAATGATTAATAGCCCAGATAGTACTTAGGTGTCAGGCAAAGCAATTAACTTTGAATCAGGGAGAGGTCCTGCAGACTGATACATGATATATGTCTGCTGACAGCTTTTGAAGGAAGGGAAGGAGTAGATGAGGACAGAATAAGCAGAATCAAAACCAAAACACAAACAGTATCTCTTCTTACTTTAAAGTCACCATCAGCAGACACAAAGGAAAGTAAAAAACAGAGCACGACTTAAAATACATGCCCTGAAACTACAGCTTTTTCAGAAGCACAGAGACTGTTAAACATGATAATATTTTGTTTACCCTAGCTAGTAAAAGTGAAGACAGGGGTCAGGAGCTGAAGGGAAGCCCTAAACCTGCAGGACAGTAGATGCACAGAGAAATCACATAGAGCATACAGGTGCAAACAACTGTTGTACCCAGCCCCAATAGGCACTATTTTATAAACAGTAGCTTCTCATCCAAGCTATCAAAGAACTTCATAAAGAATTTTAGAAAAGAATTTAGTACATTTCAACTCAATAAAAGAGTTGTCATTATTTGTGTAATGATCTGCTCAATGTGTGCCCACATTTCTGCTGTATGCACCAATGATTTTTTCCAGGAACATGCCAGTCAATCATTACAAGAGGAAGGATCCATGCTTTATTATTCCTTTTACCCAAGAACTACATACAGAACAAAACCAGACCCAACTTATTAACTCAGAATATCATAGTGATTGAATTCCTAGGCTAAGACGTCATGAATGCCTATGTACAACATTTCAGCTTTTCCACCCCTATCTTCAAGATCCTGAAATTGCACAGGTAGCTTTGGATTTCCATTCATAACAAGCTGTTCCAATGTGAATTGGACTGGTGAGGTCAGCAGTGCTTATGATTAATGCAGGAGCAGGGAGTCTATGAGGCAAAAGACTTAGCTGAACTCCATAGTGAATTAAACCAGACTTACCTTTTCCCCTCAGGCAGATTTCCCATTCCTGTGCTGACATAGCTACTACTGACCTCAACAGTCCAATAAACAAGGACCTGTGAACAAACAAAAAAGGTCACTTACATGCCAATATTTGCTGAAGTGCATGCCTAAAGTACACACAGCCTCGGACTTAACCAGTACTTCCTCCATGCTCACTGTGCTCTAGTTCATTCATTTCCACACCGCCTCCCTCAGATGTTAGACTCTCTACATGATCCATCACAGCTACAACCAGCAATCCTAAAAAAACTAACCAAATTAGAGAGTAAGTACTTAGTGGTGAGTCCCTACGATTTTATCTCCTTAATATATGGATTATATATCTCCCTAATCTATGAGTTAAACAAAACCTCCTAGGTGGGCAGCTACAAATAGAAAAGTAAGTTCAAAATAACAGTTAGGCAGAGTAAGTCCTTATACAACTAGGAACAGCAAATAAAGCATGCTGACCTGGACCTTACTCACACAAAAAATGCCATGAGAATCAGTATTTCTTTGCTACTATCACACACTGGACAACAAGATTCCAAAGGAGTACTAGCTTTGACTCGAGTTATCTGACTTTGGGATTCTGGTACACCATCCTCCATCAGCTATACCAGAACTTGGGCTCCCAGCTCTCCCTGTTCCCAGTTAGATGTTCAAACACGCAGCAAAAGCATTCCCTGTCTCCAACCCCTCATGTAGGCTCTGTGCTTCTGTTATCTTTCTAGATATCTGAAGTTGCTTCGATCTCATTGTCATGGCTTTCATCATAATATATTTGGTTATCTATCATTTCTCCTATCTCGAGAATAAGTACTTTATTAAGTATATTTATTAGCTTCAATACACAGCTTTTGCTTCCAACTTTCTATAGGCACTTTTAAAACAGTTGCTTTCTGTTACTTCCATAATTCCTGATAATTTTTGCATTTGAATGGTGGAATGCAAAGCCTATGCTACAACAGCAGAAGAAAAAATTGCAACATGCTCAGAAGTTAATTGTCTTCAGCATCAGGATCATCTAACTCTTCCTTAAAGAAATTACTGAATCCTGACTGCCTATCCATTTCTGAATGTGCAGCTGATGAGAAAGTAAATCAACAAATTTATTTTCTTCAGGTTAAGCACTGCAAGTTCCTCCAGGATTAGAGCTGTAAAAAACTAGTGGGCCATACTGCTTGAATTTTCACAATATTGATTAAAAACCCCACAGAATCACAGATAACTACCAAGTACTGTAGTACCATTACATCTTTTGGACAAGAATCAATGGTAATATTGCAGAGGAAATCAGAGGGATGGGAACAGGAGCAGCCCATTTCCACCAGCTGGAGGCTAAACTGCACCAAAAGGCATGAGAACAGGATGGCACTAGTGCTCCTTCTCCCTTCCTTGTCCTCTGGGCACAGCAGTTCTGCTCTGGTACTGCACCAGGGAAAAGGAGTACTTGTAGACCTGCTCATCTCTCGCTCTCAGAAGTCAGAGAGATGCCAAAGCAAGACCTGACGGAACTGTAGAAGGCAGTTCAGAGAAGGGCATGAATCAAGATTATTGCTACAGCTTTCAAATACTACCAATACCTAACTTCTTTTTCTATTACAATAAATGTGACTGATGGCTTATGAATGATGGCACTGCTCTGACAGCAATGTATCAGCCCTAACAACATTAAGTCATTTAATGACACTTGCTAAGGTCACCTTCATGTTTTTATGACTGTCCACTTGAAGGAAAGAAGCCAGTCAGACAGGAACAACCAACAGGCTGGAGAACAAAAAAAACCAAAAACAATCAACCCAACCGAAAAATCCTATATCTGCCTATTCATTAGGGGTGCAATCAGTTGAAGATGCATTTAAAATTGAAATTATTGGTGCATTCAAGTAGGCCTAAGTTCAAAGTACTTATCTGGTGAACCAAGTGTAGGAATGCTAAAACTACAAAAACATACCTAGAAAACCATCAGAAGTTACCAAGGTAGATTGTTCAAGGCTTTGTAGGGTTTCTATGTTGTTCTAGCACAGAACAAGTACTTAAGTGAAAGAACAGGAGAGAACTTCTTATGAACAACGAAAAATTAAAAACCTTTTTTCCATTGGCACATGCCAGCAATCACTTCGGTAGCGATCCAGCAATCACTTCAGTGCTCATCACAACATGTTCACTTTTTACAAGGCCACGCACCCCACAGCATGGGCAATACAACATGTGTAACCCCAGGCAGGCCCTTCTGCTCTTCTGACTTAGAACATATTCCCCCTCTATTTCCAGAGTATGACAGCAAAGTAGAAGAGCTGTAGCCAAACACAAAGACATACCTAATACAGCTGCTGGAAAACAATCTTTTTCCAAAGCGATTATAACCATAGGCACATTAAAATCACAATTACTGGTTTTACTTCCCTTGCAAGGGAAGCAACAGTGGAGAAAACCATGTATCTGAGACTCCTGAATGAATGAAAAGGGAAACAAAAGGATTGTTACTTCTTATTCCTGCAGGTTAGCCTGCAGAAACTCCCACTTCTGGGAGGGAAAAGGCTTGAAAACTCTCACCATAGGGCTCTCACTTCAGGCATAGGTTTCTAAAGCTATTTAATTTTATCTAGACTATGAAAATATGTGCAATGCCAGGTGACTCTAATTTTAGATACACATTTCTGTTTACACAGCAGGTCCTTCACCATTTCTGGCATCTCCTGTTTTTGTGTCTGTTGTCTGTGGAGATTGACAATCACTTCACTCCTGCCTCAGAGACAACTGAGCATGAGCAGTATGTGCTTGGCTGGCTGTCCATTAGGTTAGAGAGCTCCTCAATGCTACCAGCTGGCATGAGGCTTGTGAAAACTCAAGATCTCCCCAAATGTAGTGTTGAAAAGAGACCAGAATTCAGGCCTGAAGCAATTGCCTCCCAGGGAAACCCCAATTCTCCCTTAAGACTGTTCAGCCTGTCAGCCCATGTGCTGAAAGCATCAGGTATCACTGGGGTTCTCCACACTGCCCGGAAATTTTTTTTCGCCTTGAAATTGTCCTGTCACTCAGGAGCAGAAGTAGAATGTGCTTGTTGCTGTAAAACACTCACTAACAAAAGAATAAACCCCGAGGTCGGTGCCAGGTGCTCCTGGAAAACATCAGCTCTAATGAGGACCAAGAAGACTTTCAGATTAGCCGCAGAAGACAAACCTCCTCCAGACAGCTGCTCCCTTGTGGAACTACACTGGAAAAATAAAGGAGGGGGGAAGAAAAGCCCAAACAGGGTTGACAGCTCTTGAATACACACAACTGAAAGATCCATCTCCAAGGGAGGCGGGGGAAAGACCCCTGAAGGACAACTAAAGGAAAAGCCCACAGTAAAAAGTTGCACGTATCAATAAACACACACTTTTTTCCCTCCCTTTTTTTGGAATCCACACAACTTCTTTAGTGTCTGAGCTCACTAACACATGGCCACACAAAGGGACAGCAGAACTTCAATGAAAGTCAACCCAGGAGCAACCCCTAGCGCACACACAGGGACTTCAAAAAAGAATATGCTATTTGAAGGGGAGGAACACGAGAAAGGAGTCTGTCCCCAGATGCAGAAGAGGCAAGCACCCTTGCTATTCAGCCCAATAAGAGATCGTCCCAAGGCAAGAGTGGGAACACGTTTGCCAAGGCCATGGCTGAAAGCATGTTGTGGCATATCCACAGCCAGATAGATCTGTGAGGAGCTCCAAGGTCACCGTGTGGCATTTCATCCACATCAGCAGCACATCTGTTAGGGACTTTTGAAGGAAGGAGGGACAGACTGTCTGAGCCAAGAAACCCAACTTCAGTGATTTGGTATGTAAACAGTCAAAACGAGAAACCAAGGACGAAAAATTCCCCTTCAGAACAGGCATTTGCTTTGAATAAAACTTTCATAAAACCAGTCTAAATCTGCCAACAAAACAGAGGAAAACTGGAAATTGAAAGAACAGGAATGTGTGTTTTTAAGCCTTCATTTCTACAATTATCATATGCAAAAGGTATTTTAGAAGAGTTTGCATTCAAGGTGCACCGTAAGACCTCCAGAAGGAGAGTTTAGCTGAAGTAGTGAAATGGCTACACACTCATCCAAAGCCATGTTACACAAGATCTTTATACCATAAATAACAGCTGCTTCTCTTGATACTTGCTCACAGGCACAATCATTGCAAAAAGAAAACAAAGGTTCCTCTGCTCCCCTGATTTTCGGCAGTCACTGTTTTTAGGCTTTCAGCAGATCCAGTGCAGACCTGGGCTCTTCCCAAGCTTCACACCAGAAACACTGATTGTATAGATCAGATGTGAAAACTCACCAACGCAGACCCATAAAACAACTTTGCAAACAAAGCTGTCTATCGGGCCCATTACAGCTCTGTGGTGCCAGTATGCAGCCCAGTCATGGTCATTCAGTTTGAGTCCAGCCACTGTAAGTAGAAATCACCAATTTTCAGGAATTCTGTAGGACTTGCACAAAGTTTACCATACTTTCAAGGGGAAAAATTCCTAAGATTACTAAAATACTACGTTTTAAAATAAATCAATGTATTTGAAAATACAATATAAAACCCCACTGATAATGAGATAAGGAAAAAAGATAATTCAAATGCCCCCTTCTTTTCAGCATCTCCTTTCAGTGGTTTATTTTTCCATTGCTTCTCAGGATACAACTGGCAAAGCACAGACTAGTAGGCTCAGAACAAAAATTAAGTGCATGTTCTGACAGTGAACAGCAGGAGACAGTAACCAGAACTTTGAATCTGCTGTTTTGACTGTGCTCAGATGTCCTGCCCTGTGCCTCTGCTGATGGGGCTGGTGCAAGCTTCAGCCAAACAAGTTACTTAACCCTAAGAGTTCCAGGTGAATGATTTGCTGTCTTCAGCATCATGGTAAGTGGATGCCACTGGTCTCCTGTTCCTGTGACAAACAAAGAGCTTTGAAAATAAGCTCACCTACGGTGCCCACACGAATTTTTCAAGCTAGGTAAGGAAACACTTGTGTTTAACACTGCAAGTTTCCTTCAAGTTGCCTTTTTATCAGGAGTAAGAAGATCATAAAAGTTTCATTTTTATGTCACATATGAAATGGATGCTTTTTATTTTTCCAAAATAAACACAAATATTTAAAATACAACAGGAATTATGTTTCAATAGAACAGTTTGACCAAGTGCAGGGCTATTTCACAAAATTCCCATATTTTAGAGACATCATTTAGAAAAACAATTTCAGGACTTATTAATTAAGATTTATTAATAACAATAAAGGAGTTAGTGCCTGTCAACATGACAGTGAACTGAGCATAGCACCACGTATCGTTTCCAATGCACACAAAACTAGAGGACTTCAAAAGAGAGAGTTTTTCATCTTAAATTAATCCTGGTACCCTGCAAGATCACTGCTCCAGTCAGAAGCTAATGTATCCTTCCAGATGCTTTTGCACAAGAACAGATTATGCTCTTAAGATACAGAGATCCAATCCTGCACACACACAGTAATGTCAGTAGCTTTAGACCCCGGAAAGGTGGGTGAGCATCTCTGGACAGAGACAGTAGAAGAGCTGATTCCAACAACCCAGCAATTTGTCTCTCCATTCCCCTCCACCCCTACTGCCGGCTTATATTAACAAGCCACTGTCTCCAGCACAAAAAACAGCCTATGAACCTCCGGACTGAAAATTACAAGCATCTGTCAGAAGCAGCACAGCATATTTGGGGGCTGAGGGTAACTCCAAAATGTACTGAGGTGTAAACTCCTTTGAAAAAACCCAGTGTATACTCAGTTATGAAAACAGACTGAAGCTTCAGAGCTTCCCATGGGGAGTTAGGGAGGGAGAATGAGAACATTAATCTGTTTTTCCAAGACAAAAATACACATCACCTGAAAAAGCTCAATAGTATACAAAAAAAGTAATATTAAAACCCAGTACATGTATCCTCATCTTTCAGAGGCAACAGGTCATACCAATTACTTTCCAATATTTTCACAGTGTATCTGGTAGTCCAGCTGATGTTGGTGGACCTTTACTTTAACACTGCAAAGATAATACAGAGCTGGTATTATATGATGCAACTCCTTCGGTTCAGTTTGGTTATTGTTGTTATTTGCTATTGAACCTTACTGTCAGTAGAAGACAGTCCCACCAGGGGAGCCCTGAACCATATGCCAGCGCTTTTCACTCCTGTCTAATTCTGTGTACAATCTTGTTTCCTCTGCTCAGAAAATGACCTACATATGTACTAAAAGGATGCTACCAGGAACACTACATATGTCACATTCAAATACAGTCTTTAAAAAAAAAAAAGAAAAAAACAAACTACAGACATTTTGAGCACAAAGCAAGCACTGAGCAGGAGGCTCACACTGTGAAGATGTACCAAAGACTTGGGTCAAGGAGAAGATAAGGGACCTAACCAGGCAGGTCCCCTTTGCACTGCAGACCCAGTAACATGCACATACTGCAGTCCTAAGTAACCGTGCTTGGGTAGCATATGCATTAAGTAATGCCTAAGACACACATTGAGCAAGAAAACAAAACAGTGAAAAGCTGATCATTAATTAAGCACCATTTATTCTGCATGCCAATCAAGACAGCAGAATCTAATCACCCAGCTAAATGACTGTACATGTCTTTCAGTTCTGGCCTGACCTCAGGCTGAAGATGAGCCAAGTGAAGGACCTGGCTTTCCTGTCAAGCACACAGACCAGGGAAGCCAAGACAGGGCAAAACTACACTGACCCTCAATCCCGTACCAAGTGTGGCTGGGCACCCTCCAGCACCAGGCTGAGGCCTTCAGTATTATCAGATGCAGAAGGTACAATGAAGTTTTTTCCTAGCTAAGCTCAAAGTGCTACCGAGCATATGCAATCCAATTTGTTATATGTCTGAATTTTGCCCACATGTGCTGCAACGAATATCTGTACAAATGCTGCATTCCTGACGTCTGGCTCAGTCAAATTGCTAAAGAGTCAGGGACACCCTCGGGAAGGGTGGAATAATGCCCATAACCTTCCTCTTAAGCCATTTAGCCTGGAATTGTCATGAACTATGTATTCAGAAATTCAGACCTGAAAAGATCTAAGGATATTCTAAGTGCATGCTGAACATGTTTTCCCATTTCATGCATTCCCTATATTTTGTATATACACTGAGGGAAGGTGGGAGAAAAAGGGAACATAACTGTTTCCACCATAAAAATATATTCAACGTTTGCAATAAAAGAGGATTTTGGGTTGTCCTTGAGAGAAGGTCTTTATTTTCCAGAAACATCTCTTTCTGTAATTGCTGAAAAGGACAGTTTTTCATCTCAAAACATCTCTACAGAAAACCGTAGGAAATGCACAAGACAGACAAATGAGAGATGTTCCTCATTTCAGCATATATCCTGTGGTTTTCATCCTTGAAAATTTAACTGTAGGCCTTTATAAATCACAGTCACAAGAAAAATGGCCCTTTTCTCAAACGGATAAAATCAACACAGATCTGCCCTGTACCAGCAAGGGCAGAAGGAAGTCCCATAGGTAACCACCACATCTGCTTTTACAGCACCACAGTACCACCCATAACACAGTAATTCATTTATTAAATGCAAGTAAACACATATTTCAGAAGCAGATGTCTTGACAGGCAATCTGCAGAGAGCTACAGGAAAGAGACCTCAAAAATGTCTAAAATTATACATAGTCAAGAAGTTTTTACTGGTTTTCAAGTAGGAAACCATTCATAACACTACACCACTGCACCCTCACATTTTAGCAGTTCACACTATCACTGAAGTGTCATGTTACTGAGCGGACTTCTTACACCAACATTAGGAAGTTCTGGGTTACTGTGTGCAGTAAAACGATAGTCAGAAGCCTCCAAGAGATGAACGGAAAAGTTCCAATTTCTAATGCCTTCATTAAATTATCCAGGCTCCCTCTGGTGGGGAATGTAATGTAGAGATTGTTGCAGTTTGCTATATGAGAACAGCTTTGAACCACTATGGGTTTTTATCTCCGTAAAATAAACTGTGTTAGCCTTGGACTCTGCAATTCCTGGAGTCTCTTAAAATGCTTCACTACAGCAATTTGAGGCACTGAAGCTCTGTTTCTGGCCATACGTTCCATCACATAAAGAAGAGCAATCTTTGATTAAAAAAAAAGAAGCAAACATCACAAAGGCACACAATGTCTCTGTGCTCCAAAGTCCTCAGAAAACATCTCAGTTCTTCAGCTCCCCAGAGCCCCAGCAGAACTACCACCTCTGTCCCTGATGTGGACAGAGCCTAAAGAGAGATTACTCTCTCCAGACCACACAAGAGATCTACAGCTGTACAAAAGAGCAACCCCTATCGCCCAACTTCCATTTCTGTGGTTTATATATTAGCTATATTAAGCCCCAATTCTCATTCTCTCTGACAATACCAGTGGCATTTATTTGCACCACTGTAAAACAATTCAAACATGTGTATGTATGTCTCTACAAGACACACATACAGGGGAGTCAAGCAAACCATCCATCCCTTTCCTTTCTCTGCCCCTCCCAAAGTTGTCAATGTAACCAGTTACTGCCAAAGAACATGAGAAGCTTTGCGAACACAAAAAGATGTCAAATTTGATATTTTTAGTATCTACCACTAAATATATGTACTACATATTGCCATCAAAATTCTTGTTATGCCACCTCATAATGAAATTCAGTTTTCTTGTCTACTGAACTTTATAACAAATGCTATCAATATTCTGCAGTCTGAAGTCTTGATTAACAAAAAAAAATGCAGAGGCAGCATTTAAAAAATGAGAAAACCAATCCAATTTAGGGTAGGAAAACTGCAACCTGAAGACATCCCTTATTGTACAGGAAAACCAGCATGAGCCCTTTCACAGATGGAGTTAATTTCATTCCCGACAGCCCTCATTATGACTCACTAACTTTTTTCCTTAATAAAACCATGAATCGCATCACAGCAAGTGTGTTTATAACAAGCCGGAGGATTCAAATATTTATTCAATGGCTAAGAACAGAACTTTGCTAACTAGGGGGAAAAATAGTCTTAATTCTCAATTTGTCCTCATGCTTTTACATAGAAAGGGTTGTAAGATCACAACAAGAAAGATTCACTTCTCTCCTCCCCCTCCCTTTTTTCAATACCTACTATAGTCCAAGGATTCTGATTAACCTCATAAAGCCCATCTTTGATGATGAGTGTAATTCAGATTACTGTCTGACTGGATGGCAGCTGAAGCCGAAGAGCAACCAAAATTGGGAGGATATTTAGGACACAGCTGGCACAGAAACCAGTCTCATGGGTTAGAGGAAACAGTCGTCACTCCAAGTTGTTTGGGACAACTATAAAGTTTTACCCGAACCTACTGCTTTTGCAAGGTATGCAATGCATATAGGAAGGCAATCAAAGAGCAGCAATTCACGTTCAGAATGCCATTAATGAAATCCAAAGCCTTCCAAAGCAAGCGTCATCTCATTTAGACCAGAGAGATTACTACCTCATTTTGTCCCAGAAGCACTCCTTTAGCTAGCGCCCAAGTGCCCAAGCAAAGCTGTGCAGGGAAGCCGGAGGGAGGTCTTTACAGTTCGGAAAGACAGACTTGATCTCTTTGTCGCCCCTGACTTCCCAGAACCTCCTCAAATGCAAAGCCTGCGGTGTGCGCTGTTGACACCGACAGACCACCCGAAAGATGAAACTGCAGAAAGGATGCGAGACCATCCTCCTCGTACAGAACCGAGACAACTCTCCCGAAAAGGGGTCAGCACTACACCACCTGTAAGTAAACCCGAAGAGAGCAAGCACACACACTCCGCCCTCTTGCACACCTCGCCGCGATCGCACCGAACCCCGCTCCGGACCTGGCTCAGCCAAGCGCTCCCCTCGCCAGCCCCCGAGCCCCGCACACCCCAGGGGCCACTTCGCCTTCTGCCCGCGCGCTGCCCCACAGCAAGGGTGGACTTCTGCCTCGGTTAAACCTGCCCTGGGGGAGCTCGGCCCCCGGCGGGGCAGGAGCCGGGTCCCCCCGGGGAGGGAGCCCGGCGGGGCGGCGCGGCACTCACCGATGCCCAGCCCCACCACCACGCGTCCCGCCAGCAGCGTCTCCTTGTC